>JASPKZ010003830.1:0-600000 GCA_030220185.1 Diploptera punctata | reverse complement strand
ACTCTACAAAATATATGTCTTTCTTTCATTACAGAAGACAGTATTTATGTATTATTCCAAAAAAAAACAAGTTATCCAAATGAACTCTTCTGCTCCTTTATTTCACATTTTTTCTATTGGATTTTTAAAACAGTGATGCAGTAATGTAATGTTTTTGTGGTCTTTTTCAGCGCCAACTTCGACTTCAAGATGCAAAGCAAGTAGAGGCTAAAGCAGCTAAGATCAAAGAATGGGTCACAAATAAACTTCGAGAGGTAAGGGCAACATAAGCAAAACTGCTCTAAATATGACAAAATATTTTAGGGTATCAATAATCATCATCATTAGATTTTCCATTCAATTGTGCATTGTCTACCATAAGTTTGTCTTCTATTAAATTATTTTCACTTGGTTCAAAGTCTCTTTTCCTTTTTTGGTATTCTTCTTCATTAAAGTTTTCTGATTTTATCCTCCTATTCTGTCTTATACATTTGTATTAATTGTATTATTTGCATAAGGGGAGAAGATAAAAAATCAAATCAAATGCCTATAAAAGGTATTGAACAAGGCAGAGTATTGTCCTCACTCCTGTTTATTATTAACCTTGATAAATGTATGACAACTTTGAAAATAAAAATATAGAAGATATTTAACATAAAATTGATAGGAATTCACACCAAATATTTTATTAGATACAGAAGATAATTTTTAAATTCTTGCTTTTGCAGACAATATATTAATCTAGGAAGAGAATACATTAAAGTGGTGAAGGTAAAGTGGCCCTTGTTTGTAGTGGAGGTTAAGGCTCCCACCATTTCAACAATCAGCACAAGTGTCAGTTAGGTTGTCAGCCCTGCATGACGGCTGTCTTTACCCTCTGAACAAGCGCCTGGTATTCATTTCATTAGAGGCTGAGTCGACTCTAGACCATGGTGCCACCAGAAGTGTAGTTTAAATATATAACTGGATTCGAACTCCTGACCTTCCAACTTGTAGCTTATTGCCTTAACCAATATGCTGTGGAGTGCCTCTATTAAAATTATAATATAAATTAAATAAATGACAAGTAGAATTATATAAATATGGGGTATACTTAAACTGGAATAAGTGTCTGGTATTGAGAATTGGAAAAGAGGACATAAAGATATTGACAGTATTAAAATTAAAAATTACTTTTTAAAAGAAATTGAAGTAAATTATTTATGAAGCAGGTAGAATCCAAAAAAAAAAAAAATCACACATGGAGTAGAGAAGGGAGCTATTTTTTATAATGTAATTAAGAAAATTTTGTGGAACTGGAGTATTATAAAAGAAAAGGAATTTAAAGTGATTGTATAAATGCTATTTATATGTCTATGGCTACATATGATACTAAAACTGGGCTTTGACAAAAATAGATCTAATTAGAATTTAACTAATTGAAATTAAATGTTTTATCAGTATTGAGAAAAGGACAAAAAGGACAGAATCAGAAATATCATAAACTTTTAAAGTTTCAGTGGAAGTACAAAAATTGTTAAAAGAAATAGAGAAAATGATGATGGTTCAAACACTTTAAAAGAATGAAGGAGGAAGAATACGAAAGAAGGTTATGGAAATGCAATTAAAAGGCAGAAAAATTCTGTAAAGACCTAGGACCAATTGGATGGATTAATTAAAAAAATCTAGATAGGAAAACTTATAATTGGAAGCATCCAGGGAGAGAAAATGTGCCTATATAGAACTTAGTGGAGGAGGCTTGTTCTCAGACAACGTATACATTTTTATATATTTTTTTATTTTCTGTATAGTGCTGGCTCAGGTGGTAGTATACCTGCTTTCTGATTAGCATGCTCAGGTCCGATACCTAATGGGGTTAAAATTTTAAATGTAAAATTAATTTAATTTAATTTAATTAATTTTAATTGTAAAATTAATTTGATTGTAAAATTTTCAATCTTGGTGCCAGAAGGGATAGTGGTATACAATTTTTAATTTCTAAATTGTGTACAAATTCCTGCATTAAATTGCAAATCCCTCTGTAGTACATATGTTGAGAAGGCATGTGTTACTATTGATGTGATTTCTCCATTGGATGAGGATGTTATGCCTGGCGATCCCCTTGATGCTTTTCGACAGGAATGGGCTATGTGCCGGCACTGGATTTCACTTTTTCCCTTCTCTTCATCATCATCGTCATCATCCCTCATACAACACACTTTACACAAACACAAACATGCACTCATTCTACACTTTTCTCTGCACACAATACAAGAATGCATCATCTATACAAAGTGGTCTGCCAAAGTGGTGCATAAATTAAAATTTAACATTAACACCATCTGTGCAATGGGTGGCATTAGAATGCACACACACACACACACACAAACCTCTTTAATGACAAAAATTTAACATTCTCTACATATGTGTATAATACGTTTCACCCCAATCATAATTATTGGCCAATTAGGGGGTTTATGTGTAGTTTTTTAAACATCCTATAAATTGTTTCATTTAATTCCTTACTAGTAATAGTCAGTCAGTATAAATTGAAATAGATATTTTTAACATAATGTGAAATAAGTTTTAATTTGTAACAAATTGTTGTAAATACATTCATATCGTCGCTTAAGAAACAATACCGCGTAACTGACACTTTTGGTGAAATTGCCATTTTTATACTGTTAGCATCACGGAAGAAGTACGCTCAGTTCAAACATAGATTAGGATGACATTTTGTACCATGACCTCGCTAAACTTATAGATACAATGGTTTTAATCTATAGGTACTAAGGAGAAAAATAAACAGTTTTTGTTTCTCTTGTAAAATTTGTATTTTGTTAGTTATGCAGTATTGTTTCTTAAGCAACAATATATAATTACCACAGTTTGGACCAGAAGATCTAGTGTTTATTGTTTTAATAGTTAGTATTTTATATAACAAGTCTTTTTAACAGCTAAGGTCATTAGTGTTTCAATTCAAATCTGCCATGAAAGGGTTGACAAATTTGCTCAGGTGCCTTTTTTTCAGGTTTGAGATTCTTTTAACTGCCATAAACCTACAATATTGGACCCATACCATTAGTTTCCTTCTAAAGGAATATATGCAAATGATTTTTACATCCTGAAAAATTCATTGACTCCAGTTGGATTTGAACCTGCATACCTTCGAATCAATAATGAGCATAGTCCACCAACACTGACTCTATTGCTTATCATGCTCACGTTAGGATCTAGACTTGTGAGTTCACAGCCCAGATTAATGGAATTTTTTAGGGTGTAAAAATCATGAGAAAGGCTTCCTAACCAACTAGATGCCATGACAAGGTATGAAGGTCCTTGTTATATCAGCTAACTACTGGCCACACTTTCACATGAATCTGTCACAGAGATTGATGATCTTCCGGCCAATATAGGGATGGCTTGTAGTCAGTATAGGATCCCTCAGCTGTATTAGTTGGTTTCAACAACCTGGAGCTGCTACTTATCATACCTACTCAAATTCCTCACAATTTGGGTCAGTGCCAGTCCCATACACTGGTGAAACCCTATGAGAAAAATTTAATTGGAACTCAAACCAGTGAAAGTGCCAATGTATGATGCCTTGACCACTCGGACAGGGTACAAGATCAGTATAGCTTCCTTTAGAAGGGAATGAAGTTATGAATACCATGTCAAACATTTTCAACACATAAAAGAAATGGAATTTTAAATGAGAAGTTTCTAAACAAATTGGTTGGTGCATTCATAAAAGAATCTGAAGTTTTAAATGAGAAGTTTCTAAACAAATTGGTTGGTACATTTATAAAAGAATCTGAAGTTTTAAATGAGAAGTTTCTAAACAAATTGGTTGGTGCATTGATAAAAGAATCTGAAGTTTTAAATGAGAAGTTTCTAAACAAATTGGTTGGTGCATTCATAAAAGATAAGTTTCTAAACAAATTGGTTGGTGCATTCATAAAAGAATCTGAAGTTTTAAATGAGAAGTTTCTAAACAAATTGGTTGGTGCATTCATTAAACAATCTGAAGTTTTAAATGTGAAGTTTCTAAACAAATTTGTTGATGCATTCATAAAATATAAGAAGTTTCTAAACAAATTGGTTGGTGCACTTATAAAAGAATCTGAAGTTTTAAATGAGAAGTTTCTAAACAAATTGGTTGGTGCATTCATAAAAGAATCTGAAGTTTTAAATAAGAAGTTTCTAAACAAATTGGTTGGTGCATTCATAAAAGAATCTGAAGTTTTAAATCAAATTGTTTGGTGCATTTAAGGTAGTTATAATTTGACAATATTTAATGTATTTCAGGATTATTTATGATTTATTTTTTAACTCTGCCACTATCTAGCATTGAATAATGATAATAATGTTAAATATTGATGTTTTTGTTATTTTCTTACAAGCATTTGTTATGCATAACATAATTTATTAAGGCAATACACTACCAGTCCCAAAATTATGGGTTCGATTAAATATCAATGAGGGTCAGAATTTTTAAACCTTCTGGCAACACAGGGGTTGAATCAGTCATTAATGGAAATCAGTACCAGATATATGATGTGGAGGTAAAGTCAGCCATTAACACTGAGTTGACATCTTGTGATATTATCTAGAAAGGTGGAAGCCTTAACCTCCCACTGTCCCAGGATCTCCTAAGACTTATACTGGGATCAGTTTGTCTTGTCTTTAAATTCCAAGGATTTACAATTTTCATTTTTGTTGGCCCATTTACATCTGGTTTTGAATTATGTTAACATTGTTAAAGAATGTCATTATAGTTATTTACATGGCACACATGGGGAATGAAAGAGGTACATAAAAGCTACTTATAGGAAAACCAGAAGGAAAACACCCAGTTGGTAGTCCAAGAATGAGACGAGAGAAAATTGACCATGATTTGAGGAAAGTAGATTATAGGGGGTTAATTGGAAAACATTAGCTCAGGATAAAGATGAATGGAGAGCTCATGTCCATGTGACCATGAACCTACAGGTTCGATAGAGCCAGGGAGTTAGTTAATTATTTTGTTATAGTTATTTACATTACAAAATTATTTTATTTATAATAAAACATTACATTTTCATTGTTGAAATAATAATCTTTAATCATAAATTTATTATTTAAGGATTTATGGTTTTTATTTTTCCATTCACATTATGCAATGTTTAATTTTATTCTTGCCAAGTAAGGAAACTTCCATCATACCAACAAGAAAGTTATCTATCATAATTTAGTTATAACAATAATAATAATAATAATAATAAATCCATAATAAATGGATCACTCTGTATTTTATCTTGCTGGATTTGTGAAACAGGAAGTGTTGTTATTGTTTCAGCTTGAGGAACAGAACCAACATCTGCGTGAACAAAACCAGAAATGCAATGCACAGTTGGAACTGCTAAGAAATCACCTGGCACACAGTCAGTTGATATCTAACGTTGCCAAAGAGAGATCCAGTACTGGGGTAAGTTAGCTAGTCACATATTGTAATGATGACAGAATGTTAAGATTTACAGCTTGTATCACATATATTGTGGCAAGCCATCATGCTTAGACATTTTTAGAGGGATTGGTCATGCCCATAAAAGGGATCTTGGATAATGTAAGAAAATTGAGTGAAAGCAAAATTTAAGCACAATTTAATGTCACTTCTGATTTCAAGATTCACTGATTCAAACCTGACTAGAGTCAATTTATTTTTCAGGGTATAAAAATCATGATTATGGGCTCCTTTGGAAGGGAATTAAGGGTCCTCAAGATATAGATGTACAGCACATAAAACAACCTCAAAACTGAAAAAAAAAATGACTCAACAAAATTTGTAGGATTTTTTCATGCCCAGATTTTAATTGTGATGCTAATGATATTTACATGTTAAAGAGCATTGTTAAAGAAAGTGACAGTAACAATTATATTAAGTGAAGATATTATGTCCTTCCAAAGAGGTCTTCTTTCATAGAAACCAATATATGTAATATTGAAGTGCATGGAGATCACAATTATGGCTTTCATGATCTTGATGTTCAAATTGTTCTTTTCTTCTGTCCACAAAGAATTTATGCAAAAATCACTCTATAATGATTTTTTTTTTTTTTGGGACTGCTAACTGATCTATAACACTATAACAAATCACATTTCTAAACATATAAAAATGATGTCATACTAAAAAATGGCCAAGTTATGTTAACTGTAGCCAATGTGTGGTTAGTCTTGAACATTAATTTTCATTTAATAACATTTGTTAAAACAACACCAATACTAGCAATGCAAATCTTAACAAACAATAGACCAATACAATATGTTATTGAAGAAAAAAGAATATTGTTATATGAAAAACTAAGAAGACTTCCATATCAGAACTACTGGAATAGCTACATAAATCAAAATAGACATCTAAAAACTCAAGTACGATTCATCCAAAAAATATTACAAATTAAAGAGAAATATGAAATACCATAGATGGCACAAAAACATGCAACTCCAATATCCCCTCTTGAATTTAAGAGTATCAACTATTCATTAAACTTGACAGAAGAGATCAACAAAAAAACTACAAGCTCAATAATAATGAAACAATTAGCACTAGAAACAATCAACAGTAGATATCCAGAACAAATGTGGCTTCATGTCTATACAGATGGGTCGCTAATGAATAGAGAAGCAGCAGCAGAAGCAGGAATAAATGTGTAAACTCTTCTCATTTTACATCTCTCTTGGGAAATATACAACACATTATGACGGTGAACTACAAGCAATACTTACAGCCCTACAACAATTGTTTCTTCATATCAATTCCTTCCAAAATGCTGTAATACTTTCTGACTTTAGCTCAGCCATATTAGCATTAACACACAACCAGACCATCCAAGACCATAGAATAATAGAAGCCCAAAATTGCATCAGGATGTTAAGAAATCTAAACAAAAATGTTGTTCTACAATGGATTCCAGCACATTGTGGTGTGGAAGGTAATGAGAAGGCTGATATGCTTGCAAAAAAAGGTATACTCATCCAACAAAGTAAGATCAATTACCTATCTTACAAATCAGTACAACTCTACACAAAAATGAAAATAAAATCCCATATAGCTGAACAAAACAAAATCCAATGTGAAACTAAGATATGGAAAACGTTACTAGAACCAAATACAATACCAAACAACCCCCAATCAATTGCAGTTGCATCATTTCGTCTTGAAACTGGTCATGATTGCTTGGCAGCACATCTACATAAAATTAAGCTACTAGACTTTCCACACTGCATATTATGCAAGAACATAAATACAATAGTGAACAAGGATCACTTGATGTTCTGTGTTGATCTTCAGAAAATAGTTGGAACACCATTCCAAATTGCTGAATATTATTGGGAAGCCCGCAAGCAAATGATGACAAATCAAAGCTTCAGAACATTTGAATACTACTACTACATTTGTTCATGAAGTTGTTTAGGATTATGTAGAATTTTTGTTAGTCCTGCACCATAACCGATTGGTCTAAGGCGTAATACCTTGGCTCAGAATTAAGGGATATGGGCTATTTCGAGTTCCCTTGGTAGAAAAAATTGTCTCATGAAATGTTGGCCAGTATCAGAGTGGTGTCCACCCAGCATTGTGAAGAAAGTGAGTATCTACAATAAGTAACAGCTCCAGTTTGAGGAAACCAGCCATGATGGCTGGGGAACTCAACATGCTGTTCATATATCACCCATATACTGGTTGGATGATCATCCACCTCTGTGGACGTTAAACCAGCAACTGACTAGTAGGCCAAGGGTTTTACAGACCTGTTGTGCCATGGAGTTAGTTAAAGGTAAAGTGATTTCACTACAAGATTTAGGAGACCTAGGGTGGTAGGTAGGTTAAGTCTCTCAACTTTCTACTTATGCCAGCCTTGCTTGATGGCCATCTTTACCCATAAGATATAAATTGTTACTCATTTTCTTTAGAGACTGAGTCATTAGTGAGAATTCTTGCTCATTAAACAAAATCATACACATAACAAAATTAAATACTGGAGCAACTTAAAGTAGGAAATTTGTCTAACTATTCAGTTTATTGCCTTCTATCTTCTCGGCTTTTATCTAAGAATCTAAAGATTCAAATTGATAAAGCAATAATCTTGCCTGTGATACTCTATGATCGTGAAACATGTTCTCTTACATTAAGGAAATAAAATAAGCTAAAAGTATTTAAAAATATGACCCTAAGATGAATATTCAGTCCAATAGGAGATGAAAATGAATAATGGAGAAAGCTTCACAATAGGGAAATTCATAGTTTATACCATTTTCTTAATATTGTAATATTTTTAAGTGAAGAAGATTGAAATAGGCAGGACATTTAGCTCGAATGGGTAACAGTAGGAATGCTCTCAACATTTTAATTGGAAAATCCATGGGAAATGACAATTAGAAAGGCCTAGGCATTGATTGAAAGATAATATTTGCATGTATCTTTAGGAAACTATTGGGAAGCAAGTGGATTAAACCAATTAAATGCATCTTCACCATTGGATAACAACAATCTTAGGGAACCCAATGTTAGAGTTATGAAAGATTCAAATGACTGAGATTAGTGACCAATGGAGGGCTTTAGTAAATATGGTGTTAACATATGGTTCTATAAGCTATAGAGCTGGATTAGAGATTTAGGATTATTTTGATATAGCTTTCATTTATTTTGATGAATGTTATATACTATTAATAGCATAAGATGAGAGGCACCAAAATAATGAGTGTCCCAATTATATATAATGCCAAATAAGCATCTGATGAGGCTTGAATGAAGACAGGAGAATAATATTGAGGTGGGCTAATGGTCAGAGTTTCTAACTACAGTTCATGAGGTCCCAGGTTTGATTATGGTTACACCATAGAACTTTTCACTTAAATTATTCCTGTGATTGCCCAAGTCTGAAATTTAGGTTAAAGACTCTTCTGGCACTCTATTATCATTTATCATCCATAATATCATTAAGGTAACATAATTCCACCTTCGAGGTGCCCCAACCTAAGAAATGGATTACAATTCCGCTAATGCCAGGGGAGAAAGCCAGAAATGTCATAAAAGACAACCTGATGGCTTAGGACAAATATGTATATATATTTTTTTTCTAGCTAATACCCAGCATGTGTTGCTATGCCTCAATAAATGAAATATTAAATGTTAATTAAATTGTAAGGTATAAGCTGATATGAACCAAACATGGCAGTTGCTAGTCAGTTTTTAATTTCGGATTTCAGGTAAACCTCCACTTCTAATTGTTGGATTTCGCTCATTTTTATAATACCTACCTCGGTTTATGTTAATAGGTTACACTGAGTTTCGTTATAAAACATCAATAATTGTAATCGCTAAAGCAATTTTTAAATTTTCACTTCAGGTGAAAACTCTTACACCTAATGGTTTTAGAGAGTCCAATTGTGAATCTAAACTTTCCAGGGACTCATTCAAACACACAAAAAATTTCATCAAAATTGGTCCAGTTGTTTAAGAGGAATTCAGTGGCATATACAAGTACAGAATAATTATATATATGAAGATATTGAGGTGGGTGGTTATGATGGGCTTATTCAAGATAAAAACCAGTGTGGACAACATGAAACTGAATTTTATGAAATCACTTGTAGTTAAGAATACTGTGCTGCAACAAGACTGTGAAATTGCTCCAGTGTTGTGATGGGGAAATACTTAGAGGATCAGGGGTTGGGAGTTGAAGATACTGCAGGGGTTGTGTGAAGGGGAGAATGTGAAGGGTGGCACAGTTAGCAGCCCTCAGTTCAATACATGAAGAAGGTCCAACACTGTCCAAGCAGAAGTAAACACAGTGTAACAGCTAAATTCTTGTGCATCAATGCAGTTTCATAGTGACAGTTACTACAGGCTCTTAATGATGTAATACAATTATCAAGATTTTAATATAAATCTAACATACTATGTCTCTAATATATCTCTGTGAAGAATTAAACATTTTGTTAAAACTTTGTTATGTGCCATAATTGTGTAGAACAGCTGCACAGAACAAGGTTGTAACCCTCAGTATTTCAAATTTTATTTTTATTTGGAAGAAGATTCCACATAGAACTTTTATAGGAAAAAATCACTATGAGGTTTAATTTGAGATTAAATTAAAATGCTTTCATACATCACCTCATATTCAGTCTTCAAAGTAGAAGAAGGTGATGTATGAAGCATTTAAAATTAATCTTAAGATTCCACATAACAACCATTTAACATGTAAAACTGAACTTGGAAAAAAATGAGAGTAACAACCTTGTTCTGGATAATGGTTCAATGTTTTAATAAGCAAAGTGTTAAATTTAGAGGTGCAGCTGTTAACATATTGTTTATGCAATATGAACTAAAGGGGATGGGGTACCCACTAATTAGCACTGGTCAGCTTGGTGGGTTATAGACCGATCTGTTATTTCTTTATTTTCTAGTACCAGATCCCTCTTTTTGCTTTTCTATCCAATCTCCCTTGACTGACCTCTTGTTTTCTTCGACCCTCATGGTATTGGAGTATTAGAGGTTAAAGGGTTCATTTCTGTCTTTCCTATCTCTCTTTTTTTTTACCCCATTGGCATTCAATGCCCACATAAACTGCATGTATATGCAGCCCCATTGCAACTTACACACATAAGTATGCAATGGATATGTGTCATCAGCTGCGACTGGATACATGTAATGAAGAATGAAAATGTTAAATTTATGAATTGAGTCAGAGAAATATTTTTAAATCTCACCTCATAAAACTCCATGTATTCATAGGACCGGTTTCAAGGGCCATCGCCCGTATCCTCAACCAAAACTCCAACTCGGAGTCGGAGTTTTGGCTGAAGATAGGAGCAATGGCTTTTTGAAACCATTCCTGTGAAAACAAGGAGTTTTATGAAGTGAGATGTGAAATATTTCTCTAACTCAATTTATAAATTGTAAATTACTTCATAGTGTTACCTCATATCATAATTTTCATTAAAACAGTGTTAAATATTCATCCAGCATTAACTCATTTTATATTAACATTTAAATGTTGGTATAGATATTATGTAGATGATATTTTCTCTGTTATAAATTCTAAATATATTGAAGATGCATTGAAATTACTCAATCTTCAAGACGAATCTGTAAAATTTACTGTTGAATTGAAAAAGAATAACCAACTTCCGATTTTGGATCTGTACATAATAAGAGTTGAACTACAACAAAGAATTCAATATTTACAGATTTATACTCCTACAGATAATTATATAAAATCTTCAGGTTTCAATCATATTGCACATAAACATGTAATTTTCAACCTTTTAATATACAGATTATTAAACATTCCACTAAATGAACAAGACTTTAAGAAAGAATACAATCACATTTTAAACATAGCTAGTTTAAATGGCTTTGGAAAGGAAATAATTATAAATTAATTTAAGAAATTTGGACAACAAAAAAGATTAAAACAATACACCACCCTTGAATATAATTCAAGAAAATTACTTTTCATCCTGAAATACACAACAAATTAAAAAAAAAATCAAGGAATTCAAAATTACATTAGCACAGATAAATAAATTTAGCCTGGGTAATCTCTTAATAACCAATGAAAGTTAACACCCTAGATAGTAAAAAATTTGGAATTTATCAAATTAGTTGTAAAGACTACAATAAAGTGTACATAGGAAAACAAAAAGGAATTTAGGCACTCACACAAATGAACACTTTAGAAATATTAAAAATGATGAAATTGAAAAATCAGCTATTACAGCTCATAGTTTGCTGAATAGTCATTCAATTGAAAAAGAGGCCAAACTTTTTAAAAAAATTGGAAAAAACTTCGTAATTGACAGTTTGGGAAAAGATATATATTCAGAAGAACAAATTTAGATCCATGAATTTTGAAATTCCCCATGAATGGGACTTGATCTCACAATTCATCAAATCAACACCAGATGGTAACTTTGTAGATGAAAATTCAAACAAAAATATGGTAGTCGTGATGTCGGCTGAGGATGAAAGGGATGCCTCTTAAAAACTGCAGTACCCTTGTTAGAAAACATTAAGTATGAGGCAAAATAAGAATTGGCTCATTCATTAATTGAAGAACCTCATAATCTTATTTCCCAAAATTAACTTATAAAGAAAAAAATTATGCCTAGATTGGGGTTTGAAACCCAGCTTATGTGTATATTTTTCTCTTTAAACATTAATCATGTTGAGAGAATGTAAAATGTGATTGTATTAAATGTTATAAAGAAGCTTTCAATCCTGCAAGTATGAAGTGAACTTTAATGTACTTGATGTGGTTATGTTTCAGGGTTCTTCTTCAAGAGCGAGTTTGAGTTTAGAAGTGACAACAACAACGACAAGTGATGATTCACTAGGACTGCCTCTGCATGATCTTCCAGCACGACCTTTGTCTTCTGCTACTGCTCCTACCACTGGAAACTCTTCACTCAGGTACAACACCATTATCACTATTTTTAAACCATAATCATCACCACTGTAATGGCCATAATCATCATCCCCAATATTATTATTTTTTTTCTACATATACAATTCTGTTTATCATCAGAAGCGGATAGCTGTCGCTACCAATGCTATCTGGTGGTTTCTAATTCAAAAAGACATTTTTAATAAATTTAATACATCAAAACATTTTTTTTCAAAATAATAATTGTCCTTCATTGCAAATGTTAAAAATTGAATTACTACATCAAAATGTTAATTCTTTTTTCAAAATAATAATTTTCCATCATTGCAAATGTTAAAAATTAAATTAATACATTGAAATAATTCTGGTGAATGATTCTAGTGACTTCATTCATTTTCATGAACGATCTTCAAGTTATAATAAATTTATATTTTCAAGAACAATCTTAACCAACCAAAATTCAACCTAACTAATAACATATGACATCGAAAAAGAACAAATATAAGGTTAGCACAGATAATTTTAGTTAGCTTTTTATTTAAAGACTGATGAGTGCATATGTGAAGCAAAACCCAAATATTATTGTTTATATATAGAAAGTGGAACATCTGTGCTTCATATCTGATACAGAATTGATTTAAATGAAATAATAAGACAGGCAAATGGAGAAGATTACATAACAGTGAGTTACATGATCTTTATGGGAAACCAATTATAATACAAAGAGTTAAGTCTCATAGAATGCGTTGGGCAGAACCTGTGAAACAAACGGGGAATGGAAGAGGGGCTTGGAAACTTCTTGTAGGAAAACCAGAGGGAAAGTGCCCAGTAAGTAGTACAAGAATGAGTTTGGAGAATAACATTAAGCATGATTTGAGAGAAATATATTATACAGGGGATAAAAATATTAGATCAGGATGGGAATGTATGGAGAGCTTATATCTGCATGAACATGAACCAACTAGCTCAAGAGTGCGAATGAGCTAGTTGGGTTAAGCCCCCTCGCCAACTTCAAGATGAATACCCACAATGGTTTTTAAATGTTTATTTTAAATTATGTTGTTTTTTTTTGTTTTTGTTTTTTTTTCCAAATATTGAAGTTGCTTCAGAGAATGGACTTTTTAAAATATTTAATCTTTTCTGTTTCTGGGTTAAAAGAAAAAAAAATTAATTAAATTCTGATCAAATAAAAATGTAATTTTTTTCATTTGAAATTACGTTGAATATTACCATATTGAATACAAAAAGGTACAATTATATATGTAAATGTGGTAGGAACAGTATGCATGTGACTTACAATTATATGCATGAATGTACATTACTTATTTAACTTTGTGAATACAAAGAAATCTGTATATTGAAAAACTGAATGTTTTCAGTTGAGTATGCCAATTATATAATTGAGTTTGTATTTTTTAAACATTCTTACCTCATATGGTAGTTTTGTCGGACATATGTTTTAAGGCTGTTGCCCTGTCTTCAGCGGTTTACAAACTCAAAGTTTTGAATCCTGCTGATGATAAAACTAGTCCTGAAAGCACTACAGATAAATGACTAATAAAGTTGAGGAGATGGACCTTTTAGGTAAATATTTCATAATTTTATATTTTAAATTTGAATAATACCTCAACGGAACATCATGAATCTTATTAATGTTGATAATACTCTTTGGATATTAAAGTACTGAAATATATATCTAAGACAAAACTTTTCTCACAAGGAAACTGTCAACCATTGCATGCTGAAACCTACCTTGAAATTTCTCTGAGAGAAGTGTTGTGATGTGCCGAGGCCGTTTCCAAAAAAAATCTGCTGTTTTTAACTACAAGGTACAGAAATTGAATTCAGAATCCAGCAATGGCAACCCACTGTAAGGAGCAGATGTACATCCCTGCATGAGTTAAGAGTAGAGTGAAGTGAAGCGGGATGCAGTGAAGATGGCAGTTAGTGAGGGTTATCCTGTCTGCCAATATTGGAGTTGTATTACTTCCCTATAGTTTAAATGAAATATTTAGCACTGGATTTTAGTTCTTTGCAGTTAAAAATGGCAGATGAATTTTTGGACACGGCCTTTATACATCACAACACTTCTCTGGAAGAAATTTCAACGTAGATTTTGGCATGCAGTTGTTGACAGTTCCCTTATTAGTACAATAATATACCGGCACAATATAATTGAATTGTTTATAGTGAATATCAAGTTGTTCAGACTGTTTTTGTGTGGTACAGTGGAGGTTCAGGAGGTATTGGTGCTGAACCTCTGTATGCAGAGGTAGAGAGGAGGAACCAACAGCAGCACCAGATTGGCACTGAACTCAGACATAGACGCCACCAGTCTGCTTCTGGTAACGACTTTGCAGGCGTCTCTCAAGCTGCAGGTATAAACAATCTCAAATACATATATATCAAATACATGTATATAGGAAATAGCTCTGACAGGTGATAATCTGAAAAAAATAATCAGATGTAATTATACACCTCATCGTGTAGAATGAAGCTCATTTTATCAAGTGAAATGTGTTATTTTTTTAAATTCTGTTTTAACATCTCAGAATCAAAAGTAGGTATATCTTTTTATTTAACTTTTACAGGAATTAATCACTGTGAGGTTTAATTTCTGTTAAAATCAAATGTTTCCTAACTCTCCTCATACAAATCTTCTAAGTAGATCACGATTTCAAGACCATAATGGTCTCATCTTCAGTACTATTTTGGCGGGCGACTGATGTTATGTCAATCAGAAGAAACTCTTCTTCTTCCCTCTATTGGTGGACCGATGAACCTCTGGATCAGGTCAGAATTTGCAGGAATTTTGAAGTTCATAAGTTTTGGGAAAAATCCATATTCAGAAAAACAAAGGAAAACTTATGAACTTCGAAATTCCCGTAAATTCTGACCTGATCCAGAGGTTTATCGGTCCACCAACAGAGGGAAGAAGAAGAGTTTCTTCCAATCGACATAACATCAGTCGCCAAAATAGTACTGAAGATGATACCATTATGGTCTCGAAATCGCGATCTACTTAGAAGATGTGTATGAGGAGAGGTAGGAAACATTGATTTTAACATATATTTTTATTATTTAAAATGTTTGCAAGATGGTTTAGCAATTTAAGGTATCATGCCTTGATGCAGAGCTATGGCGCATATGCTGGTTTGTGTCCCCATGGGGAAAGAATTTTTCTCATGTAATTTTGGGTCATATATGTGGGTCTGATGTACAACAAACTTCATGTGAAATTTCAGCAGCTCATAAATAGTGGCTGCAGATTGAAACAGAGCTAGCTGGATCAAATCCCAAATAAGGAAGAATTTTCTTATGGAATTTTGTTAAAAATGTTACTAAAAATATCTCCTCCTTGTTTTAGGAGTTCTGTCTGAATATTTCCTGGTCCTGGTGCTCTCCCATTTTTTGCCTCTTTCAAAGCTCTTTTTACTTCATCTTCTATTATCTCTGGAGTGTCAAATTTATATTCTACATCCATATCTTGAAGTTAAACTCATTTCTGTTTTCTTGAAATAAACCTTTATAATGTTGCATCCATTCTGATGGTCTTATCAACTGAATATTTATCTTCTGATTTCCTGATATTTTGTAATATTTTCCAAGCTTCTTTGGATCTAGCATATCCAATCGAATGATCTATATTCGAGCGTATATTATCCCAGTACTCATTTTTTGTTCTTCTCACTTCCACCTTTGTTTTATGTTTTAAAGTGATATATTAATTTTGAGATGTTGTTGAGTGATCTGATAACCATTTCATCCGTGCTTTCTTTTTTTCTTCTACTAATATTTTAATATCGTGATTAAACCATTCATTATTTCTTTTTAGTTCTAGATTTTCTGTCCCAAGTGCTTCTAAAGCTGCTGAATATACTTTCCTTTAATTGATCATACATTTCCACTGCAGATTTATTTAAATTTAAATTAAGTTTTTGTTTTAATCTTGATTGAAAAAGATATTTTATACTCTCATCATAGAGTAAGCTTACTTTATATCTTTGTTCATTCAAAAGGGTTGTATTTATTCTGTCTTCCGTTACTTCAGTAATTTGTTTTTTCCTACTTGTTAGTATGAATTTTCCCAAAAGCATATAATGATCACTTCCACAATCTGGTTTTCTATACATTCTAACATATTTCACTATCATATCATGTTTTTGTTTCACAATTATATATTCAATTATTGATTTGAGACTTTTTGTTGGCTGTTCCCATGTGTATTTATGTATTCCCTGATGTCGGAAGAAACTATTCATTATCATATAGCCATGTTGTTTACATAAACTTATCAATCTATCTCTATTGTCATTTTCCACTTTTTCCCCAAATGGTCCAATCACTTCATCTTTCATTCTACTTCCTACTCAACTATTAAAATCTCCTGTTATTATTACTTCTTGATGTTTTTTTTTATTTTGACAGTTTGTCAAAAAATCCATTTTTCTCTATGGTTGTTGCATCCTCATTTATGGCATATACTCCTATTATTAATAAATCAAGGAGTTCGACAAGGGTGTACATTATCACTACATTATCTAATGTTGGTTGGTTGGTTGGTTGGTATCTAATGTTGAGCACTTGATAATGAAATCATTTGCTCTCTTGCACTCCAATATTTAGCAGAAAGGCTGGTCTCGTCTACAAAAGCTGGACAACGGAGGAGATGGTTTCTTTCCATATCTTCATTTAAATTGCAAAAAGGGCATTTAGGTGAATCTGTTATGTAAAGTCTGTGTAGGTGTTTATTCAGGCAGTCATGTCCCGTTAGCAGACTGAATGTTGCTACTGCAGATTTTCTTTGTAATGTAGTAATGTCATAAGCTTGTAGATTTTCCCATTCCTTTCCAGATGTTTTGGTGGTGTATTCACATTATCTAATGTATATTTTGATGAGGTTATAAGAAAATGGAAAAAATCAAGTCCAATAGGAATAAAATTTAATAAGGAAATTTATATGAATATTTTAATGTATGCAGGTGATCTGTTAATTATACAGAAGTCAGAGGATGATTTACAAAGAGCCATTTACATGTTGAATCAATTAGGACTCTATTATAATCTTAAAGTCCCAACTTCAAAAACTTTTACTTTTCATGGCAAACTGCCAGTCAGAGCAAAAATAGTAATCAATAATGAAATAATAGAACAGATAGAACACTTTAACTATTTTGTTTCACATATAACATATATCTATGACTGGGATATACATAATAAATTAAACTGATATCAAATGATGTGCGGCACCATAAGAAGAACCCTCTGAAAGACTCGAAGAGAAACTCAGCTCAGGTTTTATAAAATTATGACTGTTCCTGTTCTTTTATATGGATTTGAATCTTGGGTACTTACAAAGAAAGATATCTCACACATTCAAGCCACTGAAATGAAATGTTTAAGATGTGTAAATGGATATTCGCACATGGATAGATTACATAATGAGTCAATAAGAAATGAACTAGAGATATCTTAAATACTCGATAAACTATAAGAGCACAAATACTGATGGGAAAAAATTTAGACAGAATGGAGAATACAAGATTACCCAAAACAATCAACATCTACAAACTGCATAGAAAAAGATCTTTGGGACGGCCAAGGAAACAATGGACTTGAGACCGAAACAGGTTGCATTGACCTAACCCTGGAAAGGAAGAAGAAGAAGAAGAGATATTTATCTTGTAAGGATACAAACTTTTTGATTGGAAGTCAAATATACTAATTTGTAATAATTATGAGTGTTTAAAAATTTTAATTGTACTGTGATTTTATCTGTAAAAATTTATTCTATAAATGTTTCAAACAGTTTTTATTGCTGTAACTTAAAGTGACATAATATTTTGTTCACACATAAAAAATGTTCATAGTTAAATATGGGAAATAACATTATGAGGTTCTTAATTCTTAAATTAATGAGTAATTTTTAACATCTTACCTCATATTATATGTTTCTTTAAACACGGGAACCATTTTTCAATAGAAGGATCTCTCTCATTTTCAACCGACATTTCATAATGTCAGTTGAAAATGAGAGAAATCCTTCTCTTGAAAACTAGTTCTCGTGTTTAAAGAAACATATAATATGAGGTAAGATGTTAAAAATTACTCATTAATTTATGAATAAAAAAAATGTTCCCTCTTTCTTTCTAGAGTTGATGCCATATCTGTTGGACACTTTCTAACAGCTTATGTAAGGAATCTTGTTGTCATGTTTATTATGTCACATTTTGAGAAGACTGAAAGTTTTTTCTGTATACTGGTTTAAATCATATATTATAAATAGTATACATGGAACATATATTTTATTTATTTTAATAGACACTTGGTAACACTAGAAAAATGCAATGAACATAAATATAGTTTTGATTTATCACTAGATGTCTTAACTGGTAAATGCACCAAAAGTGGACATGGTCCATTTTATTCCTCAAGGGCTCATATATATATATATATTGTTTGGTCTGGCCAACTGAACTACTTTTTATGCTGAGTAAGTTTTTATAACATGTTTGGAATTGAGTGTTGTATTGTTTATACTGTATTAAATAAGATTATATATAATGTTTATATATATATAATTAATATATTCTTCTTCTTCTAGACATCATTGATAAAACAACAATCTACTTGTCCTGGTACTTTGTTCTATCTTCTCCTTGGTCTGACTCTTGATCTCCTTCTTGGATTGAACTCAAAAGCAATCCGTGGCCATCTATCAGATCCATTCTTTCCCTGTGCTCTCTCCACCTTTATCTACAATCTGTTGTATCTTCAATTATATTTTTGATTTTAAATATATATAACTTTGGTAATCATTATCATCCTAAAGCAATGTCTTGTCAGTGATATTCTTCTCTTCTTTCAATTTTCTATGTCATTTCCTTATAGCCTTGGCTTCCTATAATTTCTGCTGCATCTTTGATCTTCCTCTTAATTTTTTCACAAAATTTTCCCTTCAAAACTTTGTAAAGAAATTACTGTGATGAAGTATATCCAAAA
Source organism: Diploptera punctata (assembly GCA_030220185.1). NCBI lineage: Eukaryota > Metazoa > Arthropoda > Insecta > Blattodea > Blaberidae > Diploptera > Diploptera punctata. Next base: position 580,612 of record JASPKZ010003830.1, on the reverse strand, counting down.
AGGATACATTTATACCATTCATTTTGAAGAATAATAACCTATCTTCTATTTTATTTTGTACTTGTTGGTTTATTTTCTTGTCTAATTTATATTTGCTAATTGTGTCCAATATCACATTTATCTTGCATACAATCTTTTATATTACCTTTCTCAGAACATAACTTTCAAACAACACTCTCCAAATGTAAGAATCTATAAATTGTTTTCTTCTCTGTATTTAGGAATTTGTTTGTAAATAAATTTCTCTACTCATTAAATCCTTTCTTAGCTAATGCATGCATTATTATATATATTTGGTTTCAGAAGATCCTTAAATTTAAAGGTTTATTGCACTAATGTTAAAATATTCTTATAGTTTCCTCATTATTTTTTTAATGCATTTATTTAAAATTTGAAAGGATACTTAATAAATGTGTTAATGCACAATTTAACAAGGGATTCTTTTAGAAGTGAGCATTATTTGATTTACTTTACCTACAACAGTTATCTTGACAAATGCATAGCAAATGTGTTTGCTAGAATCATAACTGGAAAAAAAAAAAACATAAGCATAAACCATATTTGGGATGTAAAGTTTTAAAGATTATTTTTTTCTGTATAAAAATAAAAATTAATGTATTTATTGCCATTAATTATCAGAGAGAAGGAACATTATTTTATATATTGATATTATATAAAACTTATCTCAGGATCATGGCTGTAGCCAGCATTGGTTTAAGGGGGGTGCAAAATTTTTTCGACTGTATACTTTCCGGGTACAAATTAAAAATACAAAATACCACCTTTATTTGTTAAACTAACGTCAATATATTTCGAAAGAACAGTACAGTGCTAATGAAGAAGAAATATGAAGTATTATAGTGAAATAATTGGAGAAGTTTTGGGCTTGGCGAATTGAATTTTTTTGCCAAGATTACTTCCTAATTATTATACTTAATTGTACTGAAATTATGAATTATATTTTAGCTACTAATAAAATACAACTACACACACAGTTCGACTCGCCTTTTCGTTTGAGATTTTTTAAGTACGTTTTGTTTGGATTTTTCAATATAATTTTTAATAAGTTGTTTGTGCAGACTGAGCATACACAGGCCATTAAGGCGATTTTCTGTCATTGTAGAGCGGCGCCATGTAGTCACTCTTCTTAGGGTGCGAAAATTGCGTTGAATCAATGCCATAGTGCATTGCATAGACAGGAATACTACAATTGCTTTCTTGATGGATGGGAAAAATCGCACTCTTCCATGATGTTAACGAAATCACCTTCTTTATCCTTGTCATTTCGTTTCATCCACATGTTGCCATACTTCAATTTCGGTGGACAAACCCTCGATTTTATAAAACTCTGAAATTTTGCTCGCCGTTGCTTGGACATCTTTCGGAGATGTATTTAGTTTCTTAGCGTGCAGCATTTTAAGTTCAAAAGCAGTACCCTGTTGTTCTCCAAATCTGTCTGACAAAGCTGTGTGAAAGGAGATCAAGTAGGGATTTAAGATGGCCACCTTAAAGTAATCTTCGGGATTACATTGTGGATTAGCTCGATGTGTCTGCTTATTGGATATTCTTGGTAGAGTGATTTCTACACCTAGCTCAGAAGCAATAGTCTCCATCTCTTTCATGATGCCTTCGCAGATCTCATAACCTTTTTTGCGATGATCTATTACCATGTTTTTAATGCTTTCAACATGGGCCGTGCATTTAATTAAATCTACAGCCACGGCTTGCAGCGAATTAACGACAGGATCCAAATGACTAGAATATTATGCTATCAGGCACAAACAAAAAATGAATGTACTTGTACATGCAGCAGCATGAACTGCTCAGTTTTTTTTTCCAGCTAGATACGTGTCCTTGTGCGGCAATCAATTTCAGGGCGTTCATCAATTCCAAAAAGTGTTTCTTAAATATCCCAATACTTTTATATTTTTGCGACCAACGTGTTTCGCAGAAGCTTGGGACGTGTTGTCTTCTCAATGGTGACTCGAAAAATGTTTATAACATTCTTAATTGTGGCTATCGTATTTCTTATCTCGGGCACACTATTCAAATAATTTACCACAAGATTGATTTTGTGGCTAGCACAGTGGAAGTAAGTACCTTTGGGGGAAAAAACTCGCCAGACGTTGCTGGATCCCGTTGCTTTTCCTGCCATTGTTGAGCAGCCGTCATAGCCCTGGCCAACACATTTGTGCAGGTCAATGTTTATCTCTCTGGGAGGCGAAACTCTATTTCTGCAGCAATTGATCCGGCATCCATTATTTTCAGTTCAACAAAGCCCCAAACCCTCTTCTCGAATTTTTATTCGGGTTCTCATCAAAAAATCACACACCAATGGACAATTGCTCCTTTCCAGAAATGTCCACAGCTTTCATCAGCTAAAACATTGTAAGCGCTGGCAATTTTTTACGCCATCCATAATCATTTTCGCCACCTCAAGTCACATAGTTCAGTCAATTAATTTTGAATTTGTGGATAAAGGTAGGTAGCATTATTGCCGTTTAAATAAGGTTTTAAGCTTATATCAATGTCATCAATTCTCCAGTGAATCAAATCCCTGAAGACGGCTTCGTCCAGTGTTTTACACCTTAAATGCAAGTCATGCAAGTCACACAAGATAATAGTATCCAAGCTAGAAGACAAACATTTCAAGTTATCCGCCACATTATTCTTAGAGCCACTTACGAGTTTTTTTGCTAATAGGGGCCTCACTTAAAAACGAGTATGCTGACTGCGTATATTCCACATGCCAGCGGCTCTCACAATGTTTTTCTTGGCGAATTTATGGATTTTCAAAAAAACATCTGGAAGGGCCTCACTATAGATAACCCTTTAAGGCTCCTCACAGTATGTGGGGAGAATAGAACACAATATAAACAGAGTGCACCTTTGAGTCTTGCAGAATACTCTAGCCAGGGTGAATATTGTTGGATCCAACAATGCTTGAATTTCCGTTTTAAATGTTCAGCATCTTTGCTGAAATTGTAACTTTCGGATGTACTCCAGTAGTTTGTCAGAATTTTCACTTATCTTCTTTACTCATTAGCTCTGTTCTCCCCAACCAGTTGCCAATATCATTAGGTGGATAAATGGTGGGTAAATCTACTTCTTGGTCCACCACTGTGGTCTCGAGGTAGCATGCTGCCTTGTCATGCAGCGGGCCCGGATTCAATCCCTGGTTGGGACAGTTTTTCTGGGTGAGGTTTTTATCAGGGTTTTTCTTCACCTAGTCCCGCGCCGTAGCCGAGTGGTTAAGGCAGGAAGCCTTGGTGCAGAGCTACGGGACTTGCGCTGGTTCGAGTCCCCATGGGGGAAGAAATTTTCTCATGGTATTTCGGCCAATATGGGACCGGTGCCCATCCAGCATCGTGATGCATTTGGGTAGCTACAATAAGTAGTGGCTCCAGGTTGAGAAAACCAGCTATAACGGCTGGGGGACTCGACATGCTGACCACAGGTCACCCCTACACTGGCTGATTATCATCTACCTCTGTGGATGTGAGACCAGCAGCCGGCTGGTAGGCTAAGGGCCTTGTAGGCCTGTCGCGCCAGGAGTTTTTTTTTCTTCACCTATAAGACAAATGTCAGGAAAACTTTAAGGCCCAAACGGTCCCCAAATTCATATGGCCATCATCATCCTTATCATTATCATCATCATCATCCTTCACCGGTGTGGAAAGGAACGGGAAGCTACCACACCTACAATTGCCTAGTAAAGCTGCAAGCATGGCATGAAAATGCTATGATTGCAGTGCAGGATGTGCTCTCGGGTAGAATTACTATGGATGGATCTACTTCTTCGGATGAAAAAAGGCTGGATCTGCTGCTTCTCGTCACTCGACCCATCCCATTTTCTTTTCTGAATTGAAGAGAATCATAAAAGAGGTCTAGAAAATTGTCTAGCATACTGGTGATGCATGTGTCCATTACCACAGGTACTTGATAAATTGATATATCGCATCGATTGGGTTTGGTGTGCCTGATATTATTATTTTTTAAAATTATTTTCACATCTATTTTTAACATTTTACACCTGCTTTCGGATAGAAGAAAAACTCATTCTATCTAGTGTCAATTGGTTGAAAATCAAGGGCGGTGTAAGCCCACCCCCCTGCACCTACCTCGCTGTGCCCATGCTCAGGATTAAGTATGATTAAAAAACAGTGTTATGAACTTTGTTGTGTTTAACATGCCAGGAATGGACACATCGAGATCACTTCTGACTCAGGATCTGCAGGCTGCTGTAGAAAGTCTAGTATTACTCCCCTCTGTGCCACCTTCCTCAGGTACAGTGGATGAAACTCATGATTATGCAGAAATCTATACACCAAGCAGAGAGAGAATGCCCTGGTTAGGTGGAGTCAATCACCGAGATGTTTCTCAAGGTAAGCTGTCTGCTATATCACACCAGCCTTTGTGTTTCCCATTGGAATCCTTCAAGGTTTTATTTTGCATTTGCTTAATTTCATGCTCATAATAAGTTTTAATTATTTATTTTTCCAATTTAACACCTATTAAATTCCAACTCCAACTGCATGGCACAACAGCCTTAGAAGGCCTTTGTCCTCAGATCCACATCTGGTAATCATAGAGGTAGACGATCAGTCAGCCAATATAGAGGTATGTGGTCAACATATTGGGTTCCTCAGCCATTGTATTACTTATAACAATGAAATAATACAGATTGATTCAACTAGTACTGCCAATTGACAAAATTATACTTTTTTTTTTTTTGATAATGTGAAATAATTTGATTTTAGTTAACCTCATAATGAATTAAGTACTGATGATATAAATTTATTATTTATATTCATATACCATATTTGCTCGCGTAATTTGCTCCCCCGCGTATTTTGTGCACCCTAATTTTAAAGGAATTACTTAAAACTTTATTTTTGCTCCACATATTTTGCGCACACATTTTAGGTAGGGCCTACATTTTCTTTTCAGTATAGTAGGGATTTTCCTTCCCTGAAATCCATTGTCAATTCTTACATTCCAACGTAGGTCATTTATTAGCAACTGAAATACCTGCTTCACAAAGAAACCCAAATTCCTGCTATTTTAACAATGCTTGCCCTTGGTAGAGACAAGTTTTAGAAAAGTAAATACCGGTATTTCAGTTGACTTTCAACATGTGCATTTGCATTTATACTGTATTTGAAGATGGGAAAGAAAAATAACAATATTACACAGCATCATATAAAATAAAAGTGATAAATTGCGCGGAACATTTCGGTAATCGTGCAGCAGAAAGAGAATTTTGAGTTCTTGAATCAAATGTGCATTATTGGAGGAAACAAAAAGACATGCTAAATAATGCAAGAAGTGACAGTAGGGCATTTCGTGGAGATTACAAAATTACCATATCCTTAATTACTATACCTACCATAATTGAGATAACTCAGAACACGACCTCTAATTTAAAAAATCTGCATATTTTACGTTCCCCAATTTTTCAGTGGCCAAAGTAAATTAAAAAGTGCTCAAATTACATGAGCAAATATGGTAATTTGTTTTGAATACCTTTACTTATTTACTTGTAAACTGACTAATAAGTTAGCATAAGTTACATCACAATTTGTTAATATGTGATACTGTAATGTTCTGTTTATTGGTCGATTTAGAAGAGCATAAATTACTGAGACATAATGAGAGATAAAAGTTATTTGACATGGATATGGTTACAGGTGGCAGCACAAGCAGCACAAATAGTGGAGGATCTCTGTCGCTAGAATGTGCTGGAAAACCACCAACGCCACCACTTCACAGGTTCCCGTCATGGGAATCTCGCATCTACCAAGTTGCAGCTGATGGGTTTCAACTGGTGACGACAGGCGGTGCTGCTGATACGGCAAACAATAACAACAATGTGAAGCAGCCTTCATCTGCCTCGGGATCTACACAGGGGTACTGCGACATCAGTGTTCCTGTGTATGCCACCGTCAAGGGGGTGAGACCATTATTCTATTCTTCCTTCGGCCTAACTTTTCTCTCTAGATGTAGAAAAAAATCAGAAAATGTTTGTTATTAAATAAATTGTTTTAATCAGTAATTGATATATAGCACTAAGATTAAAATAAAAAAACCCTCTACTCGTATTCACATCTGCTATAATGCTAACATGGAAACTATCAACCAATGCATGTCAAAATCTACCTTGAAATTTCTCCCAGAAAGACATTGTAATGTACCAAGGCTGTGTCCAAAAAAATTGTCTACCATTTTTAACTGCAAGGCACAGAAATCCAAATCAGAATCCAGCAATTGCATCCTACTGTATAGACTTCTAAAAATAATGTTTAATTATTAAAAGCAGAATGGTGTAATTAATGGAAATTATTGTGTTTATTAATTTCTACTATTTTGAAATAAGTTGTTTCATTATTTTCATTTTCCTTATATATATATATATGCATATACCCTATACTATTGAATTATTAATTAGTATCCAGAGTATACCACAAGAAACATTTTGTTTGTTATATGGAATTAAAAATTTTATTTCTTTTACATATAATAGGCTATATAGAAAAATAATCATGTTAATAATAATAGACATGAGAATGATACTTTCATTTCTCTACATGATTATTTACAATTTTATATGTAATTGCTTTATGCAGTATTTGCGCACATGATTCGATTACAGTCCTCGATTTTAAGAAAATTCTCACAATGCAAAATGAAGAAGTTAGAATGCAGTGATTCATACAGTATACAGGGTGAGTTTTAATTACACCAACAAACTGCAGGGACTGATTCCTACTGTAAATGGAGGAAAAAATGTCCTATGAATAAGTGCCCATAAATGCATCATTGCCACAGTAGATGACACTGACGAATGGCATTATTCTCTTGATCCTGTTGCATGGCTTGCTAGATCATCAGACTTAAACCCCTGGATTTTTACCTCTGGGGACATCTGAAAAGTGTTGTATATGCTGAACCAGTTCCTGATGTGCATATCCTTCAACAGCATCTCCATGTTGTCTGTGACGCTATTCGGAGAGAGGCCAGAACATGCGAAAAGAGTGAGGCAATCTATGATACGAAGTGTGAACGTGTGCATTGCATCCCATGGAGGCCACATTGAACATCCGTTGTGATGTGGATGCGATTATGCTATGAACTGTGTGCCAGGACAATTTGTTGTCATTGCATGCACATCATTCATTTCCGGACACATGTTTATAGGACCTTTTTTCTTTCATTTCCAGTCAGTAATCAGTCCCTGAAGTTTGTCGGTGTAATTACTGTTCACCCTATGTATATTGTCACAGGATGCAATGGGTTCAGTTTTCACATTGTTTTAGCATAAATAAACAATACAGGTGATGTCGAAAACCTCCACTATAACTGTATTTAATTCTATAAACTCTTTCTGACAGTGTACTCACAATTTGCTGTAATAATTAATCTTGTTTTAAAGTTTATCTATCAAATAATTATCATCAGTCTCTAGTGAATCCACTTGCCACAGTTTCCCCTATTTCTCAGCTAACTGTATCGCTGTCAATTCACAACTGACTGACTTAGTGCCCTCATAACAGATTATATAGGCGGGGGCTAAAAATTTATCGGTCTTCACATGAGACTATTCCAGTATGGAAATTTCTGGCATAAAAAATTTGCGACAGTGAGGGTTGAGGCATGAAGAAGCCTCTGGAATGGAGGTTTAGACACATCCATGATCTGCGCAGGTCTTTTGACTTGCAAGTCAGCGACTTACAAATCCATTTCTACCAATAAGACACCACTATTCTCGCATCACCACTATTATGATGCATCACAATATATAAACTGTAAACTTGCTCAAAGCAGAATCGTATTGGTCCAATTTTTTTTTTTCCACATTAGACAAAATTCCGCGTTATAAAAAAATAAAACTTATTAATAATCTTAGCTTATAGAGTGCCGTATACGTCTTTATGTACCTTGGATTAATTGTAATTCCGCTGCCTTTGAAAAGTGAAGTTTTAGTATGTATGAGCAACTTTGATGGTAACATGCGAAAAAAGTCTCATTTCATCAGCGTTAAAAAAGTCTCTTAGGCACATATCCCGAAATTAAAGTGTGCTGTTTCGATTTCCTCTCACTAACTACACTTTCGTCCACATCCTTTGATTCCCCACAAATTTCATTCCACACTACATTGTGTTGTCTTTTAAAACTGTCCAGCCAACTTGAAGATGTTTTGGAATCGTTATTCCCTAGGGATTTAGCAACAGCTAGAGCTTGACTTTGGAACTTCGGTCCGGAAATTTGGAGATTTATCTTCAATCACTTTCACTTTTTCATTTAATGAAATGATACATACGTTTTAGCAATCTTTATTCCGTAAATTCAGAATGCTACCGTGAAAGATTGGTCTCAGAATTTAAAACTAATTTAATATTTTACAGTGCAATGGTTATTTATAAGACAGGTATCTGTAGTTCGCATTACGGGTGTGCAGTGAGGCTAAAATAAAATTTCAGGTACAGGTTGAACCTCTACTTCACCCGGCGGCAGGAATCATTCCTTATTTTTTTGGTATAATGGGGATTCAATGAAGTGGAAACTACTTTATTTCTCTGTCTTTCCACTTATACATTTTTTTCATGAATTGTGTAGAAATATCCTTCCATTTCCACGTTGGACAGATTCCGTTTTATGCAAAATAAATACATGTAAAATTACTATTATTTCGCCAGGACCAAAAAATTTCTTCACATTGGACAGATTTCCACATTATTCACGTTCCAGATCAAACAAGTTTTAATGTATATCACTTACCTGTTCATAGAATATTATGGCCATTAATAATTGAATTATTGATGGCACAGGTAATGCACAGCAATCTTGCATCACCATTTCTAAGCCTGATTAGTCATCATCATCCTCATCATCTTCAAGGTATGGGCCTGTTGGCCCGTTCCGCTCCCCGGTGCACTACATGCCGCAGGCGCAGCTCGTCCTTCCAACGACGTTTTGGTCTTCCTACATTTCTTTGGCCTAGAGGTCTATAATGAAGCAGCTGTTTTGATAAACGATTATTTGGCATTCTTTGTATATGTTCAAACCAATTACGTTTATTTATGTGTATTTTCTCATTTATATTATAGATTTGTAGTTCATCTCTAATATCTTGACTTAGTTCCAAAATAAACACAATAAGTTGTTTAGAAACGCAATATCGAGCATAGAACTCCTTATCGTCATGTATCTCCATTAAATTTTCATTACCCCAGAGATATCGTGGGATATCCAAATGACAGAAGTGACAACAATGGTAACAATTTACTCGATCCAATAGATTTTCCTCAATCACAAAATATTCAACCAATTCCTCTGCCTCCAATCCAAAAAAATCATCCTCTTGATACAAGACTGTCATCTTAATTGTATACGAGAGCACAGCAGAAGAATGAGAAAAGGCCGGTCCAGAGCCAGCATTTATTTTGACAGTTTAAAGGAGAGATGTGTGTATCAGAGAGTTGGAAGATGGTTCTTTGAAAGTGGTGGTAAAAGACAGAATTGGTTTCTTGAAAGCTGACTACTGAGAGATGAGTTGAGTGTCACCTCTCACGGAGAGTTTGGTTCTTGCATACCGCCCTAAACCTATTGTAGTATACAATATTGAAAGCTGGATACTATCATAATAGGCTATATCATGTGTGTGTCTACCTGGGAAAAAAAAAATGTTGAGGGAAATATAATGGAGTGTGGCAAATTATAGTTTGCCGGGAACTGGAAACTAATTGCTAAGACATATAATATTAGATATTAAAGCCAGAGGAGTTAAACTGAAGGGACATGTATGTGGAATGGGCACAAACCGAACCCCAAGGTAGTACTGGATGCAAAACTTGGCTCTAAAAGAAGATGTGGTAGACCCAAGATTAGAAGGATGGATGATATGGAGAATTGTTATTTGAAAAGAATTTGAAACAGTAATTGGAGACACAAAGTAAAAGGCAGAACAGAATGACTAGCACTTTCTTGGGAGATCAAGGCTAAACTCTAGTACAGAACATTATTATTATTATTATTATTATTATTATTATTATTATTGTTATATTTTATTATTATTATTATTATTATTATTATTATTATTATTATTATTATTATTATTATTATTATTATTATTATTATTATTATTATTATTATTATTATTATTATTATTATTGTTGTTGTTGTTGTTGTTTTGTTGTTTTCTTAATTGCTGTTATGATTAGTGTTACTGTTATGTGAGGAAGAAAGAAAAGTGCTGGAACGAGATAAAAGATTTTGCTATGAATCACATCCAGTGGAATGGTCTTACTGATGTCCTGTACTCTTAAATAGAGTTCACATGTGATGATGAATTTAATCCAAAGTTAAAATAAATAAAAATGTATATTTCTTCTAAATGACTCTTAACACCTGTTCTTTTATATTTGAAGAGAAAAATTGTACGCTCAGACTGGGGCTTGAACCAAGTACCTTTGGCCAATACTCTACCAACTGAGCTATCTGAGCAAGTCCCTATCTAAATGCAAATTTTATTCTTATATACACTGTTAATAAATACATTGAAAGAAGCCTTACTGGCTTTATAATGTAATGTAAAATTCCCAAATAAATGTATTTTTAATAAAGAAGCCACCATTTGTAAGATAGAAGCAAAGTTTAATAGCATTTGGTGCACAGGAATTAACAGCATATATAAGAGAAAAATTTGCATTTAGATCGGAACTTGCTCAGGTAGCTCAGTTGGTAGAGTATTGGCCTAGAAAGCCAAAGGTCCTGAGTTCAAGCCCCACACTGAGCATATAATTTTTCACTTCAAATATGATTTATCCAATATTGAGATGTATGAAATGAATAATAAAAACCTGTTCTTTCATTTGCGTGAATAATGAATAGATGGTAAATTGAAGTTTGTTGTATTATTTCAGAGAGCCAGCCAAATCCGATCAATGCCGTTCACTGGAGATTCAAGTGATGACTCGAGCGACGGGGAGGGTGGTGGTGAACACAATAACCATGGTGGTGAGAGCAGTAATTTGCATCATCACCATCATCATCAACACACTGTCGCTGCTGGTTGCAATACTCGCACCACTAACAGCAGCAGTGATAACACAGATACATCACTGTCCACTGGTGGTTCCGGATCAAGTCCCAGTAAAAGTATGAAAACCACGTCCAGTTTATCTCCGGCCAAACGTAGTTCTTCAGGCTCACCTTCTAAGTCCATGAAGAGAGGTATTTACAAGTAATTCCTCAGGCAACTTTCTGTTCTCTCTCTATTCTTACGTCCTGCCAAACTGGACTTCTCAAATATACAACATAACAGCTTCCATCCAATGTCACAGTTCTCTTTAATCTAACCTAAAATTATATAGGAATTTTGATGGAATATAAACATTTCAAAATGAAATTATTTATACAAATACACTTTCATTTTAATTTAATACAGAATATCTCGGTTTAGCTTTCTAGTTAGATTTAATTTTTTATCATTTACTTAAGATGTTTTTACTTCTTTATTGGTTCTCTCACATCTCAAGTTCTTCTATAAAGTTCTGTCCTGCCACAATCTCTCCATTTGCATTCTTTCCTTATTTTCTAGGTCTATTTTTACTTGGTCCAGCCATCTAACTTAAGTCTTTTCATCATATAACATTCCATGGCATTGTTCCTTCTTCCATACTTTTCATCTGCCCAAATTATTATAATCTCTGTTTTTTTTTTACTTCATCTATTAATTTTTGTTCTACAGAATCCTTATAAACTTCATTTCTATTTTTATATTTATCAGAAATATAAGTTAGGATTTAGATTTTATGTTTACATACAATATAAGATTAATATTTCTGGTTAGATTTGTATTTATATAAAATATAAGATTAATATTTATACTTTCACTTAGTTTTTCAAACAGTCAAATCTATTTTTAATCAAAATTACAGTGGAAAGTGAAAAAAAAAAGTCAAATCTATATTAAAAGACAATCAACATTTCTAAGGGAAAATGGTCTGTAAGAGGGGTGGTCATTAGTAGGGGGAAATAATAATAATAATAATAATAATAATAATAATAATAATAATAATAATAATAATAATAATAATAATAATACATAGATAGATAAATGGAATTTATTGCCTTTTTTTTTCAGAAGAAAGAAAATACATATGCATTTACATTGCGCACGGGCCTGCTTGGCCATACGTGCATTATTTTTTCCATGAATAAAAAATAAAACTAATCATGATATAAACAATACACCTTATCAAAAAACAATAACAGGCTACATATAAGTAAAATCTATGTTGACACTACATCACAATAGTAATAATAATGTAGTATATGAACTTGAACATTTTATGTACTGTAAATTATCAATCAAAATACAGCAGTAGCATTAATGACATAAAAATATTGAACAATACTAAACAAATAACTTGCACTATGAATTAGTTTTGTCCCACGCCATAGCCAAGTGGTTAAGGCAAGATGCCTTGGCACAGAGCTGGTCCGATTCTCCATGAGGGAAGAAATTTTCTCATGGAATTTTGGCCAGTATAAGACCAGTGCTCACCCAGCATCATGAAGCATTTGGGTAGCTACAATAAGTAGCGGCTCCAGGTTGAGAAAACCAGCTATAACAACTGGGGTACCTGACATGCTGACCACCTGTCATCCCTACACTATCTGGATGATTGTCTACCTCTGTGATTGACACATGTGGTTGTGAGGCCAGCAGCCGGATAGTAGGCCAAGGGGCTTCTAGGCCTGTCATACCTTGGAACTTTATGAATTATTTTTGAATGCAAGATGATGATCATTCTCAATGCTAAATTTAATGACTATTTTTGGGTCAATATGTATTGTTTGTTATTTCATACAATGCAGCAAGAAAGCGTGGCATCAAAAGCAGAATTAATTAATGACTGGGGTCCATTGGGGCCTTATCCTTCCCTTACATCTTATATACAAAAAGGTTATGTAATGCCATTCTGGTTGCTAAATGTTCAACTTGCCCTGGGCCAATGGGTTTGTAGGATGGAAAAATCCAGGGGACAAGTCACCCAGGAGGGACTTTAAGTCATGGGTCCTGAGTGTAAAAATTTTCAGGCTTGTAAAAGAACCTCAAGCCTGAAAAGAGGCTAATGAGCAAAATTTAACTGAATTTCATTCATCCAAGTAATATCTTGTTAATAATTAATAAAAACTGAGTCATACCTCACCTTATATTTCATGTTCTTCAAGCACAGAACTGCAGTTTCTGGAGGCATCCTTCCCATCCATCCCAACTCATGGATATGACTGAAGATGGGAGGAATTGCCTCCAGAAACTGCAGTTTCGTGCTTGAAAAACACAAAATATGAGGTGAGATATGACTCAGTTTTTATTAATTATTAACTTGAAAATCTCAATGTTATTTCCCATAATTAAATTATGAATACCTAGATGTCCCTTAAGGCAAAATGTAACATGACATCTGTAGGGAAATAAGCATAACTAAATCAAATTGCTTAAGAAACTCCAAAAGGGGAGGCCAGGGCCCAACTTGGACTGTAATAGCTATAGGAGGGAAGGAAGAAATAGGGGTTAAATGTAATGAAATAAGCCATTTAAGGCGAATGGATGGCCTTTTAATATGATATGAGTTGTATTAATTTTATTGGATTTAATATTCATCCTTAAAAGAAAAAATGACAATTAAAACCATGATCTTTATTTGTATAAGTTTAGTTTTACAATTAAATTTAGTTTCATATTTGCAGGAAATACCAAATTAGCTACTAAATGACCAGTATTTGTTTTAGTTTTTATTCTACATTTTATTCAAATAAACACCATTATTTTTTATAACATTTTCAATTTCATTATCACAATATTTAGACATCCCATTAGGAATTTTCTTTGTAATAAGTGAAACATCATGGTGACATATGCATTAATGAGATGTTCAGTTTTTTTCAAAATCTTTTATTCTCAGCACCATGGGTAATGCCTCAGAGTTAGATTTTGGTACCTCAGGATGTGGACAGTGTTCCGTTAACCGCCAGTCATTTGTCTTGTGTATGTGTGTATCTGTGTTTGTGGAGGCGCTTCATTTCACCACACTATGTGTACTCAGTGTCAGTTGGTAGGCTTGTATCCCTGCTGTTGTACCTCGCTCACACCTCTGTCTGTTGCAATATATTAAAAACAGGGCTTTTCATTTTGCTATTGAAGGTCAACACAGTATATAACTCACAATGCTTCTCTTGAGCTCCAGGCTGTATTAAACTTTTTTCTACTCCATGCCATTGACAAAACACTGCCTTCTCCCAACAATGTTATCAGCGAATTTAATCTATAAAACAAAATGAGATCAACAATATTTAAAACAAATTTTTTAAATAAAATATCTCTATAAGCATATAGCTGTAATATCTTATACTTTTTTTAAATTATTGTATAAAAATAAGACTATTATATCTATAATAGGTATTACTTTCCTTCGAAGAAATTTGACTCTCCAGGACAACAATAAGAAAGATAAAGTTTAACTTAATCTGGAATCATCAAATAACTGCATATATTTTAAATTACGGACATTTATTAAATTACCATTACTTGAATATTATCATGATGCTGTGCTTCAGTTATTAGATCATTTAAGTGTCATACCAGCATTTTCTAGATCTTCCCAAATTTCTTCTTCTTTTTTTTTTTGTGTATAAACAAAAATTTGTCTAGTGTGTCTAGACCCATCCTTTGGATATGTTCTTTTCTTTGAAGTTATATTTCTGAACTATAGAATCTAAATATATACTTTATATACAGGGTGATTCACAATAAGTATTACAGACTTCTAGGGGTTGTAGAGGGGAGTTAGTAGATAAAGTTTTGATAAGGAACCCATGTCCAGAAATGTACCATTTTAATGTAAAATAAGTTTGTAGATCGGAACACAATGGACTGATATCAAGTGTCTTGTGTTTCAGATTAAGTATTACAGACTTTTAGGGGTTGTATTACAAGTATGGTTCCATGTGGCGACCCTGTTGTTCATTGCACAAAGTAGACCTGCAATGCATGTTTTCATAAACATGCCCTACAAGACCTAGTGTGTGCTCAATAATATCTGCTGCTGCCAGAATTTGTGCAAGAAGATCTTCCTCCAACTCGATGGGTGTAGTACAGCCCCTAGAAATCTGTAACACTTATTCTGAAACACAAGATACACGATATCAGCCCATTGTGTTTCGATCTTCAAACTTATTTTACAACCCCTAGAAGTCCATAATACTTATTGTGAATCATCCTGTATATGAAAACCTATATTAGTAACTCAAATACTAAAAAATGTCTGCCAACATTCTTATTATAACAGTAAAACAATTAAAAAAGTTTGCTATCTCCAAAATTTTACCATCCTAGTCTATTGTCCATGTGTAAATGAAATTCTGCTTCAGCTCATTATTGCTATAATGATTTAATAATATAATTTCCTGTTGTCAATGCTGATAATGTTCACTCACATATAGAATAAATTTCCATTTTGACAATAGTGGGTGTCATGATTAAAAGCATGTGAAAAGAGGCTATGTTGAAGCTATTTCTTCAGGAAAGAACCACTTTAATGGAAATCTTGTACACTTTATATACCAGATATAACCAATGGGAGATGTATGTTATGTAAAAGGTCCAAAAAATCCATTAAAGTTATTTCCTGAAGAAACAGCTTCAACATAGAGGCAACCGTGGCACCCACTCTAATACCACCTGTTCTTTGCTAGAACTTTCAGAAATTGTTGAGGGACATTGGCAAAGTGTTTTGAATAAGGAAATCCTGATAAATTTGATAGTCAGTTACATATTACCTCAAATTATGATGTAAGATGTAATTGACTCAATTAAATTTGTTAATATAAACCTCATAATGTTACTTCCTATTGAAATATTAATTAAGGAAATCATGATCTCCAGTAACTTATGACATTATTATATAGAAATATGAGTTGATTTTTCAGACAGTAAATAATTTTATCAGCTATAGATATTACAAAATACAGCAAAGGAATGGGATAATAGCATTATTTCTTCTGAGTATTTTTATTCTTGAATAAATCATGTGAAATTCTTAAAATATATGCACCATATTTATGGCTGATTGAGATTCCTATATTTGGGTCCACTGTGAATATGGTAGTGATCTGTCATGTTTTCTAAGAACTCTCTAGTGGTTGGGGTTAGGATAGGATAGAATTCTGTGAACTGTGGCATGACTGTCCAAGGGACATAATTCATGTTTGACACATAAACATCAATTAATGATGTATCAAAGACCAAAACAACTTCTTAATGTTTTTCCACCTTGAATAAATTGTAAAATAGTAATTATAAATTTCAAATACCAGTATATTATATTGATGGTAATAAACAAATGTTTTAACGAGAAGAGAAAAATTCCATGTTATGCATTCTTTGGAAAAGATGTGTTAAAAATAGGTTCCATATTACTTACATGTGATATGATAGATTCTTTGGGTATTAAGATATTTTCTTGGCAAAATTCCCAAGTATAGGGGCTTACCTCCTAGCATCACAATTAAAGCAGGATTAATAGATTCCAGATTTGTATGCAATATAAAGTACTAAATATGCATGCAAATATGCATGAAAATTGTAGAAAATATAACTCTAAATATGCAAAAACAGATTGTAATAAAATTGAATAAATTATTTGCTTTGAGGATAATCTTAGCTTAATACTGGCAGTTACAGAGATATGGAAGGTTTCCATGAGGTTTTCTTGTGCGAAGCTCCTTCATATGTCAGTGAAGAAGGGTTTTGTACAATAAAAATGTCCTTTCTGCATCACAAGGTATCACAAGTGCATGTGAAAAACACCACAGTTCTTCTTCCGTGAATTCCTCTTCAGTTACAGATTTTTCACTATCACCAGAGAACATTTTACTAATTTGGCAAATTGTATTGTAGCCAGGATTTTTATTTAAGCCCTAATACTTCACTAAGCTTATCAAATGTGATTTAGCAATACCGTAATATTATTTCTCAAGGCCCACGGATATTCCCCTCTTACACAGATGTAAATATACACATTACGCTTATATCCAATCGATTGATGAGACTTTATTAATTTAAAAAATAGTAATTAGTAATTAATTAATTATATTATTTTTGGTCTGGACATCTTACCTCAATATTAATGTTGATTTGTTCTTGGACATGTTTCAAAAACAATTCTCTGTTTTATCTTCAGCTTTCCCAGACTGGTTTTATTTATGTTGCATTATGTTGCACCACCTGGATGTCGATGTCAGCTCCATCCTGTGGTTGGCCAAAGAACCTCCAAACAAGGTCACCCTCCATCGGAATATCAAAATTCATAACTCTGTTTCTGTTCTTCTGAATATAAATTTTTTCCCAAATAGTCAGCTCGTTTGTATTTTCTAACTGTTTTAATAATTTAGTGTCTGAATTTATATTATGTTTTTCAGACCAAACATGAGCAGCAACTGCAGATTTTTCAATTTCTCCATTTTTAATATTTCTTATGTGTTCTTTGGTTCTAATTTTTAGGTTTCTTTTTGTTTTCCCTATATATATCTTTTCACAACCCATGCATTCAATTTGATATATTCCTGACTTTTTATTTTTATTCAGTTTTTTCATTTTTGTTGGTTTTTATTAGTTTATTTAAACTGTAGTTATTTTTTGGTGCTAATTTAATATTAAACTTCTCAAATATATTTTGAAATTTATTATGTACCCAGGGGTGATATGTGAATTTCCTATATTTTTTCATAGGTGGTTCTTCTTTTTCAAGATTACTTCTGTTTTATCATTTTTTGTTTTTTATACTTTTCTATCCTTTTATGTACCATTTTTTCATCAAACCCATTTTCTCTTGCTACTTTGATTATGTGTTTTTTCTCATGTTTGAAATCTTCTTCGTTAAGGGTAAGTTTACCAATCTATGAGTTAAACTATTAAATGCTGCTAATTTATGTCCAATTGGATTGAACCCTGTTGATTTTATAAAATTTTCCGTATGAGTTTCTTTCCTATGAATCCTGAATTCAATTTTTCTTTTTTCTTCTTCGTTTCTGACCAATTTAAGATCCAAAAAGGTATTTGTTTATTGTCTTCTATTTCTTTGCTGAATTTAATGTTTGTACTCTGTAAATTTAATAGTTTTAGGGAATCTTCTACATGTTTTTCTTTAACAATACAAATTATATCATCAACATATCTACTCCAAAATTTAAACATTGTGGGATGTGCTTTAGTGATTTTACATTCAAAATCGCTCATAAATAAATTTGCCAGGAAGGTGATAAGGTGATAATGGGTTTCCCATTGAGAGCCCTGATTTTTGTCTATAGAAACTCCCATTGAATGTAAAAAACATTTGATCAATGCATAACGCAGTTAATTTCAAATAATCTTCTTTGATCTCTCTGTCTATGTTGTTTTTTCTTAACCAATTGTTCAATATCTCCAAAGTTTTTTTGTTTTCGGTACATTTGTGAATAGTGAAACTACATCAAACGAAACCAACCTATCTGTGGGTTCAATTTCCACTTTTTCTAATTTCTTAACTAATTCCAATGAATTTTCAATCTGCAGACTTTCAAAATTATTAATTCTTTTAAATTGATTATTCCAGCCATTTCGAAATTTTGGATCACCAACCTACAAAATTCGAAATGGCTGAATAATCAATTTAAAAGAATTAATAATTTTGAAAGTCTGCAGATTGAAAATTCATTGGAATTAGTTTAAGAAATTAGAAAAAGTGGAAATTGAACCCACAGATAGGTTGGTTTCGTTTGATGTAGTTTCACTATTCACAAATGTACCGAAACAAAAAACTTTGGAGATATGAACAATTGGTTAAGAAAAAACAACATAGACAGAGAGATCAAAGAAGATTATTTGAAATTAACTGCGTTATGCATTGACCAAATGTTTTTTACATTCAATGGGAATTTCTATAGACAAAAATCAGGGCTCTCAATGGGAAACCCATTATCACCTTTCCTGGCAAATTTATTTATGAGCGATTTTGAATGTAAAATCACCAAGCACATCCCACAATTTTAAATTTTGGAGTAGATATGTTGATGATATAATTTGTATTGTTAAAGAAAACATGTAGAAGATTCCCTAAAACTATTAAATTTACAGAGTACAAACATTAAATTCACCAAAGAAATAGAAGACAATAAACAAATACCTTTTTTGGATCTTAAATTGGTCAGAAACGAAGAAAAAAGAAAAATTGAATTCAGGATTCATAGGAAAGAAACTCATACGGAAAATTTTATAAAATCAACAGGGTTCAATCCAATTGGACATAAATTAGCAGCATTTAATAGTTTAACTCATAGATTGGTAACTTACCCTTAAACGAAGAAGATTTCAACATGAGAAAAAACACATAATCAAAGTAGCAAGAGAAAATGGGTTTGATGAAAAAATGGTACATAAAAGGATAGAAAAGTATAAAAACAAAAAATGATAAACAGAAGTAATCTTGAAAAAGAAGAACCACCTATGAAAAATATAGGAAATTCACATATCACCCCTGGGTACATAATAATTTCAAAATATATTTGAGAAGTTTAATATTAAATTAGCACCAAAAAATAACTACAGTTTAAATAAACTAATAAAAACCAACAAAAATGAAAAAACTGATAAAAATAAAAAGTCAGGAATATATCAAATTGAATGCATGGGTTGTGAAAGATATATATAGGGAAAACAAAAAGAAACCTAAAATTAGAACCAAAGAACACATAAGAAATATTAAAAATGGAGAAATTGAAAAATCTGCAGTTGCTGCTCATGTTTGGTCTGAAAAACATAATATAAATTCAGACACTAAATTATTAAAACAGTTAGAAAATACAAACGAGCTGACTATTTGGGAAAAAATTTATATTCAGAAGAACAGAAACAGAGTTATGAATTTTGATATTCCGATGGAGGGTGACCTTGTTTGGAGGTTCTTTGGCCAACCACAGGATGGAGCTGACATCGACATCCAGGTGGTGCAACATAATGCAACATAAATAAAACCAGTCTGGGAAAGCTGAAGATAAAACAGAGAATTGTTTTGAAACATGTCCAAGAACAAATCAACATTAATATTGAGGTAAGATGTCCAGACCAAAAATAATATAATTAAAATAACCTCAAAATATAACTTCCTAAAATTAAATATTAATTAATTAATTACTAATAATTAGCTGTAGGGAAAATTATAATTTAATGTTTTATTTTAGGAAGTAATATTTTCAGGTTCTTTTAATTAAATTAATATTGAAGTAAGATAAACAGACTCAAAATAATTTAATTATAATTTAATACCACATTTAGGAGTAAAATGCATTTATGCATTAAAAATCTAAAATAAGCATTTTCCTCCGAATATCCATTTATTTGCAATAACGAATACCGCTCAAATTGTCTGTGAAGGGACCACTTAACATGTAAATCATTTGCACTTACTTTTTAATGCATAAAACGAAACATGCATTTCGCATACAAATTTGGGCTTTAGTGATTAATAGACAAACACATTCTGCATTGTGGCCGAGCAATGCAAGGCATGCTGCCTTAGCTCAGAGCTGCAGAATTCACATTATTTTGTATCTCCATAGGGAAAAATTTTCTCATGGAATTTAAGACAGTTTGTGGTGGTGCTGTCATTTGTGTAGTTATAATAATTAGCAACACTAGTTTTAGAAACCACATCTATACTGGCAGGTTGGTCCTGTACCTCTGTGATTAACAATGTGCATGAACCAAGATTCGTCCTTCTAGGCTTGTCATGCCATGCATAGCAATTAAATGACAAGTAATTAGAACTTGAAAGTTGAGATGAGGGTTTTATTTTCAAATACTTGGTAGTTGTGGAATTATAGGAAGTAACATACTCACCATATAAATTGAGAGCTCAAGGGATGCTGTATGTGTATGTACATCAGCACTGCATTAGAATTTGTGATCACAAACATCAATTTCAATTGACTTGGTAAAGAAATGGAGAAATATTTTAGCTAATGGTGAAATACATGCAGTAAGGTTAAAAAAAGAATACACCAACTTTTGTAGGTTAGAAATGTAAAAGTGCATGTATAAACCAGCATAACTTATAGACATTATTGTGATGTTGAAGTTCTTTCACTGTGATATATCTACACTCCAATTTTGTTATACATATCTAAAAAGTATATATGTTACTTAGTGAACTAGAGCCTATGCAAAGTTCTGCTTGAACAATTTAGAATTTAAGATTTAAATTAAAATTCTTTACACCTAACCTCTTATCTAGTATAAATATGAGGTTAGGTGTAAAGAATTTAAATTTAAATCTTAAATTAAACTTCATAGTGATTTCTCCTATAATATTTTAATTTATAATTTCTCACCAGTTCATTAGTTTTGAACCTTATTGTTTATTCAAACATTATTGTGTAAACCAGCAGATATTGTGTCAAAATCTCGTTTATGTTGAATTTTTATCTTCATTACCGGTATATAAACATTTTCACCAAATCAGCCAGAAATTCTCGAGAGGGTGTGTAAAAAACCCAAGTTTTATATATATATATATATATATATATATAATTATTCATTACACATCAAGAATCTCAAAATTATGAGTTTCCATAAAATAAACTATGAAATATATTCATCACCATTGACAATATGAGGAATGCTTGCCTGTAGTTATGAGATTTGTATGTACAAATCCTGTCAGTGTTGAATTTTTAAAGGCATAAAAATTCTGAACATGGTTTTCTTTGGAAAGGATTAAAGTCATTGGTCCCTTGTTATAGATTTAGAATCTCAAGTCTTAAATAATAAATATCTAAACAAAATTGCAGTTATTACCTCATCTGTTAAAAGAGTGATGTTAAATAAAAATATGAGGTTTTCTAACTAAAAATATTAAGTATTCCTATGCACCAAAGTAATAATTTATTTTTCTTGGTGCATAAACAAAAAAATTTGTTTTTCTAACTTGACATTTAAATTTTCTTATTTTTGAAGATGCTTCGCTTTATACATCCACCTGAGAATTTCTGCACCTCTTCTTCATATTTATTTTCACTTTCTCCAAATTATATCATTATTCTTTCCAGATGTCCAAATGTTTAACCTCATTTCTTTTATAAATGATATATTATCACATTTCAGTAGCTCCAGAAATCTAGTAATACATATAGAATTTTTCAAAATAATTACTTTCAGTGGGACTAAAATTTTTATCTTAAGATATGTTAATTGAAAAGTCCTGTTTTTGAGTAGAAATGAACATACAAGTGATTTTTTTTCTATTTCAGTTTTTCTAGTAAATAATTGAATTTAACAACTATATTTGCAATGACTTCAAACGACTATCTCTCCTCTTTTTAGTTTATTTTTTATTCATATGTATATAAATTTCTTGGTATTGGCTTACAATTATGATTTCACAAGGAATGAGCTGAATGAAATCAGAATTTTTGTTGTCCTTTCTCTGTGACCTTCCTCAGGAAACTAATTATTTATTCTGGTTTGAATATAAATACCTGTATGCCATATTTCTATCCAGACCAGAATAAATAAATAATGTTTCTGAGGAATACCATGAAGATAGCCAAAATATGGAGTAATAATCTTGACTTATTCAGTTAATATCTTGTGAAATTACTATTTATTATTTTTTGATACAATTATTCAGATGAATAATCTTAGTGCTCATTGTACTGAGGGAAAAAGTGCAGGAATAATATGTTTACATGGTTAAAACTTTATTGTAGTCTGGACTACAAACAATATGAAATTAAAATTAATGCATCCAATGCAACTATTCAGTTTTGATCATAAAATTTTAGCCAGTTACTTGCTTGTTGTAAATTTACCTAATTTTTATGTTCCTAACTTCATTTCCATGTAATTTTTCCCTCAGTTTGGTATTAATTTAAAACATTTCTGGATCTGCTATTTTTATTGATGTTTAAGTTAGAAAAATTTGAGTTGGTTACAAGTTGGATGAGTAGACATGTAGCTTTACCATGCATATAAAGCCATTTAATATAGATATATTTAAAATGTGATTATAAGAAAGAGTACATTCATATTTAGCTACATTAAATGGTTTTCGAAAGGGGATGATAATAATAAATAAGTTAAAAAAATTGAAACAACAAAAAAGATTAAAAGAAAGAAAAAAAATTCAATAAAATTACTTTCCATCCTGAAACATACAACAAACAAAAAAAATTAATTAACAAATTCAATATTACATTAGCATTGGTGTATAAACTCAGCTTGGGTAATCTTCTAATAACTAATAAAAAAGTTAATACACCAGATAATAAAAACTCTGGAATTTATCAAATTAGTTGCAATGTTTGCAATAAAGTACCGTATATATAAGAAAAACTGAAAGGAATTTTGATACTCACACAAAAAACACTTTAGGAATATAAAATAATGGTGAAATTGAGAAATTGGCAATTGCAGCTCATAGTTTGCTAAAGAATCACAAAATTAGAAAAGAAACAAAACTTTTGAAATATTTGGAATTAACATTTTGGGAAAAGATATAAGTTCAGAAAAACAAATATAGATCCATCAATTTTGAAGCTCCCAGAAAACAAGATTTAATTTCAAAGTCCATCAAATCAGCACCAGATGGCAGTTTAAAAGTTATTGGTGACATCAGAAGTTCAACAGTTGGAGATTTGGCTGACTTTTTAAACCAGTCCTGTAAAATTCATGGAGTTTTATGAAGTGAGATGTAAAAAGTTATTTCTAACTCACTCTCATAGTGTTAATTCCCATCATAAAAGTTTCATCAAATTCTTTAAAAAATGTAAATATTGGAATAATGTCCCATCATCAGCAACTTTTTTGCTATTTGTGGCATATTTTGTAGACTATAATATTTAATTTTAGGAAGTTATATTTTGAGGTTATTTTAATCATATTATTTTTAGTCTGGACATCTTACCTCAATATTAATGTTGATTTTTTCTTGAACATGTTTCAAAACAATTCTGTTTTATCGTCAGCTTTCCCAGACTGGTTTTATTTATGTTGCATTATGTTGCACTACCTGGATGTCGATGTCAGCTCCAACTTGTGGTTGGCCAAAGAACCTCCAAACAAGGTCACGCTCCGTCGGAATATCAAAATTCATAACTCTGTTTCTGTTCTTCTGAATATAAATTTTTTCCCAAATAGTCAGCTCTTTAAATAAACTAATAAAAACCAACAACAATGAAAAAACTGATAAAAATAAAAAGTCAGGAATATATCAAATTGAATGCATGGGTTGTGAAAAGATATTATAGGAAAAACAAAAAGAAACCTAAAAATTAGAACCAAAGAACACATAAGAAATATTAAAAATGGAGAAATTGAAAAATCTGCAGTTGCTGCTCATGTTTGGTCTGAAAAACATAATATAAATTCAGATACTAAATTATTAAAACAGTTAGAAAATACAAAAGAGCTGACTATTTGGGAAAAAATTTATATTCAAAAGAACAGAAACAGAGTTATGAATTTTGATATTCCGATGGAGCGTGACCTTGTTTGGAGGTTCTTTGGCCAACCACAGGATGGAGCTGACATCGACATCCAGGTTGTGTAACATAATGCAACATAAATAAAACCAGTCTGGGAAAGCTGACGATAAAACAGAATTGTTTTGAAACATGTTCAAGAACAAATCAACATTAATATTGAGGTAAGATGTCCAGACTAAAATTAATATAAGACTATAATATGTTCAAATATTTCTCAAATATATTTATTGAATTTAAGTTAATGTATTTTTTATGTTTGTCATTTATGATAAAAAAAAGTACAGTTTATTTATTAGACATGGATCAAAACAGAGGTACAAGTCTACTCTCCACTTGTGAATAACTTCTGAGTTGTTTTTGCTTGAAGATGGGCTTCACTTGTATAACCACATTTTCGTGTTTAAAGTCTGCAAAGGAAGAACATTTACTTTTGCCAACTTACCTGGTAAGATATTTGTTGAAATATACGAAGGATGATTTGTAAGTCATTGGAAATATGCAAACACTGGAAATCAAATTCTATATCTATTTGAGCTTAACAGCTATGCTTCTTTTCTCCTTTTTGAAACCTCACAAAGAAAATTTCTTGTTTAATAGATGCGCTTATTTTTTAATAAAAAATTTAATTTTGTACACAGTGGATTCTTAGTTTGTTTTTAAAATTGTTTTGAATAAAATAAAACACAATTGCTCCCAGTAATTTTGTTTTTAATGAAACACTTCAGAACTCTGTTGGTGATACAGTGTTTTCCTCTGTCAGCACATACTCTGCATCTCTTTTGCAATTTACCTTCAGCTTTTCCTTGAGTTGCTGAAAAATTATTTTTTGTCAACAAGTCTTCCTGCAATGGTCGGTTGTGATCCTTGTAGCTGGGTTTCATTTTCAACTTCTGCAACTAAACCTTCTGCTATCTTTTCTAAAAATGTATATAGCCTCATTGAATTTTTTCTCCTCTTATGCAGAATGTGAGAATTTACAAATGTGAGATCCAAAAAGTGGAAAAATAATTTCTTCCACCATTTTACAGAATTTCTTTGAAATGAATAATATGATAAAAGCTATCTACACCAATTTTGAATTTATTGTAATCAATTGTGACGTTTGTTTTAGAATTTTGGTACTTTCTCTTGCTCTGGGTGTCTCTACCACAAATCTTCAATGTGCAATTAATAAAATGTACACATCTCTTACTTCACACTGTTACATTGCTAGAAGTTGCCCTCTTTGTGCTGTCAGTTTTTCCCCTTTTTTTACCTTCTCGCCAAATTTTTGTTTGGGCATTTCTTTTCTATCAGACATAACTGTTCCTAAGGCCATTATTTCATTATCCCATAAATGATCAAAGAGAGTGGAGCTGGAAAAATAGTGGTTCATGTAGAATTGTAGATATTGTGCCATTTATGCTGTACTGGTCAATTTACAATAATGCAGGATGTATTGTGATCTTAATCTGTAGGGATTGCACCAGCATACACCTCCATATTGATTACAAATTCAGATTTTGCCTCGCATATTACACAAATTTTTATACCATATTTATGAGGTTTTCCCTTCATGTATACATGGAAAATAACCCAACCATGAAATGCACAAATTCCTTCATCTAATGTTAGATTTTCTTCAGGAGAATATACATTCTGAAATTTACTGAGGGTTCATCTAGTATTGGCTTCAATTTATGAAGGGCATCATATCTTGGTTGGCCTCTACGAACATGTGTTTCATGCAAAAGGTCCTGGGTTCAAACCCCAATTTGAGCACATAATTTTTCTCTTCAAATATAATGTGTTTCATTGTTGTTGAGATGAAGCATTGTTAGAAAGCCAAGAAATGAGTTTTCCAACATTCTGACAAATTTTGCTAATGTTATATGCAGAATAGGCCAATTGGACCAGTCAATGGAATGGTGGAGATATTTCTGTAATTATTAATGTTTATGCTGATTTCAGAGCCCTCTTTTAAGTAAGTAAAGTCAGACTTCAGTACTGTAGTGGAATTAGTGCAAATAAATTTTATTTTTGTATTCAGTAATTTTTAGAGTAAAGGTAAAGGTATCCCACTACAGGCCTCAGGAGGCCTTTGGGTTAGTAAGAGGTTAGGACTCCCACTTTTCTGGACAATCGGCACTTCTTGTCAGCTGGGTTGTCAGCCCTGCATGACGGCCGTCTTTACCCCCAGAACAAAAGCGTCTGGTACTCAGTCGACCCCAGGGACATAGTGAAGGTTTGGGTCAGTTTAAAAATTCTGACCCCACCGGGACTCGAAACCTCAACCTTCCATCATGCAGTGCCTTAACCACTATGCTACGGTGTGCCCTAGATTTTTAGAGTGCAGAGTAATATTAGTTCTGAAACCAAAAGTTGTTCCTGGAGTAATATTAGTTCTGAAACCAAAAGTTGTTCCTGGGTTCGAAATTTGTGAACCCAAAACTGAATTGTAGCATTATAATTTTGTTTTTATTACATGAGTTATCAAGAAGCCAAATGATTTACATTTTACAAAAAATAATGAGGGGTAAATTTGGAGGCTAAGTGATTATTGTCAATTATCATTAATATACAGTAGGTTTCTATTAAGTTTTTTACAACTTTTACAGTGATGTCACCTAACCTTAGGGGCACGCCGTAGTGTAGTGGTTAAGGCACTGAGCTACAAGCCGGAGGGTCGAGGGTTCAAGTCCCGTTGGGGTCAGGATTTTTAAACTGACCCAAACCCTCTGGTGGCACTATGGCCCTGGGGTTGACTCAGCCTCTAACAGAAATGAGTACCAGACGCTTGTTCTGGGGGTAAAGGCGGCCGTCATGCAGGGCTGACAACCCGCCTGACGTAAAGTGCCGATTGTCTAGAAAAAGTGGGAGCCTTAACTTCCTACTACCCCAAGGGCCTCCGGCCTGTTGTGGGATCACTTTACTCTTTACTTTTTCACCTAACCTTAACAGTTTGAGGATGGAGCACAATTATGTAACATCATCAAACCAATCATGGTGATCTTGAGTTGTTCATAGAATGAGAAAAAAATTCAAACTCTCATATATCAGAATAATAATAATAATATGTTAAATTAAACAAGAAACACCAATTAATACATGTACCTTATACAGGGTATTGATAGAGCCAAGGTTAGAGCAAATATAAATTTAGGTTTCTTTTAAAAGATGCTAATGTCCAGCAGCCCCTGATTTCCTGTAGTAGGGAATTCCTATTACGAGAAGTGAAGATAGTATAAGTATATAGGACACAAAAGGACTGATGAGGATATAGAACCAACTACCCTAATTCTTTCTCTTGCTGTTTGGCTAAGAGTGGCTTTCTGGCCCAATGGGCCTTCATGACCTGTTGATGCTGTATCTTTATCTTCTTCTGTGGGTATGGAATTAGATTTACAGTGTTGGTGACAGGCTTATAAACCACCTGTCGAGGTAAGTTAATAGTAGAAGTAGTGTTTTGCAGTGAACAATTTGTTTTATGTGGCAGACACATCATTTGAATCAGGAATGTCAGACGACTATGCGATTCCTCCAGATGCCCTGTCTTGCTGTGGTGCTGACACCACGAGCATCGAGTCTTCAATGCCTTCATTGTTAATGCGCGTGTCTTCGTACCTAGACAGTCCAAACAAGAGGGTGACTGGTGAATCTCTCGAGAAAGCTGGCCACTTGGCTAAACTTGGTGGCAAGTTGAAGACATGGCGTAAACGTTGGTTTGTGCTTAGAAATGGAGTGCTTACTTACTGGAAATCACAGGTACATCTGTTTTATTATTATCCAGGCAGGGAAATGTTATATTTAATTAATGTTGGGAAGTAAACATTATGAGGTATAATCATTAAAATTCATCGGAGAACATATTGTTTAAACAACTCACCTCATAGGATTCATGCTTCCATGATATCGCGATTTCAAACATAATCATGTTCATCGTCGGAGTTATGGCTGACGATGAACATGATTATGTTTGAAATCGCGATATCATGGAAGCATGAATCCTATGAGGTAAGTTGTTTAAACAATATATTCTCCGATGAATTTTAAGAGAAATGTTATATTTATTTAACAGAAATTTTCAAAAAAAATTGTCAATCAGAAATATACTAAATACATAGCATGTTAATACAAAATGCACCAATGATAATATAACATGTTTTAATTATTTTCTCTTATTTATTTATGAATAGTCAAATCTAGATATTACAATACAGGGCTATTCAGAAAGAAGGAACAGATTTCAAACATTTCTTCTATACTACAAAAAGTAAAAACACAATTCCAACATTCCTGGAAAGAGAAAAGTTCAAATTTCACTGTTTTATGCATTCAATATGAGTACCATGTGTTACATGACAAATATCAAAACAGTGGCTCATTTCTTAACACACACGAATCAGCTGGTCTCTAGTTATCGAATTCACAGCTTAAACAATTTGATGTCGCAGATTTTCAAGAGCGTCAGGCATAGGGGGGATAAAAACACGGTCTTTTACACAACCCAACATATAAAAATCACACAGGGTTAGGTCTGGTGATCTGGGAGGCCACCGGTAATGAAAATGATCTTCTGCTCCTTCTCTTCCAATTGAACATCCTATGTGTTGCCATTTTAATACAAACAATCATCATGACAAGCTACAGCGCCAATGCGGCCGTGATAGGAACTTCAAACTTTTCTCTTTTCAGGAACTTGGAATTGTGTTTCTATTTTTTGTAGTTTGGAAGAAATAAATATTTGAAGTCTGTTCCTTCTTTCTGAATAGCCCTGTATTTGCAGCCTCTGACAGTTTGTATTGTTATACTAGAATTATTATCATAATGAGATTTTGATGGGTTACATTGTACAGTATTAGAAAAATAGAGTATATTATACCCTACAAAATTCTGTTTTACCTGCATAATTTATTTAAGTAGATAAAATGCAAAGGAACCCAACATTGCAAATTACATGTTGTAGATCGTATAATTTTGTACTTACATTCTCTGGTAGATGTTGTAATTTAATCACATAATTAAAACTGTATTAGTACAGTATTACAATCATACAGTAGAAATGAAATAAATTGTCATTACATTGCATTTACCACCGCTGTGATCTCGAGGTAGCGTGCTGCCTTGTCACGCAGCGGGCCCGGGTTCGATCCCCAGTCAGGACAGGCTCCTGGGTGAGGTTTTTTTTCGGGGTTTTTCCTCACCTGTAAGACAAATGTCAGGAAGCCTAGGGCCCAACAGTCCCTGAAAATCATCCGGCCATCACCATCATCCTTACCATTATCATCATCATCCTTCACCGGTGTGGAAAGCAACAGGAAGCTACCACACCTATAATTCCCTAGTAAAGCTGCAAAGCATAGCATGAAAATGGTATGATTGATGATTGCAGTGAAGGACCTGCTGGCAGAATTACTATGGATGGAATTGCATTTTTGGTCAGGTGTAAATAAATCCAAAAGAGCTAAAGACTAATAGCTCTACAAATGGATTATTTATATAGAAGTGCCAGAAAGTCAAAATACGAACATGTCACAAATAAGGACATTAGAAACATAATGGAAGCAGAAGAAAGAATAATTGAAAGAATTGAAGAGAAGAAATTAAAATGGTTAGGACATATTTTAAGAATGGAAGATGAGTGATGGCCGAAACTACTATATCAATGGTAACCGAGCAGAAAGAAGAAAAGAGGGAGACCAAAGTTAACGTGGAAGGAAAGCATGAAGATAGTAATGCAAGCAAGAGGGCTAAGCATTGAAGATGCCCAAGATCGTAGGCTTTGGAGGTTAGGCACGGGAAGACGGCAGCAGTTGTAGAAACCCAAAGATAGATAGAGAAACATTGTATCTATTTAGAAAAGAAGCCATCATTTTTTGAGGCATAATGTGAGACAATAACTATGTTGCATCAATATTAAACTTTTTTGGGGTTATATTTATTGAAACAACTTACATTTGACTTTTGCATCAATAATCAGCATCACCAATAGAAACAAAAGCTTCTCTTCTTCAGCTGGCATCACCCATTGGTTACTTTAAAGATTGGGTCATTGTTGAGCTTCTTGGCAGATCATATAACCTCCTATAGCAGTGATTCCCAAAGTGTGTGTCGTGCCCAGTAAACCGTGGCATCTTCATAGGGGCACTGCAAAATATTGCTAAAGCTTCATAATTAATTAGATCAAGACCAATACATTTAGCCTAATTGAATAAAATACTAATTAATATTTGAAGAGAAAAATTGTTGCCCAGACCGGGACACGGACCCGGAATCTTTGGTTTACCATACCAATGCTCTACCAACTGAGCTACCAGGGCGAGTTCCAATCCAGATGCAAATTTTTCTCTTATATACGTTGTAATTCCTGCGCACCAAATGCTTGAAGCCGTGGCTTCTATCTTTGCAAATGGCGGCTTCTTGGTTAAGAAGACTTTTATTGGGAATTTAAACACTACTTTTAAAAGCCAGTAGGGCTTCTATTGATGTTTTTATTATTAATTTAGCACTTCTCATTGAGAAATAAATTAAATTTGAAGAGAAAAATTTGTCTCTTCAAATTTAATTTATCTTTCAATGAGACATTTTAAATTAATAATAAAATCATCAACTAATTAAAAATCTAAAAATTGGTAAATATATAGATTATTTGGTGTAGTTTGATTTTTGTTTGACCCTGTATAAAACTTCTTTGTCCTTCAGGTACACAATACAAATACTCATCACCTACCTAATGTGGTCTGCCAAAATTATGCATAAATTAAAAATAGACCACATTAACATCATCTATCTATCTATCTAGCATGGAACCCAAAGCATGAAAATTTCAATAGGTGGCATTAGAACAAACACACACAATATACTATGTTATGTAATATATAATTGTCATACATTTCTAAATAAATGCTTTTAAATGTTTAGTAATCCATTATTCAAACTTCAGTCACACCTCTCATTTCCAAGTGTTGCATTACTAATATATTAGACTTATATATTTACTTCTTTAATTTTTTTGTTAATTGTTTCTTTTTTTATTTAAAAGTTTATATTTTTGTTGTTTGTATAAAATTGTATACTTTCTTTCTCCATGGTGTATTATGCTAGAAGGTCCTTCCTACCAGCTGGCTCCTGACTTCACATCCACAATCACATAAGTGAATAGTCATCCAGCATGTATAGGGGTGATGTGGTTAGCATGTCAGATACCCCTGTCATTATAGCTACTAGTTACTGTAGCTACCCAAATTCCTCATGATTTCTTTGCCCATGAAGACTCATATCAGTATGCATCTCATAGCTCCAACTCAATAATAAACTGATATGTTTAACTTTCACAAGGAAATAACACTATGAGGTTTAATTTAAGAATTAAATTAATGTTTTTATTATCTCACCTCATATCCTTTTTCTTCTAGATTGCAGTTTCGGAGTTTATTTCCATCGTCAGTAGCCTCTGGTCGACCGGTGTTATGTCATTTCTTGGCAGTTTTCTTCTTCCTTCTATCGGTGGACAGATGAACCTCTGGATCAGGTCAAAATTTGCAGGAAATTCGAAACTCCTGCAAATTTTGACCTGATCCAGAGATTCATCTGTCCACTGATAGAAGTAAGAAGAAAACTGCCAAGAAACGACATAACACCGGTCAACCAGAGCCTACTGACAATGGAGATAAGCTCCAAAACTGCAGTCTAGAAGAAAAAGGATATGAGGTGAGGTAATAAAAACATTAATTTAATCTTAATAAACTGATATATTTATTTACTTTTCTATTTAAAAGTTCACATTATTGTTGTATGTATAATTTTTTTTATACTGCAAGCATTTTAAATTACAATTTTAAGAAATATATATATATTTTTTCATATGTTCATTATAAAATATTCTACAAACCATGATAATGTAACAATTTAAAAAATATATAGGCTTATCTACAGCAGATTGGTTTTCAATAAATTTATAAAGCCTAACTCATAATAAAGATCTATTTTCCATGTATATAAAATAACTTATTTTAATGCTTGAAATGTTATTTAAAATTAATTTATATTATATAGTAGCTCTAGAAAAATAAATATTTTCATACTTAGTTAAACTTGTAGGAATATAAAGTTGAGTGGTATTTATTAATAGTGAGTGGAGAACATATTTTAATCGACTCACCTCATACATTTTCAAACTTCTTTAATACCAACGGTTTCAGACAAAATCATGTCCTTCTTCAGTCATGGCTTCCACTGATGAAATTCCGTGATTGTTGATTTCTTTAGTGACATCACTTCTTCTGCTGCCATCTTTCGTTGGGATTATAAACGTTGTAATTAAATTTTTATCCACCGGAATATCGAAATTCATAGATCAATATTTATTCTTCTGAATGAATATCATTTCCCAAATTGTCAATTCCAACGGTTTATCCAATTGTTTCAAAAGTTTCGCACAAAAGATGGCAGCACAAGAAGTGATGTCACTAAAGAAATCAACAATCACGGAATTTCATCAGTGGAAGCCATGACTGAAGAAGGACATAATTTTGTCTGAAACCGTCAGTATCAAAGAAGTTTGAAAATGTATGAGGTGAGTCGATTAAAATATGTTCTCCACTCACTATTAATGATATAACCTCATAATGTTTACTTCCCAATATTAATTTAAATATGAGTGGTATTTGTTTATTGCAGAGTGATGTGAACAGGAAGCCACAGGGTCAGATAGTTCTGGATGAGATTTGTCGCATCACACGGGCTGATGGTGCAGCTACATTTGAGATCTCTACAGGCAAGAAAACTTACTACCTCACTGCAGACTCTATTGCCACCATGGAAGATTGGATTAGGGTGCTTCAGGTTAGTGACAACAGTCAATGTGTTACAAAATTTATTTAACTTTTTATCCTTTAATTGTCTTTTGTTTAAAAAATGCCGTATTTATATATATTTTTTTAAATTTTAGAATGTGCAGCGTCGAAATGCTACAAAACTTCTGTTAAGTAAAGAAGACAACAAGCCAACAGTACAAGGTTGGTTGACCAAAGTAAAGAATGGACACGCGAAGAAGTGCTGGTGTGTTCTCATTGGCAAGATGTTCCTGTATTTCAAGAACCCTGGTGATACAGTGAGTCATTTATTAACATATATTTTTATTTTAGAAAGAAAAATTAACGCTTAAATCTGTCTCGAACCCTAGATCTCTGACTATGCACATCAGTATGATATCAGTTACACCGTCCAAACTCCAATACAAACATCAACAGTTCTCTCCACTTATGCAATGCTCTTTCATCCGAAGGCCAATAGCCGTTGCTACCAACAATGCCATCTGACGACTTCTATTCAAAATATTTTTATTGAGAATTACTTTTAAGTGGTAAAGCTTCATGTTGTTAAGTTATACTTTTAATTAACACTTTCCAGAATTGTTTTATTTTAGAAAAAAAATTATGCTCGAACCAAGACTCAAATTCGTTAATTTAAAATATAACATCAAAATATGAAGCTTTACCACTTAAAAGTAATCTATAAATTCTCAATAAAAATATTTTTAATAGAAGTTGTCAGATGGTGGTGTTGGTAGGAATGGCTATTGGCCTTAGGATGAAAGAGAATTATATAAGTGGAAAGAATTGTTGATGTTTGTGTCGGAGCTCGGATGGTATAATTGGCATACTGATGCACATAGTCAGAGATCCAGGGTTTGAGTGTTAATTCTTCTTGTAAGCCCATGTTTTCCCTTAACAGAGATTTAGGTGCTCTCCACCTACAGGGAAGAATTTGAACCATACTAATTTAGTTACACTTGTTTTTGTATAGATGAACTTGAGTGGTCTGTGGTCAGTGTTCTGCCTCATACTGACATCTAGGAAACCAAGGTAGTACTAGGACGGGAAAATTCGGTAAATTTTGCTTAGAGGCCTTTTCATTCAGACTTAAGGATCTTTTACGAGCCTGAAAATCCTCCGACTCGGGACCCATGGCTTAAAGTCCCTCCTGGAGGACTTGCTCCTTGGATTTTTCCATCCTAAAAAATCCATCGACCCCGGCCGGGTTTGAACCTGCGACCCTCGGGACCAGAGGCAAGGAGCATAACCACTAGTCCACCGCGGCCGATTTGAGTGTTAATTTTCTTTCTAAAATAAAACTAGCCTATGTCCAATTCTGGAAAGTGTTAATTTAAAATATAACATCAAAATTGACATATATATTGGTGATGCTGTATGTACTGTTGTTAAAATATGATAGTGATAATTTGTAAATATGATAGTAAATAACATGGAAAATATTTCCAATAGAAAAATTTAATTACTAATTTGCCACCATACAAAAATGTTGTGTTGTAAAAGTAGTATGACTGGCCAGTCTTCATATGACACACAACATACTATAAAGGCTGCGGGGTTTAACCAATTAGTTTCCTGCAGATCTTTGGTTAATCACTATTCGTATGGAGTCTTCATTACTTTCCAGTGGTCATCCTATAAATGTAGCTACAGATTCCTTTCTTGTTTTGTGTTTGAATAAGTTTCATTTATCTTGTATGGAATTCTGTTCCAAGCTTTTTTTATATAATTTGAGCTTCATAAAAATGTGTTAACAGTTTCATTTCTTATTAGCACTTTTGCGATTTCAAATTTTATTGATGCTTTTTTTAGTAATTTTTTTTTTGTTTCTTTGTTTTTTTGAGTTCTAATCTCATATGGTATTAATCCATTGTAGATTAATTTGTTTGCCTAGTGTTTAATTAATTAATTTATTTCCATAATTAATTTTGAAGGGGTTGATTATTTCCAGCTATTACTGTAACATAATTATTATAATCTTAAAGCTCTTAAGGTATTATACCAATATACTGATATTATCTCTGGTTTTCTTCAAACAAATGATAACTGTGTGAGGTAAGTTGGAAGGGAGGGGGGGAATCTCTGTTTTATATCGCCCTAGGTCACATGTTTGATAAATAATAGCACTTATAAAAATTAATTAAAAGTTCTTCAAAATGATCCAAAGTCTCTACACCCATAAACAAAAGATTTTAACTAGTTTCCATAATATCCAGATTTAGGAAATTATAATCTGCTAATCTACCTTTAGCATCACTTCCTTATTAATATATTAAGTTTATTGCCTGGCATATTATCTGAACTGATTTAAATCTTATGATATTTAATTCAAAGAGTTGTGTAATATCTAAAGAACCACGCTCCACCATGGATTCTAAAGATCTACTGAAATAATTAATAATTGAGTTAAGAATTTAACACCTTACCTCATTATTTATATTATTTTTAGTCTGGACATCTTACCTCAATATTAATGTTGATTTGTTCTTGGACATGATTCAAAACAAGTCTGTTTTATCGTCAGTAATAATTGAGTTAAGAATTTAACACCTTACCTCATTATTTATATTATTTTTAGTCTGGACATCTTACCTCAATATTAATGTTGATTTGTTCTTGGACATGTTTCAAAACAATTCTGTTTTATCGTCAGCTGACGATAAAACAGAATTGTTTTGAATCATGTCCAAGAACAAATCAAATAACCTCAAAATATAACTTCCTAAAATTAAATATTACCTTACCTCATAATTGTAGATTTCTCAAAAATATGTTTCAATAATTTTGCATATTACTTTGAGTTCCATCCAGTTGTTGAATTGCTTCCTACTCCTTCCAATGGCTGACCCTTCCAAATTAAATCCCTTTCCCTAGGAATTTCATAATTCATTGAAATTGAAATTCCCAGGGAAAGGGATTTAATTTGGAAGTTCATCAGTCAGCCACAAGAGGGAGTAAGAAGCAACCTACAGGATCGCTAACCACCAATTCAACAGTTAGATGAAACTGAAGATAATATGCAGAAGTATTGAAACATGGGTTCAAACCCCCAGTCTAAGCATATAATTTTTCTCTTAAAATATAATTGAAACATGTATTCGAGAAATCTACAATTATGATGTGAAGTTTTTAAATTCTAACTCAATTATTAATTAAAATGAATCTCATAGTATCTGTCACTTCCTTTAAATATCAATGAAAATCTACTGAAATGTTCTGCATTATTACAAAACTTCATGGCGCAACAGACCTACACTTACACATGTGTCAATCACAGCATCCAGCCATATTGGTGTGAAATGTGTTCAGCATGTTAGTTTTCTTAACCTAAGTTGCTGCAGAACATTCCGAAAGAAGATAAAAATCTTAGATTTCTGAAGACTTCTTATATTTTATCATTAATTTCTTTTGAGTACTCTGAGAGCTGCCAAGCCCATATATTTTTTTTATGATGTTCTGCATTTTTCTGTGGCTTGCTTATGAAAAGTGTCAATTAAGCCTGCTCATTTGATGCAAAACTTATATAACTGATGGGTTCTGTTCAAAACCAGCTCCCTTGAGATATTCACTTGTGAAAAACTTTTTGTAAGCTACAAATGTTAGAAACATCATCTTCTAGCTAGGTTTTTTCATGGGTTATCTTTTATTGTTTGTGATGTTGGAACACCTCTCAATTTCAGTTTCTTAATTTATTTCATTAATGTATTTTTTCAATTAATATTTTAATATGCTCTTTAACAACTTATGTCATTAGAATTGCAAATGAAAGCTAGATGTAAAAGGACCAATGTTTGTCCAGGGGCCTCTTATTTCTTGCTTAAGGGAAGTGATGGTTCTTAAAGGACAATAGATCTGAAGATGATGATGTTGTTATAGAATCCCGTGGGGCAGATCAACATGCGAGATGCGAGAGTAGAAGAGGTGGACCATGTGTCAGATTCAGACAGCGAAGACAGAGAAGCAGATGGACACAACACTGAGCTCACTATTGGAATTTTCCCCACACACCAGGGCCCCACATATCTACTCATGCCGAGTAAACAGGAAAAGGTAAAGTAATATTTAAGATTCCTTTATGTTCTGGCCGATCATCATCTGTGACTGTAGTTATACCCAGACTAATATTATGTATCAACTGTACTCGGTGAATGGGTAATTACATCATTTTTTATTACTGTGTTGTAGTATTGTCTGCTGAATCTATCAAAACACAAATATTACTTCCATTTTAATTTGTTTCAAAATATGTAAATAGTGGATTTAAAGCACATAAATGTTAGATAAAATGTTAATTTGATTTTTTTCTTTCAGGAAATATATTTTATAAATTAAATTAAAAAATGAACTTCATGATGCAACAAGCCTTGAAACTTAATGAAGTCAATTAATGAGTTTATTAAATCATCATCTTTAACAAATAGACTATATATCTCTACTTATTGAAATGAGGAATTATATTATTATATGTTAATTAAATTTAATTGAGTCAGTATATCTTACCTCATATTTTTTTACAAAATTATATATGAATTTTATTAAAATAAACCTCTGAAGTTACTTCCATTGAAATATTAATTATTTGTTAATTAATAACTAATAAATAGTGAGTCATGAAATCTTACCTCATAAACTTCGTGATCTTCAAGCACAGGACTCTCATCTTCAGGAAGATAAGAGGGATGCCTCTTGAAACTGCAGTCCTGCTTGAAGATCATGGAGTTCGTGAGGTGAGATTTCACAACTCATTATTTATTAGTTATTAACTTCAAAGTCTCATAATATTATTCCCCATAATAAATTTATTAAATATATGTTAATTGTTTAAATTAAGTATTCTTAGAATGTTCAACTGGAAAATTTATAGGAAATTAAATAATTTAGTGTCCAAAGATTGTTAATTTTTTTTTAGTTTGCAAATCACTGCAATTTCTTGTACTCTATGGGTGTTATTCACAAAGGAGTTTTGCACTAAGTTGATTGTATATATTTAGTTCTTTAATATATTTACTTGTCTACAGGACTCGTGGATGTACCATTTGACTGTGGTATCTGGAGGCGGTCCAAATGCTGGAACACAGTATGAGCAGCTTGTGCAAAAACTCATGGAAACTGATGGAGATCCAAGTGAGTATTCAATTGTATAGCCTAATAAGTAAAAATAAGTATATGGTGACATGTAGGAATACATTAAAGTGGCAGAATTCAAATACCTAGGAACAATAATTACAAACAAGAATGAGGTGTAAAAATATATACTAAACATAGACTCAGCTCTGATGACAAGGGTTATTACATTTTATTGTATACAACTTTCCTCATTATTTCCTTACTCTTTGTATCTTCTAATTTATACTCCAAAACCAAAAAACAAATTGTAGAAGATCCTGGCTCAGGACATAGAGCCATCATTGCTACTATTCAACTGGGGAATAACAACTTACTTCCAATGCATCTTAAACCCAGGTGGAACTTCAAAAAAGCCAATTGGAAACTGTACACAGACGAACTGGAAACCAAATTTGAAAATCCTTTAAACGTATCACTTCAGTCAGATCAAATTAACAAATCTATATGCAAAATAATATTAAAAACAGCAAAAAAATAATATACCACGAGGAATAGTTAAAAACTACAAACCCTTCTGGAATTCAAAATTAGAAAGAATGAAAATAGACCGAGATCTCGCTAGAAATAAAGCAGAAAAAACAAAAGACCCAAAAGATGTACAAAATTGGAGAAAACTGTGCGCACAACTCAAAAAGAAATTAACAGCAATAAAAGAGAAAATTTTAATAACTTCCTCCAAAAAATGGATTATAGGAAAGATGGCCAGAAAGCATATAGATTTGTACACAATATACAAAATAAAAAAGAACGGCAAAAAACACCATTTATCCACAACAACAAACAGATTACAAATGAAAGTGAAATAGCCAACAAATTCAACAAACACTACGCTAACACCTATACTTTGTCCTCAGAGAACAAAAAAGAACAAAAAACAATAAAAGAGAACCTAAAAAATTACATAAAATCAACAAGCAGTACAAAAGATAATATCTTTAATACGAATTTCAACATTAAAGAGTTAAACATAGCCATTAATAGTTTAAAATCAAAACAAATCTCCAGGAGCAGATAATATACATGCAGAATTTCTCAAACACCTTGGCAATAAAGCCAAAACTCAATTGCTCTCCCTTTATAATCTTTCTTGGAACACAAAAGTTCCTGATGATTGGAAAAAAGCTATTATAATACCTATTTCGAAAACAAAAAATCAACAAATACTTTTTCAAATTATCGCCCAATAGCACTAACTAGTGTAATTGTTAAAACTATGGAAAAAATGATTTCAAATCAATTAAATTGGTATTTAGAAACCAATAATTTACTTTCACCCAATCAAGCTGGATTTAGAGAATTACAATCAACAAATCAACAAATTGTACACCTAAGTCAAGCTATTAAAGACAGTTTCAACAGAAAAGAAGACACTCTGGCAATTTTCGTTGATTTCCAAGGAGCATATGACTCTATTTGGAGATATAAATTATTAGAAAAAATGCAGACTTTAGGCATTCAAGGGAATATGCTACTCTGGATCAGCAATTTTCTCATCCAACGGTTCATCGCTACAAAGTATAATAATCACCTCTCTAAATACCAACAAACACATCGAGGTTTACCACAGGGTTCTGTACTCAGTACCATTCTCTTCAATATCTACATTAATGATCTACCTAAGCCTATAGAAAAGCTTGAAACGAAAACCCTACTTTTTGCTGATGATGTTGTAATATGGGTCTCCAAACCGAAAAACCAAAGTCAACAATTAATAACCATAGCCCAACAATCACTAATACAGTTAGAGAATTGGACATCCCAGAACTTAATGAAGATAAATATACAGAAAACAAATTATCAACTATTTACATTAAGAAAGAAACCCACTACCCATCACTCTGAAATTGGAGGGTGAATTATTAACTCAAACACATGAAGCAAAATATTTAGGAATAACTCTGGACACAAAATTAACATGGAAGAAACACATGGAGAATATATGTACAAAGATAGAAACAAGGTTACCATTATTAAAACGATTAGCAGGGAAAAAGTGGGGTTGCAACACACAAACCCTAAACACCTTCTACCAAATGTACATAAAACCTGTACTTCAATATTGTGAAGAAATCCTAGTAACTACTAAAGTGGAAAAACTTAATAAATTGCAGAACCAAATCCTCCGTCTGATAACAGGAGCCGTTAAAACAACACCAATCACTGCCATGCAAATCTTAACAAATAACCCAAACATAGCATCTGAAATTGAGAAAAAACAGCAGTCACACAGTATGAAAAATTTTTAAGGCTACCCCATAATAACTGGATCCAAAGAAAACCACAAGTATGTTTAAAATCTCAGCAAAGCTTCCTAAGCATTGTACAAGAAATCAAACAGAAATTGCAACTTCCACATTTCAAAGAAAATATGCAGATGAGAAACAACCCTCTAGAATTTTTGGAAATCGAATATAACCTTCATTTAACAGAAGACATCAAGAAATCTGAAACTCCTCCATATATTTTAAAACAAATGTCACTGGAAATGATAAATCTAAGATACCCAGCTCCTGAATGGATACATATTTTTACAGATGGCTCCAGCCTACCAAATGATGGTGGCACTGGTGCTGGTGCAGTATGTCCACTTTTTTCCTTTTATCGTAAACTAAACACAAATTCAACAAACTTTGATGGCGAAATTCTAGCAATTTTCTTAAGTTTACAAAATCTTTTATATCACATCCAAAAATTTACAAAAGTTGTAATTCTATGTGACTCCAAAGCAGCCATTCTTGCTATAACACGAGACACAACCCCTAAAAGCATCAAAATTATCGAATGTCACAAAATGATAAAACATTTATCCCGTCTACATAAAAAAGTTGTACTTCAATGGATTCCAGCCCATTGTGGAGTGACAGGCAATGAAATAGCCGATTTTCTAGCCAAGAAGGGTAGCAAAATTGTTTCAAACCCAACTTCTGCTCCAGTTTCCTTTCACTCTATCAAAAGAATTATCTCAAATAAATACATCAATAAACTTAGAGAAGAATACACCACCAAAACATCTGGAAAGGAATGGGAAAATCTACAAGCTTATGACATTACTACATTACAAAGAAAATCTGCAGTAGCAACATTCAGACTGCTAACGGGACATGACTGCTTGAATAAACACCTACACAGAATTGGCATAACAGATTCACCTAAATGCCCTTTTTGCAATTTAAATGAAGATATGGAAAGAAACCATCTCCTCCGTTGTCCAGCTTTTGTAGAAGAGACCAGCCTTTCTGCTAAATATTGGAGTGCAAGAGAGCGAATGATTTCATTATCAAGTGCTCGACATTAGATACCAACCAACCAACCAACTTTCCTCATTAGAGGATTACCTCAAGGACAAAGTGATACAGACAATTAATTTTCAAAATTGATGAATCAATTTTGTAAATACATTAAAAATTTTCAAATTGTAATTGAAGTATACATACTATAAAGTAGAAATTTTGTAAAGATGGTTTCTTAAAATTGAAATTGATCCTCTAATGGCAGCGATGACAATTTTAGAAAGATACACCCTGTCCAAATCTAAGGAATTCCAAAATTTAGCTAAGAATCCTGATATAGTACCTCTTGCCCCGATCATCAATCCTGTGACAGTTATACTGTTGTCATCCATTTCTCTCAAAATAAGTAAAACTAAAAATATTGTTGCGACTAGCACTCACATAGGATTCAAATGAAATTTCTTTAAATTAACTTCACAGATATATTTACACAAATTTCCAAATTCACTTTATTTATCTCACAATTCACTGATTTCACCCAATTAATTTTCTGCTAATAAAGTCTCTTCTTCACAGTTTATTATCACTCAGTTCTCTATACTTGCTGATGGTTTTACTTAGAACATCTTATAGTCTTCACTTCACTAATTCACTATTCAGACATAATTACAACTGATCTGACCCTCGCACCTTCTTATATATGTGAGGGTAGATATAATCTGGAATCTCAGTCAAGACTCTTCTCAGGTCTTAAGACTCAAGAACCGATTTTTCCAGAATGGAAGTGTGGAAATTTCTTCATGGGCTTACAAGCTGAGACCTGATTCTCAAAAGCCAGCCCAACAATGCATCACAAAATTTAAAACAATGATTCTCCTTGTTATGCTCTATATGGATGTGGAACATGTTGTTGTTTTCAAATGCTGGGCCTTGGCAATGAAGCCATCAGCATTCTTGCTCTCCAATATTTCTCTATGGTGGATCCAACAGGTAATACTTCACAGGTTTGTAGATGTTCTTCGTTCATTTCTTCTTCTTTGTTGCATAGAGGACAATTTGGATTCGTGTAGATTCCTATTTTATATAAATGTTTGGCCAAATAGTCATGTTCTGTAAGCAGTCTAAATTTTGCTACTGTAGTTTTACGTGGAATTTCTGGAATAAGATCTGGCTTCTTTATTAAAATATTCTATTTTTTGTCTTTGGCTTTATTACATAGGTCTTGATTTTGTTTGATTTTATATTTGTTTTTAATTATTCTTTTATGGATGTGAAAGGTAAGCTTTTAGTAGTATTCTGAATTAGATTGGAGCCTTTTTTGGCAAGAAAATCAGCAGTGTCATTTCCAGTAATTCCACAATGTGCAGGTATCCATTGCAATTGAATTCTTTTCTGTAGTTTTTGGAGTTGTTGAATCATTTTGTAGCACTCTGTAATCTGTATTGACTTCATTTTGTGTGAATTTATTGCATATATTGCTGCCTTAGAATCAGAGAGTATGACAGCATTTTGAAATTTATTTATTTTGTATAGTAATTGTTGGAGTGAAATATGAATAGTTGTTACTTCTGCATTAAAATTTGTTGTGTGGTATCCTGCTGCTTGATAAAATGAAAATAATGCACATGTAATTTCTGATCCTGAATTGTTATCAATAGTAGATCCATCTCTGTAGACATGTAAGTATTCTCTGGTGGATATCTCTTATTCACAGCTTCTAATTATTACTAATAATATTAGTAGTAGAATAATAGTTTTATATATTTTCAGTTTAAAGATATGCGATATAAATCAGGAATGGAAGTGGAGCATTTAAACTTCTTGTAGGAAAACCAGAGGGAAAACGTCCAATACGAAGGCAAGAATAAGGTGGGAGAATAACATTAATTATGATTTGAGGAAGATGAATTTTAGAGTGAATGATTGTAAAACATTAGCTCAGGATAGGGATATATGGAGAGCTTAAGTCCATGTGGCCTTCATAATAACAGTGGATTAGTTAATTAATCAGTCAATAATATTAATGATAGTGATTACTGATTATGTCATTGATGACAATGATGAAATAGTACACTAAGAAAATATCTCGTAGATAATGTGGTCAGATATCAGAAAATATCAAACTTATAACTTTCGTCTGCCCCATTCTTACACAGACACAATTCAGATATGGACATGACAAGTAGCAAAGATCACACATCAATAACTACAATACAACAAAAAAATTTGTGCAGACACTTCTAAGGCTCGAATCTATGAACGCATTAGACCATAAAAGTCATTCTCTGCCTGTACTCTGCTGAGGAAGTTGTATCCAAACTTCTTTCCCATCCAAGCAGAAATCCTTCCTTTACCTTACTCTACTGGTCCCACATTC
Organism: Diploptera punctata; assembly: GCA_030220185.1. Classification (NCBI taxonomy): domain Eukaryota; kingdom Metazoa; phylum Arthropoda; class Insecta; order Blattodea; family Blaberidae; genus Diploptera; species Diploptera punctata. The sequence continues at coordinate 536,480 of JASPKZ010003830.1, read as the reverse complement.
AATTGCAATGAATCATCATTCACAAATACACAATGAATGGCTTCTACCTGAAGAAGAATGAAGGGACTCCACACAGCTATAGCATTATTTATTAAATTAATATTGAGAAGCTAAAGCTATTACTATGATATAAATAAGTAAATTAATGAACACAATTAAATTATTGCAAATCAATGGTAAAGAGAAAAATTTAGCTCAGTGGACAGAGCATTAGGACGGAAAGCTAAAGTTTCGGGGTTCGATTCCCGGTTCAGGCAAAAAATTTTCTCTTTACCACTGATTTACAATAATTTAATTGTGAAGTTATTCTGTTGATATGTTGTTGTATTTATATTTAATGAAATTGTTTAACCAGTCAAGTGGCGCTTTAAATTTTCACCGCTACCATTGACAGTGGCAATGACGGAATATTACATCAGGGAGTTTCTCACAAGTCCAGACCAAAACTATGTAGTTGTGGAGGGGTGGAATGGCTTTATTTGCTTTCCAGAGTGCTGTAAGGTATTGTGAAACATCTTTCTTCAGTTATCAATAGTTTACCGTTATGTGTTTTTGAGGTCCGACTAGTTAAATTTCATATTATATAGTGTTTGGAATTCATGATGTCGGCTAGGAAAACCAGCATGTTCTAAGAGAAACTATCAATTTTGATTTAATTGAAAACATTTCTGATTATGAAATTAATGACAGTGATACAGGTATTTTCATGGGGAATGAAAGGCGTGAATGGAGGCTTCTTGTAGGAAAATCAGAGGGAAAACGCCCAGTTGGTAGACTAAGAATAAGGTGGGAGAATAACATTAACCGTGATTTGAAGGAAGTAGATTATACAGGGAATGATTAGAAAACATTAACTGAGGATATGAATGTTTGGAGAGCTTATGTCCTCACAGCCATGAACCTATGGTTTCGATTGTGCCAGTGAGTTAGTTTGATGCAAGTTTTTTTCATGGGGAATGAAAGGCATGCATGGAAGCTTCTTGTAGGAAAACCAGAGGGAAAATGCCCAGTTGGTAGATCAAGAATGAGGTGGGAGAATAACATATCCATGATTTGAGGGAAGTAGATTGATTATACAGGGAATGATTGGAAAACATTAGCTCAGGATAGGAATGTTTGGAGAGCTTATGTCCGCGCGGCCATGAATCTAAGGTTTCTATAGTGCCAGTGAGTTAGTTAGTTAGATGCAAGTTTTTTCGGTGATGTTTCAATAGAATGATCCACTGACGACAAAAATAATAATATTAGTGATGTTTGCAGAAGTTGTAGAACTGGAAGGGAGGTCGGATCGGGATGTCAATAGCATAGGCCTAAATAGTGCAGACATAAGTTCCTGTTGGAATAATATCCGTTCAATGGGGCCCAAATTTGAAATTATCGGTACGCTTGGGGTTCAGGTACTTGTAAAAAACCCAAAAGACCCTTTAGAAAAATTTTAACAGTATATTTCAAGTAGGCTGTTAGAAAAAAAATTGTAACAAAAACAAATAGAAATGCAGAATTTTTTTTACAGAGTAAGAACAACATAGAATCAAAATTTAGAGTAACAGAATGGAGAGAGACTTAACAATGATGAAATAATGTTATTATTGGCTTGTTGCTATTGTTGAACTATTTCATACAGTGATTAACTATAGAAAACTTTATTCATTTTGTAAATAGTGTAGGTAGTGACATAAACATCATTTTAGTAAATTGGATACTTCATTGCTAAAACTGTAAGTATAGATACAGTGTTATTTTTTCTTTTTCATTTAGCTTCCATTAATTTTTAAACTCTGTGTTTCATGCATATTTTTAAATAAATTATAATGTATAGCGCACAATGTGCAAAGATTATTAATCTATATTAGTTTATCTGTCCATACAGAATCCTGTCAGAGTTGCCCTCTGTTTTTGCACTTTAGCACATGGTATCTCTCGCATAACATGCCGCATCGCTTGCACACACATTCTGGTCCCGGGTCATGAAACTGTTTCGTTTTGCACAGTCTGTGATGGAAGCCGTGTACTGCTAGCCAGGTCACTAGGTGTCGTAGTTCGGCTTCTTCCAGTCTTCTGAGATCATGGCATCGGTGTTGTAGAAATCGGTCCAAATGAATTCTTTTTTCAGCTGCAGTATAAGTATATACATCTTCTAGTAAGAATAACACTTAGCCCTAATTTACAATTGCAGTAATACTTTGTTTTTTACTTAGCAAATATAAATTAGTAAAAAAAGTTTAGAAAATATTGTTTGGTTTACACACAGTATACATCACAACATGAGTCTTTGACCCTCATAAAAACAGACCCTTGTAGAAATTCTGGTGAAGTAAACTGGCCTGACAGCTTCAGAAGGAAAATGAACGATACCACATGGTCAAGGTCGAATTACAATTCTAACTTCAAGCATTAGTGTACAAATATTGTCTGCAAGAGTGGAACATAGCACACACACATTACATACGAAGCATATAAAGAGAGATAATGAGATTTTTTCAGAAGGAATGCATATTATTTCATTACGTTATTACTAGGAAACCAACTATTCCATACACACTAATATTAGCAGCGTTGTAATATAATTCTTACTCTGTTGAATAATTTTTGTTTCTTCCGATTTGGATAAAAATTGACGGAAATATCGTAATTCAGACACAATGAAGTAACAGTTGAACCAGAGAAATTAAATGCCCCAGCCTTAAATTTAAATCGCCACTAGACTGACAGCGAGAGGGTGAAACGCTATGACAAGTTATTACATCATTGCCACTTGACTGGTTAACACCTGAGGTAATTAGCAACGCCATTCTAAGTTTGGGCAAGAACCTCTTATTTTAGGCTTGAGATTCTTTTATCTGTCATACATTTATGATACGGAACCTACAGCTTTACTTCCCTTCTGAAAGTAGCCATACCTGGACTTTTAAACCCTAAAAAAAAGTCATTGACTCTGATCAGATTTAGACCCAATCTCAGAACTAGAGGCAAGCATGGTAACACTAGTCCATTGGGACCAACTGTGATGATGATTATGTTGGACAATATTATGATGTCAGCAGTTTAAGTTATACCAATTCTTAGCTAAGTTCCAGTTGTACTGTAAACAAGCTTGCATAAGGTTTTATTTTGTCGATACCATCTACTGGGGGAACCGTGGTGCTACTTTTACCTGTCAAATGACTGAATTGTATATGGAATTGTCATCAATAGAAACATTGTTCTCAAGCAACCTTGTATTTTATGGGAAATAAGACTGAATACAAGATAAGATGGTACCAATAATTAGGAACTTCCAGTTTTTATTTATTTATTACAGTTAATTATATATGGGTATACCTAATTAGACGTTTATGTTTTTTCCATGATGTCAATAGATATCCTCTATTTACAATTTCATTTGGAGCAGTTTATGCTCCATGCTGAGTCAACTGTAAATTCTGATGTTGTTTTCACCACATCCTCAATGGCTAATGTAGGATATTTTCAGTAAACTGTCTGAAAACATTCAAAATAATTTGTTTTCTCTGCTTTTCAAATACTTTCCTTTCCAATTTTTTATTATTTTTATTATTTTATTATTTTGAAACAACTGAAATTCAAATGTATTCTGCATTGCACATGCATAAGAATAAAACAATGCTTATTTAATCTATTAAAATTGTGATTATATATTTTAATAATCTCCTATATAATTTATATAAAGTGTGTCTGCTCTTAGAATGAAACTCATCAAAACAAAACCACATGACCTACTTGCTTTTCATTGGTTATGAACACCGACATATGATGTAGAAGCAGTAGGTTGCGAAAAAGTAGTTCCCTTAATTAAATTTAAGATATGTCCTCTGAATGTACTTTTTATTCTTTGTGAATGAAAATAATGATATTCAAAACATAGAAAATATTCTGAAATATACCTAATCAATAATACAACTTATAATAGTTTATTGCATATGGATGATGCATTTGAGTCATGCTTCAGTCGATTCTGATGCAACAAAAGGCTGAACATGTTGAGTTTTCTCTTGCTGTGTCACCATCTAAATTTTTAAAACACAAGTCTGGCAAACCTTTGACTAGTGATAAAAAACAGTTATTTTAAATGTATTTCTCAAGTTCAGTGAAAGATCTCATCAGCTTTCTTGTAATCTACCCATTCAACAATGACATGTCTTATATATTTCACACGTGCTCCCTGTCAATGTGACATTAATTGTGGCGCGAATGGAAGAATACAATTGACGTTTGTTAATGTTAGGATCACTCTAAGAGCAGATAAGGTATAGACATGTACTAGATAATACATATTTTTATTTTCTCTATTTTCTTATATGCTCATAGGTAAAATAATATACACCTGCTTTGTTTATATTACAACTGGAATTTAGCTCGGAAGAGGTATATAATTTCCTCTCAACAGAGGACACATTTTGGTGTTGAATAATTTCTAATTTAGTAGTGATATGAGACAAAATAATTGTAAAGAATTCTGAAGAAAAAAAGTGTATCAGTGCTAAATACTTTGCTTCAACAGTGAAATTTATATTTTTATTTGTTTTAATCTTGATTCTTTATGAAACACTTTATTTTAAAAGTTTGATCTTTAGATGTGATTTATTGGAAGTTAATAGTTGAACCACTAAATTCAACTGTGTCTTATGTAAACTTTGATCCTTGTCTTATTTCTTATTTGTTGAGTAGTTGTTAACTATGTTCATTTCAGCTAAAATAAATTGATGTTTCATGATGTAAAGTATGGCTTCTTTTGGAAAGAAAATGAAGCCACAAATCCCATGTCTGAAATTTATGATTAATAAAAGAATATCAGGCCTAATATGTAAGAGCCTTATAATAAAAAAATTGTCGGTTTTTTCATGCTCAACTTTTAACTGAAAATGTAATGACTTGAGATGTTAAAATTCTGCTATAACTTGCAGATTGTGTACTGTGGAGACATCCACATCTGTTGCATAGCAAGGAGAGCATAGCTTCACCACTAACAACCCTGTCTTCCGAAGCCATCCAGGCTGAAGCCATTAAACTCTTCAAGGTATGTTATCTATATGACTTTTATTAGATAGAATGATACCCAACAGATACAGATTTTTTATTTCTAATGATTTTTTTTTTCCTCCAAATATTCTACTTATTTTAATATTGAGAGATTCTGGGCTTTGTGGCTGTGGTCCATGACTGGTGTTTCTTCCAGACATTTCTCCCTCAACTGTGGAGGGCATCTTCAGTGGACTGTAAATTTCACAGTCAGGTCTCCAACCAGGGAACACTAGCAGAAGTACTTGCCACTGAAGATGCAGTTGAGGGACAAACATCTGGAAGAAACACCAGTCATGGACCACAGCCACATAGCTTGGAATCTCTTAATATTATGATTACTGGCGTGAAAGCCTGCATTCAACTATTCTATTATTTATATTCATCAGGGTACACTCTTAGAAAGGCGGCTCCATGGCACAAGTGGTTAGACACTCGCCTCTCACTGCTGGGGTCTGGAGATTGAATCTCGGTCACTCCAAGTGTGTTTTGTGATGTACGAAATGGAGCTTGGGCAGGTTTTTCTCGGGGCTTCTCCTGTTTTCCCCTGCCATAATTTCATTCCACCATTTCTCCATTCTCATCTCATCCATTTTGTTCATCTCTCCCTGTAATGTTGTGTCAGGCATGGTCGGCTGACACCATTGTCATTCACAGACCTCTGTATAAGGGCTTCATCTCATCCCTTGACCTGACTCTGAGTTGGACATGAGTTAAGGATATTTATTTATTTATACTCTTAGAAAATCTATGTAATCATCTTAACTGTCTTCTTTGCTAACTTCAAGTATATTTTATTGCACAGTCATCCTAACTCAATCAAGAAGGTAAGGTAATGACAATATTTTATGCTTTTCTTTTCTAGACAGACTATAGAACAATAATTGTATTTTAATTTTATTAAATTATTAATACCTCAAAAGTGTTATTTTCTACAAAGTTTGAATAATTGTGTGATATCCATCATTGAGATGTATGAAGTGAATAATAAAAACATTGAAAGAGGCTGTACTGGCTTTATAATGTAAAATTCCCAATAAAAAGGTCTTCATAATAAAGAAGCTTCCATTAGCAAGATCGAAGCAATGGTTTCGTAGCATTTGGAGCTCAGAAATTAACAGTGTATATAAGAGAAAAATTTGCGTTTAGATTGGAGTTTCTCAGATAGCTCAGTTAGTAGAGCATTTACATAGAAAGCAAAAGGTCCTGGGTTCAAATCCCAGTCTGAGCGTATATTTTTCTTTTCAAATGATGTGTTTTATTTAATCTGGAATTGAGTTATTGTACTAAGCTAAAAGAAAATTGTATGGTTTGCAGTCTTGCCAGCTGTTTATATCGGTGGCGCTGGACAGTGCAGGTATTGACTACCACGTGGTGTTGGCACAAAATGCCTTGCAGCAGTGCCTGGATGTACCTGAACTGCAGGCAGAGCTGATGTGTGCCCTAGTGAAGCAGACATCTCGACACACACAACATAAGATCGGGGTCCAGGTAAACAGGACCATCAACAAGTTTAAGCACTCGCGCGTAAGTGTGCCGCTTCTCCTGCCTGCACTCTCTTCTAATTTTCATTTTGTGGAGGGAAACATAAGCTTAACAGTTATCACCATCATAATCATCTTGTTGAGTCTAGGATAATAGCCTTCAGTCATTCCATATCTCTTATTCAATAATTGTCATCTAATAATTTCTCCTTTCTAACATATTCATGCTCTTTGTATATTTTCAAACCTTCTAATCTCTTTCCTCTTAATTTACAAGTTAAATATTCTGTAAACCGAAGAGGCTTTTTCCCAAGTTTAAAGATAATTTAAGTGTGTGTGTGTGTTTTTTTTTGTTGATAATAGATATAACAATTTCTTCATGCCATACAGAAAAATTTAAATTCCTGTAACTTTATCACTGATCTGACTCTTTGAAAATAGAAAATGGATTAAGATGAGACATGGTGAAATTAAATGTTTCTTACCTCTCCTCATATAAATGTTCTAAGTTGATCGCGATTTCGGGGACTATAACTGTCTCATCCTCAGAACTTTGTTGGCGACTGGTGTTCTGTCGATCTGAAGAAACTCTTCTTCTTCCCTCTGTTGGTGGACCGATGAACCTCTGGATCAAGTCAAAATTTGCGGGAATTTCGAAGTTCATAAGTTTTCCTTTGTTTTTCTGAATGTGGATCTTTTCCCAAACCGTGAGTTCCTTTTGTTTGTCTAGACTCACGGTTTGGGAAAAGATCCACATTCAGAAAAACAAAGGAAAAATTATGAACTTCGAAATTCCCGCAAATTTTGACTTGATCCAGAGGTTCATCGGTCCACCAATAGAGGGAAGAAGAAGAGTTTCTTCCGATCGACTGAACACCAGTCGCCAACAAAGTTCTAAGGATGAGACAGTTATAGTCTTGAAATCGCGATCAACTTAGAAAATTTATATGAGGAGAGGTAAGAAACATTTAATTTCACCATAAATTAAACCTCAGAGTGATTAATTCCTATAAAAGTTAAATATAAGATGAGACAGTTCACTACCTCACCTTTTATTTAATATTGCCTTGAGAAAATGATGAAGATGCTGATATTCAGTTTAAAATGGATTCCCTATAGTAAACCATCTATTTCATAAATAGAACCAGATCATCATAGTTCTATCCCCAGATATAAAAGAGACTGGAAACAGGTCTTATAGCGCTGAAGCAGAAGTCACTATCACCACTAAATTAATTTTTCAGGATATCATCACTCTATCTCTTTATTTAATAATTGAGTTAGAATTTGACACCTCACCTCATAACTGTAGATTTTTTGAAGACATGTTTCAATACCTCTGCATATTATCTTCAGTTCCATCTCTTCATATCTATGGTTCTATCAAAGGCAATGAATTAGCATCTGTCAAGTCAAGAGTTCAAATGTACAACCCAGAGATATAAGGCAGTTTTCTCTCCATTATCCCTCTAGCAGACTGCAGGTATAAATTTGACCCCACATTACTTTTACAGTTCCATTTTGTGCTATTCTATTGCAAACGGCGGTCTATGAGTCTTGTAACAGAAAACAAGTCACTAACTATATTGATACTTTTTGGTTATATCTTGTGCTACTGGCATGTTTGCCAACACGTTTATTTGCATTTCCATCATATACATACTTCACATAATTTTTACCCATGCCTAGTAACACTGAACAAAAACATATCATTCTTCACAATGTATACAAATATGGTAAATGTGGGCGAATAGGATCAAAAATTTATAAAGTGCTGAAAAATTGTAAATATTTTTTATTTTAAATAAAACTTAATACATGTTTGGAAGTTATAAACATTCTACTTTATAATATGTGTATTATTTGGACTCTAAGTTTTTATAGTTCCCGGGAATTTTTTATTTAGTGTTTGAGTGTAAGTAATCCTATTGACCTGCAGTTGGCGAATAAATCAGATCAGAAGGGAGGGTGAATAGTATTGATAATTAAACATATATATAAATACCAAGTAGTGTAAATATGCACAATATATTTTTAGAAAATTACAAATAAAGTTAAAATTTCCATTTTTTTACGTACATTCTCCACATGTGAACATTTCCCCCTTGTTCTAATGCAAACTTCGTGGTACTACTTACCGTTGCATTGACATTGGTTCCAGTCCCCCCTTCCGATTTTGGGTCAGAATATAATTAAAAAAATAGGAACTGACATATATCTTCATCCAGTTTATTTATTTTTAATTTCAGTCTGGTTCATCCATCTTTCGCCAACCCGAATCATCCGCACGAACCACAAAACTTATATTTATATGTTGGTAGCACTGGTATAATATTCATAAATAAATAAAGAGGTAATAGATTTCTCAGAGTATGCAGTTATTAAAAAATATTGCGTATTTTAAGATTTTCATCAGGCATAAAATAAAGAAATCAACAATATTTGTTTTATGAAATAAGAAATACATAAAAATCTACAATATCTGTATCGCTATCTCCTGTTAAACACTTGATTCTGGACACAACTTCAATACAACTCATTCTAGTTTACTCCAATAACACTTCTATTTTCCACCAAGTAGCAATAGTAACAAAAAGTTACTTCAGCACTATCTACAACATGGTTTTGAATAAGTAATCCGATTTGTCCTCCAATCTTATTTTCCTGCAGTTACCAAGTTTAGGATGAGACATGTTAGTTACCTTTTTAAGTGTAAGACTGATGTGAATTATTCTTTTAGTTTAGCATATTCCCATAAGTTGACTAAACTATTAAAATCATTATTAATAGTTATCTTCTAATATTATGTATTGTTAATATGACTTTTTTAGGTTATTTCAATCTGAGCTTCTCTTTCAGTTTTAAGTACTTCTGAACTTTCTTTGAAAGACAACACATATAATATTCCTCATGTCTTTATTCACTTACTGCTATAATAACTTATGCTTCTTAGTTAAATATGGGAAGTAACATTATGAGGTTCTTAATTCAATGAATGAATGAGTTGTTTCTTATCTAACCGCATAGTTTATGTTTTCTTAAACACGGAAACTGCAGTTTTCAAGAGGAACCTCCCTCCCATTTTCAACTGACATTATGTCTACCGGATTTTCATTGGAATCTCCATCTATAACATTGCCACCTGTTGTTGATTTGATGAACTTCGAGATCAGGTCCCATTCATTGCTAATTTCGAAATTCCTGATGAATGGGACCTGATCTCGGAGTTCATCAAATCAATTCATGGATCTAAATTTGTTCTTCTGAATGAACAAATTTAGATCCATGAATTTTGAAATTCCCTATGAACAGGATCTGATCATGAAGATCATCAAATCAACACCAGATGGCAACGCTATAGATGGAGATTCCAACGAAAATCCAGTAGTCATAATGTCGGTTGAAAATGGGAGGGATGTTTCTCTTGATAACTGCAGTTCCTGTGTTTAAGCAAACGTAAACTATGAGGTAAGATAAGAAATGACTCATTCATTCATTGAACTTATGCTTTTTTAAATATTTTTTCTTCAAATTACTGTATTGCACTAGTACCCCCCCCCCACTTTTCCTTAACCCATTGGATACTTTTAACGAGTCTCCCTCGTGAGCAGGTAGAAAGACCAAACAGCTCAACTACGACCTACACTCGTTATTGTGTTAAAACCCACCACTATAAGAAGTTGGCACTGTCTTTAGTGATTAAAATTTTCTGTTCGCCGTCTGTAAAATTTGTTGCAGGTTTATATAAAGCATATGTAGGCCTAGTATATTGTAGAGTTTATTATAGATATAATTTATAGAATAATATACTTTTTAGATATTTATTACGGTAATATATATATATATATATATATATATATATATATATAGTTTCAATGTTTTTTTTTTCGAATATCATGGCTGGTAATATAACTTTTTAGAAACACCCCTGATGAAATGAAGGCCTATTTTGCACTATAAATCAAGATAGAAAACCTAACATAAAATGGTTATGGAACAATTGACCAATTTTATAAATGCCCATTTACAGCAAAACTGTGCCTTTCAAAAGTTTATTCCTAATTTCGATGTTTCTTCACTTCAAAGACAATGAATCCATAATTAGAGATGACAGAATTTACAAAATTAGACCTGGTGTGGAGTAACTGAATACAATATTTCTGTCCTTATATGTTCCAAGTGAAGACATTTCACTTGAAAAATCTCTTACGAAATTACAAATTAGACTGGCTTACGCCCAGTTCAAAATCTCTAATCGGAATAAAACAGCGCGATTTGGAATAAAATATTAGAAATTGTGCGAGACCTCTTCAGGATATGATCCAAATAAACACTGAATGAGATGCACCAGAAAATTCAGGTTTTACTGCAAATGAGAGTGTAGTCCTAGAATTAGCAAATCCGTTCGTAGACAAAGGTTACACATTACAATTAGACAACTAGTGTTCTCCTAATTTATTTTTAGACCTCAATAGACGAGAGACATATTAGGGACAGTAAAATCTAACAGAAGAAACATACCTATGGATTTAGTGAACATCAAATTGAAAAAAAAAAAAAAAAAAAAAAAAAAGGAGAGCTAACATTATCTAAAATTCATCGGAGAACATATTGTTTAAACAACTCACCTCATAGGATTCATGCTTCCATGATATCGCGATTTCAAACATAGTCATGTTCATCATCAGCCATAACTCCGACTGACGAAATTCTATTGTCGCCATCTTCAGTGCTGCCATCTATGGTTGAATTTATGAACTTCGAAATCAATGTAATTTCGTTAGGGATATCAAAATTCATTGATCTATTTTTGTTTTTCTGAATGTATATTTTTTCCCAAACTGTCAATTCCAAAGGTTTCTCTACTTGTTTTAAAAGTTTAACTTCTCTTCCAATTTTATGATGTTCTAATAAACTATGTGCAGCGATTGCAGATTTTTCAATTTCACAATTTTTAATATTTCTGAAATGTTCTTTTGTCCGAATTTCCAAATTCCTTTTTGTTTTTCCTATAAAGTTTATATAGGAAAAACAAAAAGGAATTTGGAAATTCGGACAAAAGAACATTTCAGAAATATTAAAAATTGTGAAATTGAAAAATCTGCAATTGCTGCACATAGTTTATTAGAACATCATAAAATTGGAAGAGAAGCTAAACTTTTAAAACAAGTAGAGAAACCTTTGGAATTGACAGTTTGGGAAAAAATATACATTCAGAAAAACAAAAATAGATCAATGAATTTTGATATCCCTAACGAAATTACATTGATTTCGAAGTTCATAAATTCAACCATAGATGGCAGCACTGAAGATGGCGACAATAGAATAGTTGACGGCCGAAGAATTTCGTCAGTCGGAGTTATGGCTGATGATGAACATGACTATGTTTGAAATCGCGATATCATGGAAGCATGAATCCTATGAGGTGAGTTGTTTAAACAATATGTTCTCCGATGAATTTTAATGATTATACCTCATAATGTTTACTTCCCAACATTAATTAAATATAACATTATCTAGTCGGAGACTTCCTGCATTGAAGTGGAAAGATAGGAAATACGTTTATTATTATCATCCAAACACGAAAATGCCAACATCACTGTCACCAGTAAGAAGCAATGGAAGAATAAAGGCAGATAACAGAAGAAAAATTCATAAAGGCTAGAATACAATATAGAAAAATTGCTTTTTTACATTATCGATAATTTGAGAAGATATACAGTAAGAACTTTCTATGATTTGATAATGTATAGGTCTATGCTTTTATATATTTAGTTAATTCTTCTTTCTTCTTCCTTCCAAGTATTAGGCCAAGGCCTGTTACGATCCTATAGAAAATTTTCCCTCCAACTTCCGGGAAATTCTCGTATAAGATTTGAAAGCATAATAATAGTCCCTTCGATTGGTTGCTGGCCAAAGGAAGGCAAGACCAGTGATGGGGCTGCCATCTTATAGCCTCTAGTCAGGCTTTTCTGGAGAAGAAAAGAAAATAAAGGAAAGAAGAAATGGAAGATAGGAAAGACTCCCTAGCCCTCGGATGCCCTAATAGCGTCGGGGTCGAAAAAACAAGAATTAACCAAGAGAGGTTAGATAGTAAAGTTAAAAGAGTGCAAAACACAAGTAAGTGGAAGAAATGTTTTGCTCAGCTTGGGCACCTTGTGGTCGCCATCAACATATCCCCTAGATGGAGGACCCCTTATTTTTATAATATACTGTATTGTATATTCTTGTTATTTTTACAGTTCCTGTTAGAACATATGATTCATGTTTACTTCAAATGTAATGACCAAGAAATGTTAGTAAAGGATGGTTTTTGAAAGGTTTGTCAACTTTCACAGCCTTCAAACTAACAATAAATAACAGTTAAATTACACAAAAGAGGGTTGTAGCAGGCCACATTCCTTTGCAATTCTTAAAAGTACAAAATACTACAAGAAAAAACAGGGGTAAACAAACTATCTGAAATTCATAAGTTCTGGGACGCAGTACGCATGGTCTGGGTATTCTGATTTAAAACCCAGTGCAGCCGGAGTAGCGCTGAGGTGATTTAAATGGTTTTCCAATGAACATACCAGGCGCTTTAAACGTGTCTTTAATGGGTTAAGTATGTTCCAGTGCCACCCACTGCACTTTTTATGTTTGGTTCTTTTAATTAAACTCAATTTTTATATAATATTTAAAGGAAGTAACACCATGAGGTTTATTTTAATTATTTTGAGTCAGAAAAAACCTAACTCATAATAATTAATTTTTATTATCTTCGTGTCTAACTTCCATGAAGGCTGCTGGGATTATGAACCATCACATGATAAATAAAGAGCTATAACACAGATAATTGGCTCTGGTACAAGCATTTGAGACTTGTTTGGAAGTTTCTGAGTTTATTTAAAATTGATGATAATTTTTGTTAGATTGATTGGAGGGTGAACTGGTTACAAATTGTTTCAAACTTCAATGATATCTAACTGTGGTTTTTCAAAGTTACCAGGCAAATGTTGGGTTGGAATTTCATTACCAAAATATGCTTCATCATATTCAACATTTCATAGTGTCGATTTTTATTATTAATTTAACACTTCTATCTCATAGAAGGATAAATTATAGTTGAAGAGAAAATTTTTCGCCTACCCTAGACCGGGACTCGAACCCGGGACCCTTGGCTTTCCGGGCCAAGTGCTCTACCAACTGAGCTACCAAGGCAAGTTACGATCTAGACGCAAATTTTTCTCTTATGTACGTTGTAATTCAGTTGGTAGAGCACTTGGCCCGGAAAGCCAAGGGTCCCGGGTTCGAGTCCCGGTCTAGGCAAACATTTTTCTCTTCAAATATAATTTATCCTTCTATGAGAAGTGTTAAATTAATAATAAAAATCGTCAATAGAAGCCCTACTGGCTATAAAGTAGTGTTAAATTCCCAATAAATGTCTTCTTAACTAAGAAGCCGCCATTTGCAAAGATAGAAGCTATGGTTTCAAGCATTTGGCACGAGGGAATTACAATGTACATAAGAGAAAAATTTGCGTCTAGATCGTAACTCGCCTCGGTAGCTCAGTTGGTAGAGCACTTGGCCCGGAAAGCCAAGGGTCCCGGGTACGAGTCCCGGTCTAGGCGAAAATTTTTCTCTTCAAATATAATTTCATATTGTCATTAAAATAGAATCATTGATAGGACAAACACATCAATACAAACATATTGTCTATTGATCTAAATGTTAAACCATAAAGAAGAAAAAAGACCTATACATCCTTTAGAGAAGGCTTATGTTTCCCTCCTTCATGTATATGTTTCATAATTTTGTTTTAATTTTTGTTTTTTTTTTTAATAGAACAGAATGATAAATACAGACTTGATTTAGCATGAGTTTCCACTTGATTAGAAACATGTAGATGATGATTCATATATCATTCAGATAATTGAGGGTTTCTTTATATTTAGCTCTGATTTTTGAGCCATACATACACTGTGACCTGAAGACATGAATGAATAGAGGTATAAATGTAATACTGGTGTCAAGATGAAAATAAAATAAGTTTTTCATCCATAAGTTGAGCCACTGAAGGAAACAAAAAACCAAAAATTCAACAAAAGCTTATCATTATTTATAAAATTACAATAGGAAGTAATATTACGAGGTTATTCTTAATAAATAAGGTGAGTCTGTTGCATCTTACCTCATAAGTTTAGTTCTTCAATATACTTTTCATTCAATACTATCCAGAATTGGAAAATGTTAGTTTAAATAAAAACATCAAAAATGCTTTTCATTGTTACCAAGAAGGATGTTCAAAGAAAATGCAATGACCAAGTGAGTTAGTTCAAGCAGTAGCACTTGAGATTTGTATTTGGGAAGATCCAGGTTCAAATCCCAGTGCTGACCAACCTGACTGAGATTTTTTTGTAGTTTTCCTCAATTGCCAAGGCAATTGTTGGGTTGGAATTTCATTACAAGAACCCAAATTCATCATATTAATCATTTCATAGTATCATGAAAATAAAAAAAAATGTATATGTACATAAGGAATAAAAATATAGATGGTATATGAATGTAGATGTTAAAAACATCTATAATTATTTATTTATTTATTATCCACCTGAACATCATAGATGTTTTAGGATTTGTCTACAATTAAAATTTATACATAAATAATAACACAGGTCAACAGTGGTTTTGTTGCCCTTGATATAAGATTCATTTCGGATATATTTATGCTCACAATTCATGAAACTATCAATGATTTTGGAATATTTGCTCTGTTTTTTTTTTTAATCTTTATTTTCATTTTACACTACAAAAATCTGAAAAATGAAAAAAATATATAACAGATATATTTATAATGTCAATTGTATTTTTGAAAAATTAGTATACACCGACATAAATAGAAAGAAAAATGTCGAAAACCCATGTTATACTTCAGTGAAACGCCTTCTATAAGATTTTCTTCTATAATTTTTTAGGGGACAATCTCTTTTTAAAGACCAGCAGTAATCTGCCATCATGTGACGATCTCATCAACCCTGATACCTTTACTCCATTACTTTTAGATCCTGGTGAAACCGCTCTCCCTGTTCGTCACTATAATTTCCTAAATTATCCGGAAATCTATCCAGGTGACTGTGGAGAAAGTGTAACTTTATACTCATATTTGCTCCCAGAATCTTGAAGCTTGTCAACATGTTTTGCACAATTTCTTTATAATTTGGTGCTTTATAGTTACCTAGGAAATTTTCTATTACCAATACCAAACTCTTCCAAGCTTCACTTTCCGGAACAGTCATAACTTTGATAAAATTTGCATCTTTCATCAATTGCCGAATTTGAGGACCATAAAATATTCTGCCTTTTAACTTTTACATACTGAGCTTAGGAAATTTTCTACAAATGCGTTTGAAACATTCTCCTTCCTTGTCCAACGCTTTGACGAATTGTTTTATCATATCCAGATGCACATCGTGAGTGCTTTAATTTTGTCAAATAATTGAGATCACGGCCGATGTGTGGAGTGAGGGGTGTGAGAGTGGGGATCACGTGATATTTGCAAATGCAAAAAAAAAGCGCAGAAATCAAATCATGACTGGAAACATCAGTTTTATTAGAAATAAACCGTTTACTGTTTAAGGTATAAGATATGCAAAAATCATAAAAACTAGATCACATTCAGCACTTTCATGAATATATTCATGAACTGTGCACTTGAAAACATAGAAATTCGCTGAGATATCCAGGGCAACAAAAAAAATTTTTTTGTAGAGCTGTGTAATATATTAGTCATTCAATATATCTCTGCAGTCAGACGCATCACGAAGCACTGCTTGTTGCTACATGTGACGTAATATAAGGCAATGTACAGTGGGCAAAGAATCACAGTTGCCTTTGAATAGCACTTGTAACTACATCATTCGCTCGTAAACAGTGATTTTGTGTCAATACAACAATTTGTATTATAGAACTATGTTTGTATTGTATAAGTATGGAGACGCCTAAAAGTCTCCAAGAAAAGTGATTAATTCACAAGACTGGAAGATAATTTACATATTGCAATGTGCATAGCTAACAAACTTTCTACTAGACCTGCACTGTCAGCTTCTCGCATCCCATTCCCCTATGCACTTCATAGTTAGCAGTGTCACGTGTTCTATTCCTGCATAAACACGACTGCAGCGCCATCCATCAACAACTGCGCTTATTCCTTAAATGGGCAATAACATATATATACAGTGAAACACATTGTCATTGGAAACTTAACACATACAAATGTTAACAAGAATATAATGTAACCATAATTATTAAAAGAAAATATGTCATTAATATATTGACTTAGGCTTTCATGGCCGGAGTTACTAGGATGATCTTGTAGACGATTTCCGGGCTGTTGGCCATGGGTCTTGAGGCTTGTAGTTCCCCAACGTTTCACCAGAGACTGCGTCCGACATCCTCAAGGGTTGTCTTGAGACTGGCAATTTTAGTAGCAGGTAGTCGACAAAATTGCCAGTCTCAAGACAACCCTTGAGGATGCCGGACACAGTCTCTGGTGAAACGTTGGAGAACTACAAGCCTCAAGACCACGGCCAACAGCCCGGAAATCATCTACAAGATCATCATGTCATTAATAGTTTATAACATTAAATTACAATATACATTACTAAAATGTCATTTTGAAGCAAATCACTAAATAGTCATCCTGAGACTGTTGTCCACTTGTGTAATTGCTGGCAGATGCATAGTTGTCTCTCCCCAGTCTCCTCCAAACCACAAGTTGTTCTGTTCCTCCATACAAGTTGACCAGCTCCAGTTACATGTAACATAAAAAATAAAAAGTAAGAAAAAATTGCAATGTTTTTTGTGGTTGGCAAAATTTGATTTGTGACAAGCACATTTTTAATGAACTTTCTTTGGACTCTGAACAAATGTCTTTAGGATGACTTCTATCATTTGTCATTATTGTCTACTGGTACCTTTTTCTCCAATAGGCCTCCAGTGTCCTTTAATTGTATATCTGGATACCAAATGTTATTCTCATGGTGATTATTTGTTAAATATGCAATGAAATTCATGTTGTTCACAAGTCACAGATTTATTTATACCAATAAAAACAAGAATACACTAGTAGAGTCAATAATATTCCACTTGATTAGTATTTACCTTAGAACATGTTTTAGGAGGCCTTTCTCCTATCATCAGCTAAAGTGCACTGGTAGCAAGAACCTTTTATTGTGATGCATTGAAGCATTCAAATATATCTGGCATAGGTTTTATCTACTTAGTTAATAAAGTATTCTTGATGTTTTTTATTATTCGTTCACTCATAGATTATGTGTTAATCAATAAGAAAGCATCATCATTATTAACAGATACGAGAGTATTTAGAGGAAGTGACATCTATTCAGATCACTATTTAGTAATCTCAAAAATAAATATATTAGCGAGATGGAAGAAAACTAAAAACAAATATAGAAATAAAGACACCACATTCAAAGTACATTTATTACAAGATAAAAGTATACAAAATCTGTATCAGAATAGGCTAAATGAACAATTAATATTAAAACCTACTTCCGAAGAAATAAACCTAGAATGGGATAATAGAAAAGAAAGCATTGATAAAGCAGCATATGAGGTATTAGGAACAAAATATAAAATATATAACAAGAAGGGTTTAAGAATATGGAATGAAGAATTAGAGAGGATAATAAAAGATAAAAAAGAGGCTTATCACAAATATTTACAGAATAGAACACTAGAATTAAGAGCTGAATACAAACATAAAAGTGCAATAGCCAAAAGAGAAATTAAAAAAGCACACAAAGTCAGTTGGGATAGATATATAAGCAGACTAGAATACGATATACATGGGCAGCAAAAAATAGCCTATAAAGTAATGAAACATCTAAATAAACAAGAAAAAGACACAATACAGATCAATGCAATTGAGGAGAAACAATGGGAAGAACATTATAAAAAACTGTGGTATAATGAAAATAAAACAACTAAAGATAACATATATGAGTGTGAGATAGGAATAGATATGATAACAATGGAAGAATTAGAAGTAGTACTGAAAACAACAAAGAACAGAAAGGCAGCTGGAATAGACGGAATTAATATGGAATTAATAAAATATGGAGGAATTTTTTTTTAAACTGAGATTATTACATTTTTTAAATTTATGTTGGAAACAAGCAACAATACCAGAAACCTGGACAACAGCAATAGTACAATCTATTTTTAAGAAAGGAGAACGTAACGACTGCAACAACTACAGAGGAATAAGCATTTTAACTGCAGGCTATAAAATATACTCAAGAATCTTAACATTTAGGTTAAAACAAATAGCAGAGGTAATGTTAACAGAAGAACAAAGTGGATTCAGACCAGGGTGTTCATGTATGGATAATATATTTACGATAAAAGAATTTATAAACAAAAGAAGAGAATATAACAAGGAAACACACATAGCTTTTATTGATTTTGTCAAGGCATTTGATAAAGTAGACAGAGGAAAACTCTGGACAATTTTAAAAGAAAAAGGAATTCCGAAACACTTAATAGCAGCTATAAAGAGTTTGTACTGGAACACAAATTTTGTTATAAAAACTAGAAATGAAGTAAGTAAAAATAAAATTCATACTAATCAAGGAGTTAAACAAGGATGCAGTATCTCTCCAGTTTTATTTAACCTATACATCAATGATATAATAGAAAAATGGAACGAAGAAACAAATAAAGGAATAAAATTAGATAAAACACACTACTTGAAAACATTATTATACGCTGATGACCAGGTAATAATAGCAAATACAGAAGACGAACTTCAAAGGAATATTTTTAAACTACATAATATATGTGAACAATATAATCTCAAAATATCCATAGAAAAAACTAAGGTAATGGCATTCCAAGGGAAAAATCAAATCAGATCGAAAATAGTAATAGGAAACAAAATCATAGAACAGGTGAACCATCTCAATTATCTAGGATGTGACATTTAATTTAATTATGATAATGATATAACTAATAAAATAGCAAAATTCCAGGGAATATGTGGTACGATAAAACGATCACTAAATAACAAAACAACAAGAGAGGCCTAATTGAAATTTTATAAAATGTTGGCAGTACCAGTACTGCTCTATGGATCAGAAGCCTGGATACATAAGAAAACAAGATCTAAGTTGGATAACGGCGGCAGAAATGAAATTTTTGAGATCTGTTAAAGGGTGCACTAAGAAAGACAGAATCAAGAACACAGAAATAAGACAGGAACTTGAAATATTTGCAATAACTGATAAAATAGATACATATAGACAAAAATGGAAGCAACACATAGACAGAATGAATGAAGATAGATATCCAAAACAAATAAAATACAAACCTAAAGGCACCCGAGATGTGGGCAGACCTAGAAAGAGATGGGCTGAAGTCGGAACGGGTCAACAGACCTAATCCATGAATGCAGATGATGATGATGATGATGACACTTCTCACTGAAGGATAAATTATATTTGAAGAGAAAAATGTTCGCCTAGACCGAGACTCGAACCCGGGACCTTTGGCTTTCTGGGCCAAATGCTCTACCAACTGAGTTACCAAGGCGAGTTGTGATCTAGACGCAAATTTTCCTCTTATATACATTTTAATTCCCTCATGCCAAATGCTATGAAGTCTTTGCTTCTATCTTTGCAAATGACGGCTTCTTAGTTAAGAAGACATTTTTATTGGGAATTTAAACACTACTTTATAAAGCCAGTATGGCTTCTATTAATGTTTTTTATTATTGATTTAACACTTCTCACTGAAGGATAAATTATATTTGAAGAGAAAAATTTTGCCTAGACCGAGACTCGAACCCAGGACCTTTGGCTTTCCGGGCCAAATGCTCTACCAACTGAGCTGCCGAGGCGAGTTGCGATCTAGATGCAAATTTTCCTCTTATATACGTTGTAATTCCAAAGGTTCCGGGTTCGAGTTTCGGTCTAGTCAAAAATTTTTCTCTTCAAATATACGGTATTCTTGGTTGATATACCCTCAGGGGTCCTCATCTAGGGGATATGTGGATGGCGACCATAAGGTGCCCAAGCTGAACAAAACATTTCTTCCACTTACTTGTGTTTTGCACTCTTTTAACTTTACTATCTAACCTCTCTTGGTTAACTCTTGTTTTTTTCGACCCTGACACTATTAGGGCATCTGAGGGCTAGGGAGACTTTCCTTTCATCCATTTCTTCTTTCCTTTATTTTCTTTTCTTCTCCAGAAAAGCCTGACCAGAGGCTATAAGATAGCAGCCCCATCACTGGTCTTGCCTTCCTTTGGCCAGCAACCAATTGAAGGGACTATTATTATGCTTTGAAGTCTTATACGAGAATTTCCCGGAAGGAATATCTTGGATATTATCTCTCTATCTGGGATGAAAAGGATATCCCTGAAAAATTACTAGTTATAATAAAAGTTTGGGAATTATTAATCAAGTTATGAAACCATCCCTTGTACAAAAAAAACACCAGATTACTACTTATTTTAGGAATTCTCACTATGAGGTATATTCTACCTTAACACCAGATTACGTTTATATAACACTTTGGCTAGACCACTGTTGACCTATGGTAGTGAAGTATGGACACTAAAAAGACAACATGAAAGCAGAATAACGGCTTGTGAAATGAGATTCATGTGCAGAACAGCAGGTTTCACCAGATAGGATCGGAAAAGGAACACTGATATCTT
The DNA here is from genome assembly GCA_030220185.1 of Diploptera punctata. NCBI lineage: Eukaryota > Metazoa > Arthropoda > Insecta > Blattodea > Blaberidae > Diploptera > Diploptera punctata. The sequence continues at coordinate 515,240 of JASPKZ010003830.1, read as the reverse complement.
AAAAGAATTGAAGACTACGCCAATTTTGGAATATATTAAACAGTACCAACTAATGGTGAAATTAAATGTTTCTTACCTCACCTCATATAAATCTTCTAAGTAGATCGCGATTTCGAGACCATAACAGTCTGCTCTTCAGTACAATCTTGGCGATTGATGTTATGTCAATTGGAAGAAACTCTTCTTCTTCCCTCTGTTGGTGGACCGATGTACTTCTGGATCAGGTCAAAATGTGCAGGAATTTCGAAGTTCATAAGTTTTCCTTTGTTTTTCTGAATGTGGATCTTTTCCCAAACCGTGAGTTCTTTTGTTTGTCTATTTGTTTAATTAGACTGGCTTTTGATTCAATTAAATGTTTTTCGGACCAAGCATGAGCAGCTACTGCTGACTTTTCCACTTCTCCATTTTTGATGTTTCTAAGATGTTCTTTAACCCTTGTTTTTCAAATTTCTTTTCGTTCTTCCAATATAAATTTTGTCACAATCCCTGCATTTATCTGATAAATTCCTGATTTGTTTTCATTTTCAATCCTAAGATGTTCTTTCACCCTTGTTTTCAAATTTCTTTTCGTTTTTCCAATATAAATTTGAAAACAAGGGTGAAAGAACATCTTAGAAACATCAAAAATGGAGAAGTGAAAAAGTCAGCAGTAGCTGCTCATGCTTGGTCCGAAAAACATTTAATTGAATCAAAAGCCAGTCTAATTAAACAAACAGACAAACAAAAGGAACTTACGGTTTGGGAAAAGATCCACATTCAGAAAAACAAAGGAAAACTTATGAACTTCGAAATTCCCGCAAATTTTGACCTGATCAGTCCACCAACAGAGGGAAGAAGAAGAGTTTCTTCCGATCGACATAACATTAGTTGCCAAGATTGTACTGAAGATGAGACTGTTATGGTCTCGAAATCATGATCTACTTAGAAGATTTATATGAGGAGAGGTAAGAAACATTTAATTTCACCATAAATTAAACCTCATAGTGATTAATTCCTATAAAAGTTAAATAAAGTACCAACTAAATTGGAAACACAATCTTGAAAGAATCAGTTCAAATCAGATCAGACCAAAGCTGGTTTATAATTATATACCAAGAGGACGAAGATCACTGGGCCGTCCTATGAAACACTGGAGGGAAAATTTTCTATAGGATCGTAACAGGCCTTGGCCTAATACTTGGAAGGAAGAAGAAGAAGAAGGATATAAAAATTCATACTTTTTTTTGTTTTTTTGTAATAAACACTTTTTTCTCTAACTGTTAGTTTTCTCTAGGATTAACAATGTGTTAAATTTAATCAATTAATTAGATTTAATTAAACACATTGTATAATCGTAGTCAATTTGAGAAAAAAGTGTTTATTAAAAAAACAAAATGTCATTCAAAGAATACTTCAATTTTATGTAACACTAGAGAAAGCTGAAAGCATCACAGCACAGGGTTCTCACACCAGTCAGAGGTAACTGATGATGAGAGAAAGATCTCCCAGAATATGTTTTAAAGTGAATACCAATCTAATGGAGTTTAAGGGCCGCATGCAAATACATTAGTCTCTACTGAAATTACTTCCAATCACTGGTGAGCTGACTCACTGTGAGCAAGTGCGAAGATCGAATTAGCTATCCACTAACTGGTCATGCATGAATGTCGTCATTTTCGTAATATTGGCAAGAAATTACCCAGAATTCTCAGCGATAAAACCACTTCCGTTATTTTTGTCTGCTAAAGGAATGCATTTACGCTTGTGTCCCACAAATAATACCGTATACAATGACGTCTGCATCATGCAATATTACGCCGATTCTCCTGTTCTTCCAGTTGAATTCTTTGGTAGACTCTATCAAATTCCTCTTCTCCACGTATACCGAAAACATGATCAAAGTCTTCAAGGTCCGACAGCTTGGATAAAGCAGCAAGGTACCCGGCAAGGTTTCAAACTACATCGGTTACCATCGGTTCCCTTCGGGATTCTCACGATTCGTTTCTCTCGTAAGTTACCTCGTCAGGTAGCTTACGAATTTCAACAATTATTATCGCATCAACAGATTTCTGAGTAAGCAAAATCGTATTAGGATACAACTTTCTCAGCAGAGAACGCCTTTTACGGTCTAATGCGTTCATAGATTTGACCCTAAGTGTATTTCCGACTATTTGAAACATTTCCAGATTGAAATTTTGTAAGCCATACAACACATACATTTTTATTTGGTAGAATTTTTATCACTCACCTCATATTGTTCTTCTTATTTGACTATAAACTAGTTTCAGAACATAGTTTCTGTTCCATCCTCAGTATCGTCACGACCGTTGTTCTGTCGTCTTGAAGAGCCCAAGACGACAGAACAATGGTCATGACAATACTGAGGATGGAACAGAAACTATGTTCTGAAACTACTTTATAGTCAAATAAGAAGAACAATATGAGGTGAGTGATAAAAATTCTACCTAAATGAATATACCTCATAGTGTGAATTCCTAAAATAAGTACATACTTTTATATTTGAATTATATTTGAAATGTTAAATCAATAATAAAAACAACATACACTTTTATTTGAACATCCATCTTGGTAACAATGAACATTATTGTATTTGTTCAGTGTTACCTTCAGAGACTTGCATATTTTGAGTTTTATTTTCATCTGGAGTCAGTATTATATTTCTACCTATTTTCATTCAAAATATAATCCTCTAAAACTCCACAATAACTTTTGGAGCAGCCTGTATGTAGTCAATAGGTTCAATAGGAAGTGATACAATGAGTTAATAATTATATTAAGTGCAGTATAAAGGACATAAGTAAAAAAAAATGTAATTTTTCCAAACATTATACTAATAGAAAATTACTGCTTCCAGGTTAGCCATCTGTTGGCTGTAGTAAGAGAAAATTTTGTGTCTGAGCTGAAATTTGAATCCAAAATCTCTATAATTATGCACTGACGCTCTACCCTAGAGCTATTAAGGCACACTTCTTGGATCAATCAAATTGTCTTCCTCTTTAATGTTTGAGTCAGTCACTGCAAATAGTGAAAAACTGCTTTCATTAAATTTGGTAATTGTGCTTCAACAGCATGGAGGCAATTATAATGGGGTTTTACTGTTATACCAATTAAATGTGAATGAAAATGTCAATGGTACAGTATCAGTGTGTAAAACTAGAGATGTTAGGTTCAAATCTCAGGGGAGATCCAAATTTTTCTCTCTAAATTATATTATTATACCATTTTAATCACAAAAAATGAGTTTTATGTTATAAAGTTATGTAGATAGGAAATAACACTATGAGGTTCTTTAATATTGTTTATTTTTAATTATTTCACTCACCTCATACTTCATATATTATGTTATAAATTTATTAAGTCTTCTCCTGATTGGAAGAATATTATTAAGATGTTTATAATTTATTAAATAACATTTTTTTTTGTGTTTCGTGGCGTGTAATGTTCAGAAAAAATCATTTTTTGACTTAAGCCTATTTTGCTATACGTGTTAGAATTGTAACAAATTATTGGAAATGTATGCTCACCTCATAAATAATTTTGTAACTTGGACTTTTTTCTCATTTGGATTCTGGCTTCTTAAGTTGAGTCATCTTTATCAGTTGACTTGTGTCAATTCTTTTGGGATGAATAAATTTTCGTAACTTCACATTAAACAACAGTAAATATGAAAAAAAATTGTAGGCCTACCTTAGCTGATATTTGAAATAAAAAGATCCCAAACTTTACATCTTGTTGCTTTACCATGAACTACTGTAGCGTCTATCTCAAATCAGGCTCAAAATGTTCTCAATATGCCCCTACCTCCTCGTTTATCACATAAACAGTACTTACATATTTTATTGTGTCAAAAAATCTGCAAAGTCAAAAAATCTGCAAATCATTTTAAGATTAGAAAATTTATTTCATGAGGTGTGCTATATTTAATCTGTTTTAATTTGTTACATTTGTGAAAAAATCACCTTAAATTAATAAATTAAGGATAATATTAAGACTTTTAACTATTAACGTGATAATAAAAGGGTTAGATGAATTTTTAAATTTAAATCCACCATCTTGCACTAAGCTTGGCAAACTCATCTCATTATGAAACAGATTGATGTTATACAACATCTATTATGAAAATTATATAATAACAGCAGTCGATAAGAAACAGCAACACAATCAATTTGAAAAACAGCAAAAAAAATTGCTTTTTTTTAATTGAAGAATACATTCCAGTGAATGTACTTAATATTAAGAATCTCATATAAATAAAAATATGTCTATATTTAAGGAATAGGACATAATTAGACTTTCATTTGTATCATTACAATATATATTTTTTTTTTTTAACTCAGGGTCTATAACTAGCATTTCTGCCCCTAGACCTAAAATTCTTAGGTTTAATTTCAGTCAAGCTCAATGTAATATTAGGGTGAAGAAAATTTTAATAAGCATCTTCCTTCAGTTATGAAATTAAAAATCATCAGTTCTATGACTTAATGAATCTTACAATAAGCAAAATTTCTAGTTGTAGGAGCTCACTATGAACATTATGATTAACCATATAGTGATGGTGGGCAATGAAAACCTTGTAACTCCATTTTAGTAAATTTTACAGAGAAACAACTGTTTTAAATAATTATAAAGATTGATACAGCAATAGTTCCCACATATTTTACTACAGAATACAAGTCAAGTTATTAATAAATTTGTAGTCCATGTTCTCAACAGGTTATGCATCACATATTTCTGTGCTGGCTACTGGAGTTATGTGGTTTTCAATGACTGATGGAGTTACGAGATTTTCATTATCTACTGTCGATAAGAAGAATATATTAATTAATAAACTGACCAATTGGATATCATGAAGTTAATGTAATTGAATGGAACTTTAAAGTATTTTAAAATCATTAGGAAGTTGCATTATGAGGTTTAATTTAATATTTGAGTTTGTATTCTTTAACATTCTTACCTGCGGAAAGGCTACTGTCTTTAACAGGGAGGAGACCCTTTAATTCCTTCCATCAAAGGCTTAAAGGAACCGACCTGGACAGTAACCTAGTGTCCAATCCCTCACCTTCTCGTGGTGCAGCTGTTAGTAATCATGCTTATGCATTATATTTGAAGAGAAAAAAATTTGCCTAGACCGAGACTCGAACCCGGGACCTTTGGCATGCTTATGCATGATGAACGAAAGGGAAGGGCTACTCACCAATAAGCACTGGTCAGCTTGGTGAGTTTTTCTTTTTTTGACCGAATTGGTGTTACTTCTTCTTCCCATACCAATTCCCTCTTTCAACTTTTCTATCCAGTCTCCTTGACTGACCTCTTGTTTCTTTCAACCCTGATGGTATTAGAGTATTCGAGGCCTAGGGGTTCATTTCTCCTTCCTTCCTATACCTACTTTCTCTCTACGGGTGACGTAACCACCACATGTGGTGCCTACTACTAAACGGTTACAACTAGTTTATTGTACTCCCTAAATGCCCTTTTTGCAATTTAAATGAAGATATGGAAAGAAACCATCTCCTCCGTCGTTGTCCAGCTTTTTCTGCTAAATATTGGAGTGCAAGAGAGCGAATGATTTCATTATCAAGTGCTCAACATTAGATACCAACCAACATTCTTACCTCATATGTTTATTCTGTTGGACAATCGTTTCAAAGCTATTGCTCCATCTTCAGCTTGTTCACAAACTGGTTTTTTCTTTTCTTCAAGTTGTCAGCCGTGGATCTGTGTTCCAAAGAACAGAATAAACATATGAGGTAAGAATGTTAAAGAATGCAAACTCAAATATTAAAAAAAAAGGAAAAAAAAAGGAACTTTAAAGATTTGTAATACATTATGTGCTGTTTCTTGTTGTATTTAGTACAAACAGAATAGTGTTCTAGGCATCTAGCTAACTAAAACTTAGATACTGCAGAAATATTGAACTTATATAGGAATAAATCACTATGAGGTTTAATTTATGATTAAATTAAAATGTTGCATACCTCTCTTCATATCCAATCTTCTAAGTATCTCACGATTTCAAAGCCTTAGTGGCTTCATCTTCAGTACTTTATTGTCGACTGATGTTACGTCAATCAGAAGAACTATTTTGAAATCACGATCTACTTAGAAGACTGGATATGAGGAGAGGTATGAAACATTTTAATTTAATCACTGCAGAAATAGTTTATCCAATTTATATTTACTGAAAGAATTTAGAAATTTAGATTTAGGCTATTGCTAGAAAAGGTAGGCAAAGTTAGATGAACACTAGGAAGCCTTGTGCAGATAGAGTATTTATAGACATTTTAGTTTTACTATTTAAATATTAAACAAAATCATAATCATTAACATTATAGTTAAGTGAAATCATAGCCCACTTGATGACAAATTCTTTTACACCCTTGACATTTACAGAGTGCGAATGTTTCAAAATTTGTTACCAGAGTCACATTGATGTTGTTACCTAAACGCTAGACCCTCTAAATAATGTCACAATCAACTGAATGACATAAGAGCTTTTATAGGAATTTATTTAAAATTTGTAACATTAAATAAAATAGCCATACTGTAATCCAAAATATTAGTTATTGTAGTACACCTTTGCTGATTGGAAGTCCAGCTTTAAATTTTACTCTGGTGATCAAGTGAATGACAATTGACTGATAAGCAGTTTGCTAAGACTGTAGACAAACAAATATTTATTAATAGTGAGTGGAGAACATATTTTAATCGACTCACCTCATACATTTTCAAACTTCTTTGATACCGATGGTTTCAGACAATATCATGTCCTTCTTCAGTCATGGCGTCCACTGATGAAATTCCGTGATTGTTGATTTCTTTAGTGACATGATATTGTCTAAAACCATCGGTATCAAAGATGTTCGAAAATTTATGAGGTGAGTCGATTAAAATATGTTCTCCACTCACTATTAATGATATAACCTCATAATGTTTACTTCCCAATATTAATTTAAATATAAACAAATATTTGTTACTGAGCTTGCTATGGTGAAATATAAGCCAGCTATTATTTAATTGAGTGGGCCATGATAAATGAAAGAATGTAAATGAAATCAAATATGAGTAGTATTCTGCTACAAATGCTTTCTGTGTTTTATAGTGTATCAATTTCATGAAATATTATGAAAAATACATTAGAAAGTAACATTATGAGGTTCTACTTAATAAAGAAGTTGATCTGCTTCATCTTACCTCATAATTCATTGTTTCTTGTCATACATAGCAGGGTGTGATCAGATAAATGTTCTTATATTTGGATGATGTTATGCATCAACCTGGTAAGTGCCAAGAAATAATTAATTATGAGGTGAGATAAAGGCAGAACAAACTTATTTATGTGCATTGTTTTATATAATTTTTACAAAGGACTGAGTTGGATGTTAACTTCCTTTTGGTTATAAAACCTCAGTGAAGATGAATTTCCCATAGATTATTTATCATTTATAATGGTTTTATGTCTGTTTAAATAGTTATTCTTTTAATATAACAGGCACTTTTATTACCAGACATCAATGATAAAATTGCTTTCTATACTATTAAACCATAGTTCATTGGAGTCATTTCTGCAACTGTTGCAAACATATTGAACGATTAGTTGGTTTCTAATGCCTCTTACACTTTATTGATAGCTAACTTTATATACTGTATTTATTTACTGATATTGAAATTTATTTAATTTAATTAATAGCTGTCAAGTATCATTAGGATACATCTTAATAACAGCTTTAATGAATCACAGAAAAATATAAAAATGATAATGAAAATAATGAAATAGTTTAGTTGTAATGTTAAAAATCTATTTTAATGTAAAGTCATCAACTGTTTTGTATTATGGAGTTCTCTCCATTTCAGAGGGAACTATCATATAGAGCAGGGCATGATCACATAAATGTTCTTATTTCGTAAATTAATGAGTCATTTTTTACATCTTACCTCATATTTTATGTTTCTTTAAACACGGGAACTAGTTTTCAAGAGAACCATCTCTCTCATTTTCAACTGACATTTTGACTACCGGATTTTCGTTGGAATCTCTATCAATAACATTGCCATCTGGTATTGATTTGATGAACTTCGAGATGAGGTCACATTCATCAGGAATCTTAAATTCATGGATCTAAATTAGTTCTTTTGAATATATATCTTCTCCCAAAATTGTTAATTCTAAAGTTTTTCCAAGTATTTTAAAAATTGGACCTCTTTTTCAATTTTATGATTCTCCAACAAACTATGTGCTGCAATAGCTGATTTTTCAATTTCACCATTTTTAATATATCTACAGTGTTCCTTTCTGTGAGTGTCCAAATTCCTTTTTGTTTTTCCTATGTATACTTTATTGCAGTCCTTACAATTAATTTGATAAATTCCAGATTTTTTCCCATATGTCCTTATATTTCTCAACAGAGATCTTTCCAATCATTAAAATGACATAATGCTATCATAGAGTAAGCTTACTTTATATCTTTGTTCATTCAGAAGGGTTGTATTTATTCGTCTTCCGTTACTTCAGTAATTTGTTTTTTCCTACTTGTTAATATGAATTTTCCCAAAAGCATATAATGGTCACTTCCACAATCTGGTTTTGTATACACTGTAACATCTTTCACTATCATATCATGTTTTTGTTTCACAATTATATAATCAGTTATTGATTTGAGACTTTTTTTTGGCTGTTCCCATGTGTATTTATGTATTTCCTGATGTTGGAAGAAACTATTCATTATCATATAGCCATGTTGTTTACATAAACTTATCAATCTATCTCTATTGTCATTTTCCACTTTTTCCCCAAATGGTCCAATCACTTCATCTTTCATTCTACTTCCTACTCGACAATTAAAATCTCCTGTTATTTTCTAAGAACTTTATTCTCAAATATTCTCAATCCCCTCTTCTTCCTTAAAGTAAGAGTCAATGTTTCACATCCTTATAATGTAATTGGGAGAATAATAATTTTATATATTTTCAGTTTAACATTTTTTGAGAGAAGTTAGGATGCCAAAAGTGTCTGTAATTCATTATAGCATCTATTTCCAGAATTGACCCTGTTTAATTTCTTTGTGCATCTAATTCATATTAGTAATCATTGTTCCTGATATTTTAATTTAGCCAGTTCTTGAAAATATCTCTCGTTTGTCATTAACTGTCCATTTTCATTATATAATGCATTTCTGAGTGTGACTATATATTTAATTTTATTGATGTTTACTTCCAGCCCCAATTTCTTAGTGTTGCTCAATAGTGTATGCGTGTTGGCCCTTAGTACAAAATTGAATAGTAGAGGAGATAATGCATCTCCTTGCTTTAACCCATTGTGAATTTCAAAAGTATCTTAAAACTGTTTGCCTACATGCACCCTATTCTTTGTGCCATTCAGACATATTCTAATAAGTATAACTAACTATTTAGATATTTTGAACAGTAATAGGACACTGTATAACTCTCCCTCTGATATTAGACCATTACATGAATATATTGAACAGAAAGGGTTGCAATGGATCATACATGTTATATGAATAATATTGTAGACTACCAAGATGATCATTGGAAATGAGAATAAAAAATAGGAAACGACCATTGGGAAGGTCAAGATTAAGTTGGAAAAATGAAGAACGGTAAAATCTACATTCATGAGGAATGGAATGAACAACAATCATCAACAAAAAATGTGTGTTTTAATCCCACCCAAAAAAAAGTGAAATATTTTAAGTAAAATTATAACATACTTAAATCATTAACCAACTGTAAATTCATAATATTTCAACTAATTACCATTTATAAAATATAGACAAGCTTAGCCCCATCTTTCATCTTTCATCTTTCGGGTTCCACACTAAGCGGATAGATGACATTATAGTGATCTATTTTAAGTTTACTCACCAGTTGGCCAGACCACTTTATGTAGATTATGTATTCTTATATTGTGTACAGAGAGGAGTGTAGGATTGTGTATGTTTGTGTTTGTGTAGTAAAGTGCGTTGTATAAGAGATGATGATGATGATGATGATGAAGGGTTGAAGATGAAACCCAGTGCCAGCACATAGCCTACCCCTATCAAAAGCTTAAGGGGGCTATCATGCTTAATGCCCCCATCTGACAGACAAATCACTGCCAACAATACCACATGTTTTTCAACATCAGTACTGCGGAGGAATTTGAAATTTAATGCAGAAATCTGGTGCACAAAATAACAATTAAAAATTGTTCACTACCACCACTCCTGGCATCGAGATTAAAAAATTTTACAATTAAATTAATTGTATAATTAAAATTTTTAATCCTGCTGGGTACTGTACCCATGTACCACCTGAGATCGCAAGGTGGATTCATCAAAAAATGTTGGGACAATATATAATATATATATATATATATATATACAGGGTGGACCGCTCGAATGGACCTAATTTCAATTGCTTGTTACTGGCAAACGGTTGAAGATAGAAACTTAAAACAACGTTCATATTACAGAAAAACTCACCAAGTTTTGATATCCAGATCACCACATCTCTATATGAGCCCCAGCAGTCACTGTGACGATATCAAAGCGATGAACAATTTCTTGCCAAGTACGTTGGAGTATGTCTTCTGGAATGTTCTCAATAGCCTCTATGATGCGCTCACGAAGATCACGAAGGTCTTTGACTGGGGTGGTGTAAACTTTATCTTTGACATAGCCCCAGAGAAAGAAATCCAGTGGTGTTAAATCGGGAGATCTCGGGGGCCACGCGATTGGTCCTCCCCTACCAATCCAACGGCCAGGGAAAATGTTGTCCAAAGTCGTACGAACTTCATTGGACCAGTGGGGAGGAGCACCATCTTGCTGGAAAACGATGTTAGGCTGCAGTTGTTCAATTTGTGGAAAGAAGAACTGCTCCAGCATGTCAAGATATGTGGTACCACGAACAGTTTTTCTCGGTGAAGAAAAACGGTCCAATGACCTTATTATGTGACAAACTGCACCAAACATTCATCTTCGGACTATCACGAACATGCTCTTGAATAGCGTGAGGATTCTCCGATCCCCAGATCCGCACATTATGCCGGTTTACCTTGCCTGACAAATGGAAAGTGGCTTCGTCCGAGAAGAAAATCTTGGTCATGAAGTCAGGATCAGCGCCGAGACGGTCCAGCATCGTATTGGCGAATTCCACTCGTTTCGGCATGTCATTCGGCTCCAGACGTTGCACTAACTGCACTTTATATGCGTGCAGTTTGAGGCGTTTGTGGACAATCCGTTGTAATGTCGATTTTGGTATTTGAAGTTCCCGCGAAGCTCTTCTTAATGACTTCCGGGGGCTTCGCTCAAATGCGGCTTGAACATTTGCTACCATTTCATTGGATGCTCTGCGACCACCACCATGCTTCTTCAACACAGATCCTGTAGCTAATAATGTATCACGCCACTTCTTTATGCTTCTAGCAGTTGGAGCATCACGGTTAAACACACGCCGGAACTCCCTTTGAACTCTAATGATTGATTTAAACTCCGCATACCACAAAACAGCTTGTGCTTTCATCTGCGGAGTCGCCATTTTCACAAACAATTAAATCTAAGAACGAGAAACGTATCTTTGTGCCATCTACCGACAGGATTCGAAACTTGGTGAGTTTTTCTGTACTATGAACGTTGTTTTAAGTTTCTATCTTCAACCGTTTGCCAGTAACAAGCAATTGAAATTAGGTCCATTCGAGCGGTCCACCCTGTATATATAGCTGAAGAAGATGCACAGAAGTATTGTAACTAGTCTTGGAGAAATTTACAATTATGAGGTGAGGTGTTAAATTATAACTAAATTAGTAATTAGATACATCTTTAATAGTGAGTGGAGAACATATTTTAATCGACTCACCTCATACATTTTGTTCTCCACTCACTATTAATGATATAACCTCATAATGTTTACTTCCCAATATTAATTTAAATATAGATATATCTTACCTACTTAATAGCTTTAAATAATATAAATTTATATATAATCATGAAATAATATATAATATATATATATATATATATATATAAATAAGTAAATACAGCATAGGAGGCATTGTAGACCTGAGTTTGGTATTGTAACCAATGGTTACAATCAAGTCTTAACATTTTAGACAAGCAAGACTAATAATTATGAGTTAGGCTGTTTTTTCTCACTACATATTTGCAGTTACATTGCAGACTGCAGTTTACACAGTTAGCAAGCATTGACACATGGCACATAGAGTGTGGAAATAGTAGTCTGCAAATATGAGGTGAGAAAAACAGCCTAACTCATAATTATTAAAAATAAACCTCATAGTGTTACTTCCTTTGAATATGGAATAAAGGAAGACTAAAATTGATAACAATATTTTATATTCATAAAAAATGCATTATTAACCGACAGTGTAGCATTTACAATTCCTAATAAATATGCAATGAAAACATTATTAAATATTATGTAGGAAATAACAATAAGTGATTTTTTAAAATTATATTTGAGTTGTAATTTTGACTCACCTCATATTTCTTGATTTTTATGTAGACTAGTTTCATCACTAACTGTGCAAGGCAACCATTGTAAAGCATCGAGAATGTCAGACAGTTAGCAACGAAACTAGTTTGCATAAAAATCAAGAAATATGAGGTAAATCAAAATTACAACTCAAATATAATAAAAACATTAAAAATGATAATAATCAGTGTAATATGACAATGATGATTGTTATTGACACCACAAGATGTAACATCAAGGCATCCATAAATAAAATGTACAACTACAACCACTGATGATGATGATGATGATAATGATGTTTTATTAGCTTAGGAGATTTAAAGTCATATGGCCAGAAATGTCAAATGAATTGAACTATGGCATGGAGGGCAATTTTTTCATTGATGTGATTGTTATAGCACCAAATGTTTTGCCTTTCACTTAGCAATATATTCAAACACAAATTAATTTGGGAAGTTAATTTTTTAGAGAAATGTTATAATTTAATTTCTTGATGTGGGCACTTCTCCATCCCCCATGAGTGATGATGATAGATGCACATCTGCACCCCCCAACCCAACACTTGCACCATTCACTCCAGTTTTAAATTACCTTCATTTGTCTGCAATAAATTCTATACATAAGTGAATCTTTCATTGAGAAACAAAAAGCACAAAAAAATAGTCGCTTCTTTCTGTCACTAAACACTATGTTACAGTGGATCAAGATGTGATAGAAAACTTTTAAGTTCAGTAGATCTACAGTGTTTCCATGTGAGTTGTACAGCTTAGTTCAGAAATCATCTGACTTTGATCTAGTTGGCCCCTGGATTTAATCTTGGTCAGCAAAAGATGGAGAGTTTTCTTCACTTACATCCAGTCTGAGCCCACTCACCCTTCTTTAAAATGAGTACTGAAAAATGTTATGGGAGTAAAGTTGATCAGTTACTTTTCCAACCACTAACAGGAATCTTGGAGCATTGCATTCATACCTCCTACAAGTTTTACCTTTCCATTTTCACAGAAGGATCCTGTCAAGTGAATTCTTTATCAATATAGAACAAATAGTAGTCTCTGGTTGGGAAATCACTATATGTGCATTGTGAAGAAGGGTATCAGTACAGTTGATATGTGAAATTTAAGGTGCAATGGACAACAGGTAGAGATGCTATAGTCATATGCATGAGCACCTCAGTTTCCCTGTACTGGATTTGTGCAACCGGCAGATGTGTACTTCTTCCGCCTCTATAAGAACATGGTGAAATTCATAATGGACACTGTGTTGGTGGAATCAGACATTAACTTTTGACACAGAAACCACTTTCTCCATCTACAGTCTTTTGTCCATTACCAGTTTTCAGCACCTCAATTTTGCAATTTCATCCTGTTTGCATTTTATCAATGTGGTTATGTGACTACTCATCTTGGAAAGTTCCAAACACATCTCCAATATTGATTTGAAGAGCCTCCTTGAGGAATGTTGCAGAGATGATTGTGAGGAACCTGCATTCATGAAATGTGCTCACTGTGAGAACTGCTTGTGTTTGAATCATTGTTTACTTACAGACTTGCATACATTTTGTCTCGACTAAAGCAGAACAATGTGTATAGTTGAGTTTCTAGTTCAGTGTTCTTTAGTTTCATTTATCATCCATTGCACCTAAAGGTGATTCTCTATTACTTCTTGTGTACTTTCAAATGGCATATCAGGTGTTGTACATGTTAAGACAACTGTTCGTATCATTCCCTTCTCAGTACTATCCACTCTTCCCTCTGTTTTACTTTTCTATTTGATATCTAAAATTTTACCATCAAAATTAGCATAATTCAGATGCAATCCTAGAAGATCTGTTGAGAAAGATTTTCTTTCCATCTTTTCATGGGACATTAGGATGTTATTTTAGTATTGTCTTCAGGAATCTGGACAAATCCATTCTCATGGCATGCTCTTTCTAGTTCTGCTGATACTTGGAGATGTAGTCAAGGAATTCTTATATAAATGAATATGAATTGATTTGTGTACCGATTGTAGTTTGAAAACTCACCACCTTCCTGTGGTGTTACATGTTTTCACAAACAAGGCTCTGAGGGTCAATATAACTGTTCTATCTAATGCTGAGGAAATGCAGTATAGAAGCAGATCCAGATAGTTAAAGATGAAATTTACCATCTCTTTTCTTGCAACCTGTTGATGGGAAATTCTGTTGCTTTCAAGATTGATAAACGAAAAAGACAGATGGATCGTTCCTCTTTTATTCAGTTGTAAAAATATATGGAAATATAAAAATCAGATATATGTATTTTTCTAAATTATTATATTAATAGTATTTTTGTTAAAAACTAGCAACAAATGAGAAATATTTTATATTCAGTAATATTTTAATAACAAAAAACATGACTGAGATGATAGCAAATGAGACTCATTCAGGATATCCCAGAATATAAATCTAAGCCTAATCAAATTGTCTAGGATTTTCTTTGTGGTTTTCTTGACTCATGAAGAGAAATGATAAGTTGGGATTTTATTATCAAGTTCCATGTCATTAACATTATTAATTGGATTTGTACAAGTCATATGAATGCACACACACACAGCAGTAGACATACACAACCTACTTGTATATTAAAACTAAACTCCATAGCACAACATACCTAGAAGGCCCAGCTGGCTGCTGGCCTCACATCCACATGTTTTAAAACACAGAGGTGGATTTTTTTGCTTTTACATATTTCAAGTTGTATTTTTGTCATGCGTACATAGTAAAATAATTTTAAATAAATAATTTGTTATCCGTTCAGACCACATACAGTTCAGTTCAGTCTATTTTTTTCTCTACTGATATAATGATAGACTAGGAGAAGCCTCTGAAACAGGGATCTTGACATATCGGTGATCTGTGCGAGTCTTTGACTCGCGAGACAGTGACTCGCAAATCTATTTCTACCAATGCAAGACCACTATTCTCGCCTTTGCCCACGAAATTCAAACATCATTATTATGTGTCACAATATATATATATATATATATATATATATGAACCAGGTTTGAATCATAGAATCAAATATAAAAAATTGAATCATAGATCTCAGAATCTATAGTATAACATTTTTTCAAGAGATTTTGTATAGAATTTTAAAAAGTACATATTTAATCCTTTGGCCTTTGTACATATAAATTAATGTAAATGAGAAATTTATTAAAATGTAAATAGTATATTGAGCAAATGTTTTTAATTTAGTGAAATAAAATTACAATAGGAGAGGGGCTGTCAGATTTTCTTCATGAGGATGAATGTATAATTGGCTATCAACATATGTTATACAACATTTACCAGATCATTGCCTTCACTTAGCAGGCATAATAAATGGGATGGAGGTAGAGTTAGCGATAATTGAAAGTAGACATAAAAGATTGAGCAGTGCAAGACATCATAATTATTATATTTGTTACTACTTCTATACTGATATCAAATACTTACAAGGTTTTAATTAAATTATGATAGTATATAAAATTTGCACATTTGGATCATTGTTTAATACTTAATTTAAGCTTTAAACTTTCCATCCTACAACTATATATAAATAGTTTTGAGCACAAATAGACTGACTCCATCCAAATTGTCGTGATTTGAGAAAGAAGGTGTTAAAAGTTATTAATCCCTAATTAATTCTAGGGAGTGTTTCAAACCTCTGTTTGCAATTATTATTTGTATTTAATCTTAAACTGTGATCATGATGAAATGTAGTTAGAATTATTTTAACATTAGTTTTTTTTCATGAATGGGCCTAACACAATTTTTGGAATTTGTCTGCTTGTGCTCTGAATCATCCATGTATGGTTAATATATTCAGTTTTTAATATAAATGCATACAATGTCCCAGAATTTAACAAAAAAATTCTGGGATTGTGAGATATTTTATTTTTCAGTTTTTATGTTTAAGTGTAAGATTTATACAAGATATCTGACAGCCTCTGATTGATGCAGGGACAATGTTTATTTAAATGGCTTGCCAACTTCTAAATTTAAGTTTGAAATATTTTCTTAAGTGAGAGAGATTGTTTTAACACACATTATCATAATAAAATATGTGACTATAGTTGATTGTACATGAAAAATTTGCTATTTCTGTTTTAAGGTATTCATACAGAGCAATGCTTCATGAATATGGATATGTTTATTTTTAACTTTAATAGGAAAAATCACTATATGGTTTAATTTAATATTTAATTTAAAATTCTTTATACCTCACCTCATATCCAGTCTTCTAATCATACCAGTTTCAAAACCTGGTGGTTTCCATCTTCAGCAATATCTCGTCGACTGATGTTATGTTGTTCAGGAGAGCTACTTCTTATTCTCTCTCAGAGGGAGTGAGAAGCAGTTCTCCTGAATGACATAACATCAATCGACAATATATTAATGAAGATGAAACCACCTAGGTTTTGAAACTGTATAATTAGAAGACTGGATATGGAATGAAGTATAAAGAATTTTAATTTAAATCTTCATGGATGTGTTTGTTTGTTTACTATTGATGAGAACTTGGCAATGCAGCCATCAGTTGTTTAGCTGTCCAATATTTCCCAGATACTATAGATTTTATATAATTTGGAGTTTTGCTTGATGCTAAACATATCTCTATGTCATAATATAAACTTTGCACTATTTTTATAACTTACTTACTTACTTACTCACTGGCACTATCGAACCCATAGGTTCATGGCTGCATGGACATAAGCTCTCCATAATCCCTATCCTGAGCTAATGCTTTCCAATCATTCCCTGTATAATCTACTTCCCTCAAATCATAATTAATGTTATTCTCCCACCTCATTCTTGGTCTACCAACTGGGCGTTTTCTCTCTGGCTTTCCTACAAGAAGCTTCCATGCAAGTCTTTCATTCCTCATACGTGCAACATGTCCTGCCCATCACAGTCTACGAGACTTAACTGTTCTTATTATATCTGGCTTCCTATAAAGACCATGTAGTTCATTGTTATGTAGTCTTCTCCATTCACCTGTCTGTTCATCTCTCGTTGGTCCAAAAATTTTCCTTGTTTTGTAAATCATTTTGTCTTCATAATAATCCACAGTTTATCCCTATTTAACTTGTCGAATGCTTTTTTCTTAATCAATAAATATGAAGTGGGTTTTCATATCAAATTCTCTTACTTTTTGAATTAATTGTTTCAATATGAACACACAGTTTGCACAAGACCTGCCTTTTCTAAGCATACTTTGTTCTTCATTCAATAAAATTTTGTTAATTACAATTATACTTCTATTAATGATTTAGCATATACCTTGTATGCAGAATTTAGGACACTTAAGCTTCTGTAATTATCACAGTTTGTTCTATTTCCTTTATTGTTTGTGTATATGACATCATCATCATCTTCAAGGTATGGGCCTGCTGGCCCGTTCCGCTCCCCAGTGCACTAAATGCTGTAGGTGTAGGTCATCTTTCCAACGACGTTTTGGTCTTCCTACATTTCTTCGGCCTAGATGCCTATAATGAAGCAGCTGTTTTGATAAACGACAAACCAATTACATTTATTTCTGTGTATTCTGTCATTTATATTATATATTTGTAATTCGTCTCTGATATCTTGACTTATTTGTGTATATGACAAAATTTTTAATTTCAACATTCTGTATGATATCCAGCAATAGTATAATATTTTATTCTTCTATTCTTATCTCAATATATTTTTTAAACTAATTAGCAGCAACTTGGCCCTGGGATCAACTTAGCCTCTAACAGAAATGAGTACTGCTACAAGAAGCATCATGCAAAGCCAGTGATATCATATGTCTATTGTTAGTAAAGGTGAAAGTTTCATTCTCCTTCTACCTCAAGGACCTCCTGAGACCTATAGTGGGAACACTTTACTTTTACATTTTATTAATATTGCTTTTAGTTTTAATTATTAAAAAAATATTAATTAATTTTGTCATAACTGTTAAAATGTTGCATTTTACCAAAATATGCTTTACTTAAGTAATTTGTCAGTTTAAAAATAATTCTTTGGCAATGATTGTATACCAAGAATTGCCATGTCACGTAAACCACAAACTCCAATACCTTTAGAATGACTCCAAATGGCAGCAAAGTCTTTCACCCATTCCCCAGTAAATAAAAACAAGTAGTTGGAACAAAGCAAGACAGCATCCTAATTTATGAGAAAGAATAAGAAGAGAAAATTAATTATAACTCGGAAATAAATATTTTTTATATTGCTACTTTTTCCTCAAAGAAAGGTATGAAGTATAACAATATGCCAAAGAATGATAAACTGGAATTGGTATTAAAGAAATCCCTTAAACATAAAATAGCATATAAGAATTATATTGTAAAAAAGTTGGCAAGCCTTGATTATATATCTTTACGAATTAAATTGTGTATTGTTTATAAATAGTAGCTACATTTATGGTCTGTAGTGTGTCTCTTTTTAAACTTGGGGTTGTGGAACTGATGTGTAATAGCAAAAGAAGAATACAAAAGACAGACATAAAATTTATTGATATTATTTTTCCTTTGTAGGTGATTCAAGTGGTCTATCAGCTTATCCTTCATCTTGGGCAATGCAATGTTTACTTACATTTCTTCATGTTGCATGTTGATTATGCAAGTCTGATATTGTACATATGCCCATTCCTTGTTATGCAACAATGATAATAAAATCCTTAATGTTTCTGTACTTTTAATTTTATTTTTTATAATTTAATGCAGTTTTTATTGCATGTACTCAATAATTAAAAAATTAATATATTGGTATATACCATTTTTTTATTTTGCAACTAAATTTATTTTGAGGAAAATTGTAGAATTTTAAGCAATGAGCTTTTGTGATGGCAAAGTCTTGTATTTTTTTTCTTGTAGAATGTTCTGGATGTTGATATTTGTTTTTTGTTTTATCATTTTCCTTTGTTTGTATCTTTGTTATGTTGTGTAGTGTAGTGTTGAATTTTTTAATATTCATATTGTTGTACACTTTCTGTAAAGTCTCGTATGAATAACATATTATATTAATATTTATAAGTTATTATAATAGCTATTATGAATTTTAAAATCAAATTCATATGAACATTTTAAATAAGTATCATTAAATCTTATATAATTTTATGTTTTTGACACTGATTTATTTTTCTCTAAGATTTATAATATAACAAGTAATATGTTCAAATTATTTTCTTTAAATTGAAAAAATCTGTTTTTGTTAATGATAAATTTTATTATTTTTATTTTGTTAAGGAATTGCCTGTTCTAAATTTTGAACATTATTAGGCTTATATGATATGAAAAAAGTGACTCAGTGCCTAATTTATTGAATATATTGATAATATTCTGTAAATGTAACAAATAGAGCCTGATTTTACACAAAACTTAACTTTACTTATTTTTATTTGAACATTTACTTAACTGGTTAGATTAAAACAGAATTCTTTAAAGGATATTGAAGTGATATTACTGATAAAATGGTTAATTGCTCTCCAATTCTTCTATTGTTGCATTGAAAATGCAGAATACCACAATATGATGGAAATATAATTCCATTAATTTTTAGATAAAATAGACTTAAATATTCAATTAGATACTCAGTATATTGATTAAGACTTTCATGACTATCATTATGTATTCTAAAATATCTTTTCGGTTTTCTTGGCTGTGTCTTACAGTGTTGTCTTCTCAACGTTTCATCACCTTCTGTGGGTGACATCTTAAGGAGATTTTGCTTGTGTAAATTTTCTTAGTAAATTGCTAACTGGTTAAGTTAAATTAAATGCTTCATACCTCTCCTCATATCCAGTCTTCTAAGTAGACCACGGTTTCAAATCCTTGGAGGATTCATCTTCAGTCCCCTCTTGTTGAGTGATGTTATGTCGATCTGATTTTAAATCACACAAGTTAACATCTAGTTAGCAGTTTACAATTCAAATAAGTTAACAACTTGTTAGCAGTTTACTATGAAAATTTACATAAGCAAAATCTCCTGAAGACATCACCCACAGAAGGTGATGAAACGTCGAGAAGAAAACACTACAATATACGGCCAAGAATCCCGAAAAGATATTTTAGAACAGGTCCTTAGTGTTACAAATACAGATTTAACAAATAAATTTTAAAAAGCTGCAGAAAAAAATGAAATATTGTGCTTATCTTTCTAGCATTCTTGTCAAGACTTTTCTCTTTTTTTTTCTAAATCATCCTACTTCTTCTCAGACTTCATGTCATTAATTTCAGTTCTCTCTTTTCATCCATCCCCAAGCCTTGGATTCTGTTTTCTTACAAGTTCCAAGACATCTTATACAATTCATAATTTTTAACCATCTATCTTCTTGTTTTCTATAATATAATAGTAATGTTTATCAGAATTGTAGACAGAAAATTTCAAAATCAAATCTATATTAGAAACCATGTAAATTAATTTGGTCCAGACACATGAAGACGATGAATGAAGATAGATTGCCAGTTAGGAGTTTGGAGTGGATTCCAAATTGGAGGAAAAGAAGAGGGAGACATAAGAAGACATGGATATAGGGGATTATGAATTTAATGAAGGACAGGGGACTGCAGGATGGTGACTGGAAGGATAGAGATGAATGGAGGAAGAGAATTAAAACTTAATATTGGGCACAGAAAGATGTATACATTTCAAACCTGTTAAATAAAAAATAAAATTAATTGAACCTTATAATGTTAAAAATTCCCAAATTTAATATATAAAATTAATTAAAATGATTTTTCTCAAAAATCAGCATATTGCAAAAAGTTGGATAAAATGAGAAATGATGAAACTAAAATAGATTATATAGATACCCAAATTCATTGTAAACAAATTTGGCATGACCATGTACAGAGGATGGAGAACAACAGATACATATTGGAAATGACACCTACAGGAGATCAAGAATTAGCTATATGGTTCTTTGAAATTGTTAAAGTGATACAACACAAGGATCAGAAGAAGGGGATTTGAAAAATAAAAAAATTATTCACAGGAAGATCCCTAAGTAATTATATGTAATGTAGTGGTTCGCCATCCCGTGCCGTAGCCAAGCGGTCAAGGCAAGGAAGCCTTGGTGCAGAGCTGTGGGACCTGCGCTGGTTCGAGTCTCCATGGGGGAAGAAATTTTTCTCATGGAATTTCGGCCAGTATGGGACCGGTGCCCACCCAACATCGTGAGACATTTGGGTAGCTACAATAAATAGCGACTCCAGGTTGAAAATACCAGCTATAATGTCTGGAGTATCCGACATGCTGACCACATGTCACCCCTACACTTGCTAGATGATCGTCTACCTCTGTGATTAACACATGTGGATGTGAGGCCAGCAGCCATATGGTCAACCAAGGGCCTTCTAAGCCTGTCGTGCTTGGAGTTTGCCTATCTAGTTAGTATTTGAGGTCAACTAAGCAGCTACTTGATACAATAAGTACTGAAAATACAGTGAAGAAAATTGATACTAAGATTAAGTCATGTGTTACAATAACACCATATGATTCACTGGATTGTCATATGGTAAAGAGCAGCATCAACCACTTTAATTGATAGTGGAATTTTAGGACTGTTATGTCAGGAGTTTATTAAATATTTTTATATTCCATAAGTAATTTAAAACAAAGAAGATAGAATACCAAAGAAGATCCTTGATTGAAAAGCTAAAAGAAGAGGCAGACCTAGAAAATGTTGGATAGATGGAGTGAGGAGAAGTATGGAAGCTAAGCTAGAGATTTGAGGGAAGAAGATGCTTTAGACAGAAATCTCTGGCAACAAATCATTTTGGGTTGAAGGAGATCCACTGTACTGTGGAATATTCCTAATAAAAAAAATTGAAACCTGTTAATGATATTACTGAGCAAGTGTGACTCATATTTCAAACAGTTCACCCTCCTGCTGACCAACCTGACTAGGTTTTTCCTAGTTTTCCTCAATCATCAAGTCAAATTATGGGTTGAAATTTCATTAACAGGACCTGTTTCGTCATATAAGCCATTTCATAGTACAGTAAAACCTGTCTATGAAGGAACATGATGGTTCCTTAAATATATTTCCATCTTGGCAGTTTTCCTTCTTATAAAGGGTTCCCAAATTACAAGCTTGAATTTTCTCATGCAATATAAGGATTTTACATGCACGCTTTAAAGACATAACATATTGTAAATTAATGAGCCATTTTTTAACATCTTACCTCATAATTTATGTTTCTTTAAACACGGGAACTAGTTTTCGAGAGAAGGATCTCTCTCATTTTCAACCGACATTATGACTACCGGATTTTCGTTGGAATCGTTGGAATCTTCATCAATAATGTTGCCATCTGGTGTTGATTTGATGAACTTTGAGATAAGGTCACATTCATCAGGAATCTCGAAATTCATGGATCTAAATTTGTTCTTCTGAATATATATCTTCTCCCAAATTGTCAATTCTAAAGGTTTTTCCAAATGTTTTAAAAGTAGGGCTTCTTTTTCAATTTTATGATTCTCCAATAAACTATGTGCTGCAATAGCTGATTTTTCAATTTCACCACTGAAATACAGACAAAATAGTGTATGTAACACAGCTCCGTTTGCACGGCAATACAAAACAACTTTATTACACAAAAGCGAGAAGAAACTCAACTACAGGAAGGCTGAAGAGTTTCCCAACTCCCTCGCAAGTAACGTAAACAGGCAAGGAAAAGCGAAGGATTCCCCGCTGTCACACATAATCAAGGGTATCCGTAAATGGCAACACAAGAAGGTAAAATGATATATTGCAGAAAGCGTCATATGCAGAATTTTCATGTGTGGTCATTAATACCATAATTAGAACATGCATAAGAATAATTTTCTGTCTTATTGAGGTAAAATTAACTTTGGTACTTTAAAAACCATTCCGTTTCCACATTATGAAGGTTTCCAGCTTATACAGGACGATTTTACATATAAAATCATACCATTCTGGAGATTTTTTCCATCTCTAGACGTTTCCTTCTTATAAAGATTCCGGCTAAGATAGGTTTTACTGTATAATTAAAAATAATAAATAAATAAGACACTTAGGGTCGTATGTTAGAACATTACTCTCTACTCAAATTACTTCCAATCACTAGTGAGCTGATTCACCGTGAGCAATTGCTGAGAACAAATTAACGGCCGACTTATTGGTCATGCACGAGAGTCGACGTTTTCGTAATATTGGCAACGAATTACCCAGAATTCTCAGCGATAAAACCACTTCCGTTATTTTCGTCTGCTATAGAGGAATGCATTTATGCTTGCATCCCGCAAATAATACCGTATACAAACATGTCTGCGACACGCAATATTACGCCGATTCTCCTGTTCTTCCAGTTGAATTCTTTGGTAGACTCTATCAAATTCCTCTTCTCCGTGTATACCGAAAACATGATCGAAGTCTTCAAGGTCCGACATCTTGGATAAATGTTGGATAAAGCAGCAAAGTACATCGATTACCATCGGTTCCCATTCGGTTCCCTTCGGGATTTTAATTTGAGTTGCTCATTTAAGCTACCTCCGCAGGTAGCTTACAAATTTAACCAATTATTATCGCATGAACAGATTTCTGAGTAAGCAAAATCGTATTAGCATACAACTTGCTCAGCAGAGAAGGCATTTTACTGTCTAATGCGTCCAAACATGCGACCCTATATGACCTTAGATGTTAAAAGCATCTATAAATAAGATAATAATAATAATAATAATAGTTTTAATGAGTTCTGAGCAAGATGGCTTAGACAGTATAAAACATGTATTTGGGAATATTCAGGTTTTACCAACTATTTTTTTTTTTCGTGTTTTACTTGAGTTCTGCAAGCAAATACAGAATTGAAATTTCATCACCAAGATTGTATTTAATCATAATCTTCATTTCATATCATAAAAATTAAATCAGTTCAATTCCATATAAAACATATGACAAAGATAACAGGATACACAGTCTACTGGATTCAACCTAACTTTCCATGTTCAAATTGACCCTAGATATTAAAGCATATAAAAATAAAAATTATAAAAAACAATTTAGAGTTGGTGATTATAATTGGTTACATTTTCAGAATGTTGACAATATACTGCTTAGTATTGTGTGCTGGTACTTAGTATCAGTTGTGATAGATAAAAAATTCTAAAAAATTGACTATGAGTTTACTGAATGTGTTGTTATTGTGTATTCAGCAGCTACTGCTATGTGCAACACAATCCCTGTTTGCCTGTGACTCATCATCGTCTTCTGGTAATGGTGGAGGAGGTAGTGGGGCAGGAGGTACACAGAGAGGTTCTCCGACGTCCCTACAAGCAACGCCTCCCCCTGCACCAGCCCTGCTAGATTGTAAGACCAATCCACCCACATTTGTGTTCCTCCAGGGTTGGCAACTGCTGGCTCTAGCTGTGTCACTATTTGTACCAAGAAACAACAGATTGCTCTGGTATCTCAAACTCCATCTACACCGCAATGCTGATTCCAAGTAAGTGTTCCAGCTTTTTTTTATATACAGGTGTTTCAGTGAAAGCGTGCAAAAATTAAACAGGGCATAGGGGATGCTCTACTGAACAATTTGAGGTAGGGAAATTATGGTCCAAGAAGCCGGCTTAGGGAGATTTGGAAGTAAACGTGTCTATCAGATTGTGTAGCATTACTGTTTTCCAGCATAGGTACAATTAACATGCGTACAAGTTTGCATTATTGTGCTGTTTATTTTTACATGTATACATTCTTTAGTTACTGCAACGAAACAAAGGGGGAAGAGCCTGATTACTGTGAAGTCATGATGCAGGTTTTTGTCTACTGTTTTTTTTTGTTTACTGTACTTGCCCATAAGGTGTCTCTGTCTTATCATATATACATTGTTCCATGACAGAACATGCTCTGAATCAACAATAGACCCATTCATTACTCAGTGCTATTCAGAGACATTTACAATACGATGGAGCAGTACCGGTATGGTTTTGCAGAACTCACTGACATGCACCTTCTGTATGGGGAGATACGAAGCAATGCTCTCACTGCTGAAAGGCTGTACAGGGAACGATTTCCCAACAGGCATCATCTGTCATGACAAGTGTTTATTTCTCTTGATCGGCAAATGCGGGAGACTGGTTCGGTACAACGAAGAGACAAAGGAGCTGGCAACATGAGGTCCACCCGCACACCCGATTTTGAAGAGGAGGTGCTGGTGCATGTTGCAGCAGACCCCACTACAAGTACTCGTATTTCACGTGCAATGAGCACTCCACATAGTAGCGTGTAGTAAGTACTCCACGAGCAACAATTACTCCTATATCACCCACAACGAGTCCATGCATTGCTTGTGACTGATTTTGCTAAGGGTCGCATTGTGTCAGTGGTTGTTCCAACAATGGATTAATCGTCCATATTACCTCCAATGCATGCTGTTTACTGATGAGGCCTCATTTCATTGTGATGTTATTTCAAACAGTAGGAATGACCATGTTTGGGATGAAGAGAACCCTCATGCTGTACGAGAGTCACACCATCAATAACAATTTGCTGTGATTATCTGGGTCGGTATTGTAGACGACAATCTTATTGGGCCATATCTTCTACCTGACCATCTGAATGGCCACCAATACTTGAGATTCCTGCAATGAGTTCTATCTGAGTTGTTGGAGAACGTTCTCATGAAAGAACGTTCATGAAAGAATGTGGATTCAACATGACAGTGCACTGCCTCACTTCAGTATGAATGTCCGCAACCATCTCAATGTTGTACTTCCTAATCACTGGATTGGAAGGGGAGGCCTCCCCCCCATCCCAAGGCCTGCGAGGTCACCTGACCTGAATATCCTTGATTATTTTGTATGGGGATATCTAAAGTAACTTGTGTTTGGGACCCCAATGGAAACGGACATGGAATTAGTTGCCAGGATTGTAGCTGCCTGTGATGTAATTCAAACCACACCAGGGATATTTGTAAGGGTGTGGCAGAATCTTGTACGCCGATGTCATGCTTACATTGAGGTTGGTGGCCGTCAATTTGAGCAACTCTTGTAAGTGACGTTAATTGTATCAATGATGGCATTTATAAGTTAACTGTAAAAATGTAAATTAAAAATGTAGACATGTTTAGTCCCATATCTCTTTATGCTCAATTCTCGGAACCCAGGTTCTCTGCCACAAATTGTTCAGTGGAGCATCCCCTATGCCCTGTTTAATTTTTGCACACTTTCACTGAAACACTTTGGATAACTATAATTTTTTCATAGGCTAAATTCAATAGTTGCCCCGAAATCAAATCTAATCCATAAACTACAAATTGTTGGGAAAATGAAAAAAATGCATAATGTTCATTAAACTGAAAATATACAGAGTGTCCCAAATTGATGTATTCACTCTTTGAAATGTTATTTCACAGCAACGAAATGAGATAGAAATACAATTTTTGTTGTGTTTGATCCACAGGGCACTTGAAAAGCATAGCAACATATTCATCGATCTTCACGTCATTATAAACAACAATGGCTGCGAGATTATCATTTGACACTGAAGTGTTATTGGAAAGTGGAGAATGTTGTTGAAGTACAACGACGTTGGATGGTTGAATTTGGGACACCACCACCAACAAGGGTAACAATAACAAGAATCAGAGACAAGTTTGAAGACGATGGAACAAAAACCTGCATGACTGCAACAGAACTCTCGTTATCAGTCGAATATCTCTTTCTTCTGCACCGACCTTTCAACACATCTTGCACCGTTCCATCGTCTTCAAACTTGTCTCTGATTCTTGTTATTGTTACCCTTGTTGGTGGTGGTGTCCCAAATTCAACCATCCAAATTTGTTGCACTTCAACAACATTCTCCACTTTCCAATAACACTTCAGTATTCACTTACGTTCATCGAATGATAATCTCGCCGCCATTGTTGTTTACAAAGATGTGAATATCTATGTATGTGTTGCTATGCTTTTCCAGTGCCCTGTGGATCAAATACAACAAAAATTGTATTTCTCTCATTTCGTTGCTGAGAAATAATGTTTCAAAGCGTGTATACATCAATTTGGGACTCTGTATAAAACTGTTATTCTACCAGTAATATTATATTGATGCGAAACATGGACTCTTACATTAAGAGAGGAAAGGAGATAATGAGTATTTAAGAATAAAGTTCTTAGGAAAATTTTTGGACCAAAGAGAGATGAACAGACAGGTGAATGGAGAAGACTACATAACAGTGACCTACATGGTCTTTATAGGAAGCCAGATATAATGAGAACAGGTAAGTCTCATAGACTGTGATGGGCAGGACATGTGGCATGAATGGGGAATGAAAGATGTGCATGGAAGCTTCTTGTAGGAAAACCTGAGAGAAAACACCCAGTTGGTAGACCAAGAATGAGGTGGGAGAATAACATTAACAATGATTTGAGGGAAGTAGATTATATAGGAAATGATTGGAAAACATTAGCTCAGGATAGGGATATATGGAGAGCTTATGTCTGCATGGCCATGAACCTACAGGTTTGATAGTGCCAGTGAGTTAGGTAGTTAGTTTATTTATTATATTATATTATTTATGTCCACCGCTGTGGTCTTGAGGTAGCTTGCTGCCTTGTCACGCAGCGGGCCCGGGTTCGATCCCCGGTCGGGGCAGTTTTTCTGGGTGAGGTTTTTATCGGGGTTTTACCTCACCTGTAAGGCAAATGTCAGCAAAACTTTAAGGCCCAAACGGTCCCCGAAATCATATGGCTATCATAATTTTCATCCTTACCATTATCATTATCATCATCATCCTTCACCGGTGTGGAAAGCAACGGGAAGCTACCACACCTACACAATTCCCTAGTAAAGCTGCAAGCATAGCATGAAAATGCTATGATTGCAGTGAAAAACCTGCCTTTGGGCAGAATTACTATGGATGGATATTATTTATTATATCCATGCCGGACTGGTCGAAGGTGATAAGCCAGACGAAATAAGTACCTTGGTCGAAAGTTGACGATCTTTCACCGTAAAAATACAACCGTCAAGAAATGTGGACACGGGTTCTACTGGGGTAAAATTTTCCGGAGGTCAAATAGTCCCCCATTCGGTTCTCCGGGTGGGGACTACTTCAGGGAACCCATGCCAAAGGCTCAAACACAGGGACATGTTCCTAGGAACATGGAATGTTAGGACTTTATACAATAGCGGGGCACTAGAGATATTAACGCGGGAATTAGATAAATCGCCCTTGGATATAGTCGCTTTACAGGAAGTTAGGTGGCCAGGAGAAGGTAGTCAGGAATCAGGAAGCTTTGCATTATACTATGGGGGTGTAGAAAGACCTGCATTTGGAACGGGTTTTTTAGTTCAGAAGGAGGATCCTATCCGCTATCCGAGATATTAAGTTTGTTAGTGATAGGTTATCATACATAATTCTAAAGGGTAAACAACATGATTTTATAATTGTAAATGTACATGCCCCCACAGAAGATAAAGATGACAAGATCAAGGATGAGTTCTATGAAGAATTAGAATCCTTATTTGATAGCCTTTCACGATATCATATGAAAATTGTCTTAGGAGATTTTAATGCAAAAGTGGGGCGGGAAGATATATTCAAACCAACAATAGGCAAATTCAGTCTTCATGAAGATAGTAACGACAATGGGGTTAGATTAGTCACATTTGCCACATCAGGGAATCTCATTGTTAAGAGCACAACATTTCAGCATAAGGATATTCATAAATACACCTGGACGTCCCCAGATGGAGAAACTTGGAACCAGATAGATCATGTATTAGTGGATAAACGCTGGCACAGTAGCATCATTGATGTTAGATCAGTTAGAGGGACAGACTGCAATTCGGATCATCATCTGGTCAGAGTGAAAATCAGACAACGGCTATCGCTTATGAGAGGAACAAACGCTAAAGATGATTCTGTAAAATTTGAATTAAAAAACTTGAAAAATGATGAAATGTGGCAGGAATACCAAATCAAAATTGCCAATAGATTTGAAGTACTGGAATCTTCAGATGACAATGTGGCAAGCGAAGAAGAAACTGATATAAATAAAGAATGGGAGGCTATAAGAGATACTATTAAATTGTCAGCATCAGAAAGCATTGGTTGTTTAAAAAAGAGGCAAAACAAAAAATGGTTTGATGAGGAATGTGCCGACATTGAAAAGAAAAGAAAGCTAGCAAAAATGAAATGGTTACACGAGCCAAATGAGGTAAATTTAGAGCAATTGGGTAGTTTAGACGGGAAACCACCAAGTTACTAAAGAGTAAAAAGAGGGAATTTTTGAGAGAGAAGATTAATGATCTTGAAATGAATGCAAAAAATAGGAACATTAGAGAATTATATCAGGGAATTAGTATAGAGAAGAAAGGGTTTCAGGCCAGAACAAAAATAATTCGGAATGAAAATGGGGATATGATTGCAGATTCTAGGAGTATATTAAATAGATGGAAAAGTTACTTTAATCAGCTATTAAATGTACATACAGAACAGGACATTGAGGAGGATAAGTTACAGACAGCAGAAATGTTAGTCGCAGAACCAAGTTCATTAGAGGTTGAAATGGCGATTGAAAAATTGAAGATGTATAAAGCATCAGGTTCAGATGAGATCCCAGCAGAACTGATAAAATCAGGGGGAGAAAAATTGATGGACAAGATACGTTGGTTGCTTACTATGATTTGAGAAAAAGAACCTCTTCCAGATGAATGGAAGAAATCAATTATTGTACCAATTTATAAGAAAGGAGATAAAACTGATTGCAACAACTACAGGGGCATCTCATTACTTTCAACTTCGTACAAAATTCTAACAAATATTAGTAAGCAGACTTAGTTCCCTATATTGATGACATTCTAGGAGATTATCAATGTGCATTTAGAAGAAACAGATCTACAACAGATCAGATTTTTAGTATAAGACAGATTTTAGAAAAGAAATGGGAATATACAGGGCAAGTCAAAATGTTGTGCAGGTTTTCAGAAATTTATTATGTGAAATGTAATGAACATATAATATCGTGAGACATATTGTATGAAAGGTAAACTCTCAAAGTTTAGTTGTCCACTTCTAAAGTTCCGCGTTCACCCGCAAGATGTCAACAGCAGAGCAGTAAAGGAAAATGGCGTTGACTGGGGATCAGAAGTCTTTCTGTGTGCTTGATTACCATGTAAACAACTCTGTGACTAGTGTTCAACGACATTTCCGTACCAGATACGATAAAGACCCGCCGGATGGGAGATCCATTCGTAAGTGGTACACACAATTTAGGGATTCAGGCTGTATCTGTAAATGAAAATCGATTGGCCGTCCGTCGACGAGTGAAGAGACAGTCGAACGCGTTCGCACGTGCTTCATGCGGAGTCCACAGAAATCCACCTACCGGGGAGCGACAGAACTTCAACTACCACAAAAAACTGTATGGCGGATTCTCCGGAAACGTTTACAGATGAAACCCTACCACTACCACTTGCAACTGGTTCAAGCCTTAAAACCCGCCGATTATGCTTTGCGAGCGTCCTTCTGTGTTGATTTTCTCGCATTAATGGAAGAGAATGAGTTCCATGAGAGGGTAGTTTACAGTGATGAAGCGACTTTCCACCTTTCAGGAAAAGTGAATAGACACAATGTAAGGATTTGGGGAACTGGTAACCCCCATGCAACTCTGGAACATCAACGCGATTCTCCGAAAGTGAATGTCTTTTGTGCCATTTCCCATGCAAAGGTTTATGGGCCCTTTTTCTTTCATGAACGTACTGTGAACGGACATGTTTTCCTTGATATGCTACAACAATGGCTCCTTCCGCAGCTTGAAGCGGATAGTCCAGATTTCATTCTGCAGTTGGATGGTGCCCCTCCACATTACCATGGCAGTGTTCGAGACCATTTGAATACGGCTTTACCACAACGCTGGATAGGCTGTGCATCTCAGGGTGATCAACAACTCATTCATTGGCCACCTCGTTCACCAGATCTAACACCGTGTGATTTCTTCATGTGGGGTCTTGTAAAGGATCATGTTTACGTACCACCACTTCCAACAACACTGCATGAACTGCGTGCCCGCATCACAGCAGCCATTGCTGATATCGACCGCGGACTGCTACAGAAAGTTTGGCAGGAGATTGAATATCGGCTTGACATCTGTCGTGTAACAAAAGGCGCTCACATAGAACATCTGTGAATATTTAAAAAAAAACTTTGAGAGTTTACCTTTCATACAATATGTCTCACAATATTATATGTTCATTACATTTTACATAATACATTTCTGAAAACCTGCACAACATTTTGACTTGCCCTGTAATGATACTGTACATCAACTATATGTAGACTTCAAAAAAGCATATGATTCAATTAAGAGGGAGAAGTTATATAGTATGCTGGAGTTCGGAATTCCTAAAAAGTTAGTTAGACTTATACGAATGTGTCTAAATGGCTCAAAGAGTAGGGTGCGTGTAGGCAAACAGTTTTCAGACACTTTTGAAATCCAGAATTGGTTGAAGCAAGGAGATGCACTATCTCCTCTACTATTTAATTTTGTACTAGAGCATGCCATTAAATCTTTAGAGAATGAGGAAGGCTTACAACTGAATGGTATTAATAAGCTGTTAGTTTATGCTGATGATGTAGTACTACTGGCCAATAGCAAGGAGATACTAAAGGCCAACACGCACACACTATTGAATAACACTAAGAAATTGGGACTGAAAGTAAATATCAGTAAAACTAAATATATGGTCACACGTAGAAATACAGTATATAATGGAGATGGACAGCTAGTGACAAATGAGGGAAATTTTGAGGAAGTGTCTGAATTCAAATACCTAGGAACAATAATCACAAATAGGAATGAGATGCACAAAGAAATTAAACATAGGCTCAATTCTGGAAATGCATGCTATTATGCATTGCAGAGACTTTTGATGTCCCAACTCCTTTCAAAAAACGTTAAGCTGAAAATATATAAAACTATTATTCTACCAGTTATATTATATGGGTGCCAAACATGGACTCTTACTTTAAGGGAGGAAAGGAGATTACGAGTATTTGAGAATAAAGTTCTTAGGAAAATTTTTGGACCAAAGAGAGATGAACAGACAGGTGAATGGAGAAGACTTCGTAACAATGAACTACATGGTCTTTATAGGAAGCCAGATATAATAAGAACGGTTAAGTCTCGTAGACTGCGATGGGCAGGACATGTTGCACGTATGGGAAATGAAAGACGTGCATGGAAGCTTCTAGTAGGAAAGCCAGAGGGAAAACGCCCAGTTGGTAGACCAAGAATGAGGTGGGAGAACAACATTAACTATGATTTGAGGGAAGTAGATTATACAGGGAATGATTGAAAAGCATTAGCTCAGGATAGGGATGTATGGAGAGCTTATGTCCGCATGGCCATGAACCTACGGGTTCGATAGTGCCAGTGAGTAAGTAAGTA
Source organism: Diploptera punctata (assembly GCA_030220185.1). Taxonomy (NCBI): domain Eukaryota; kingdom Metazoa; phylum Arthropoda; class Insecta; order Blattodea; family Blaberidae; genus Diploptera; species Diploptera punctata. Next base: position 482,353 of record JASPKZ010003830.1, on the reverse strand, counting down.
AGTAAGTATCATATACATTTTAATCTCTGGTCCTATTGGAAACATATACAGCCAATTTGAATGCAAAATAACATACTACTAACTAAATATTAACAATTTATTGAATACATAATACAATTTTCGCGGCATATTATTTTCTTCTGAAATCAGGATATTGAAATTACTATCTATAGGCCTGAATAGTGGGAAAAAAATATTTTGTTTGTTCCAGTCTCCAAACTATGTACAATATAAGTAAACGATAAAAAGTTTTTTTTTTTTTAATTCTGAGGACCAATTTTATTAAAAGAGTAATAATATTCTTCCTTGGTTATCTCTATGCTCGGCAGTTGACGCTTGGAAATCTTGTTCACAGTCACACGCTTGCTCTATATAACAGTCTTGCGCTAAGCTACCTCTCTACTTAGCGTTCCAACCATCACTTTAATAATCAATTTCTTCATCAATCGCGGACACAATGTCTTCACTGCACAGTGGATTGAAACTAGAAATAGTTTTCCTAAGACCTGAAATTTTGCTTTCGGTAACAATGGTTACAGATGAACCGATAGAGGTTTCCAAAAAAGGGTTCGGTATACAAAGAAAATACCGTTAAGAAATTTACGAAAATGTACAAAGCAAGCCTTGTTGCCACTTTTAATGGATTCCACAGATACCAAACTATGGCAAAAATAATAAAATGTTCCAAGAAAATAAATACAAGTAGAAATACAGCCCTATTACAGTCTACTACGCTTTGGTACGTTATGCAGGGCAGTGACAAAGCACATTCAGTACGTTTTACTATGCTATACGGGGCAAAGGGTTAACTAAAAATGATACAATAAGAAATAGAAAATACATATTGATCACTGATTCAGTTAGAAAAATTTCTAACTGAATCAGTGTTCAATATTTATTTTCTATTTAATGTTATCTCATTACATTCTTTGTGTTTTTCTTGTTTTCACACAATTTCTCTAATATTCTGATAGAATTCACGGAACTGTGGTGGAATGAATTCGCACATGTGCAGTAATTGTTTTTCTGCATTGCTACTCATGACTTACATAACTCCAACTGCCATTTTGTTACACATAGATCACTATTCACTTGAAAGCCAACTTTTAAAAATAAATAAAACAGATCTGGAAGAGAGCAGGGGTAGTTTTACATCCACCATGCTGTGATATTCTCCAGATAGATCACTAATCCACTGAAAACTCAATTTTCAAATTTTTGTTGGTTAGATCTCTTTTTGGGAAAACTATTCAATTGTAAATTTCTGCCAACTCTAAGACCATATATTTTTTGTGTAGTAACTGGAGAGTAACTAGCTATTGGTATGTATATATGGTTGGTTGGTTGGTTGGTTGGTTACTCTGGAACTCTCAATCATAAGAGATTAGGGGACGCTGGGCATTAGCTTCTTTTAAAAGAAATTTAAGTATCTTTCTCTTTGATCAGCCTCATGGACTAATGATCAGCATTTCTAATTACAGTTCATGAGGTCCTGGATTCGATTCCTGGTCAGACCATAGGAATTTTGCCTTAAAGGAACTTAAAATCCTCGTCTGGAATTTAAGTTAAGTTTAGGTTAAGGACTTCTCTGGCACTACATTATCATTTATCGCCCATCATATCATTGGGGTAATGTAACTCTGCCTTCCAGATGCCCCAACCTAAGAAATGGATTACAATTCCACCAATGCCAGGGAAGAAAGCCAGAAATGTCATAAAATACTACCTGGTGGCATTGGACAAAAAATATCTTTCCTTTGTAATTTGTCTCTCAGGAGATTAATTGATGGTTTATGATCTTTCGTTTTTTCTAATAATATTAATTTGTTTAATTTTAATTTCAGTTTAATTTATATAAATATTTACTTATAATAAATTGTTCTATGTTATGATCGTATGTATTTTTTTTTTATATTTAATACTTTATCACGGTTGAGAGGAAGAGAAGGTCTTAACACAACCAGTTTAAATAAATTGTTGTTATTATTATTATTACTATTATATTTATTATTATTATTATTATTATTATTATTATTATTATTATTATTTTATATTGTTGTTATTATTATTAATGTTGAACAGTTGGCAGTGATACCATTTATTCTCATAAACTTCAACATTTAGGAGGAATATTTATAATTTGAATAAAGAATGTACAAAAAAGAAGATTATCTTGATTCATATCATCATTTAGATTATAGAAACAACAAGTAGGAAATTCAGCTATAACAATTCTGTACAATTACTGTGGTTTGCAGCAAACTGAACGTTCCTACTTTAGATTTTCTTAGAAGTTCTAAAACCAATTCTTTAATGATTATTTCTAGAACTAAATTAGATTAATAGTGAGTGGAGAACATATTTTTAACGACCCACCTCATATAATTTCAAATGTCTTTGATACCGGTGGTTTCAGAAAAATCTTATCCCTCTTCAGTCAAGGCAAGATATTGTCTGAACCCACCGGTATCAAAGAAATTTAAAATTATATGAGGTGAGTCATTAAAAACATGTTCTCCACTCACTATTAATGATATAACTCATAATGTTTACTTCCCAATATTAATTTAATTAAATTTGGATTGTCAAATAATTTCTTCCATTATTTCTGTGTTACTTGTTCAGCATTATAATTTTAATTAATATGTTGTTTATTGAATTTATTAATTTTATGGAATTATAAGGGAGAGGTTGGTATAATTTTGGAACTTTTTTGGAAAAGAAATCAGCTGTTCCATTAGGTTTGTCCCTACAAGCAGTTCAAAACATGTAAATGATACAATTTTGTGCATGTGCTAGTTGAGTATGTTCTCAAAACCTGTTTAGGAATTTGCATAGTTAAACATTTTTTGAACCCTCTTTGACAGCCTCCAAGTATAATTTTTCGTTTTTTTTTTTTTTTTTTTCCATTTTTCTGTATTAATTGAAATTATCTTCATGTTCCAACTTGATTTCCAGCATAAAATAAATTCATGAATCCTTCAAAATACTCATGATTGAATTTTTAAAAATGTTTTAATATGTACATGAAGTCATGTTTAACTTCACCCAAATCTATGAAGGAAAAATATCACCAGTAAAGATATTTTAAATCATCTGAGATATCCGGATGTTTGGTTTTTGCTTGTAATTTAGAACCATATTCACTCATACCAAACAAGTTCTAAAGTTTTGTTAGACTATCGCTGGGAGTTCAGAACCAGTCGTCAGGGGAGTTCAGAAAACAGTTTTTGAATCAGGGGTTGACCAGTTCTAAATCAGGGGAGTTCAGAACCAGTTTGAATCAGGGGAGTTGGGAAACTAGTTCTAAATCAAGGGAAGTTCAGAACCAGTTCTGAATCAGGTAAATTCATGTTGGAGAAACACATCCTTACTTTCTGTGCATGGGCAGGCAACTCAGAATCAATTCTCTACCTTGCTGGAACAAACCTATAATCACTCACTCCAATGTAATACAATTTATTTAATCAGGAAAGTATGTTCTAAGATACAAAGATATTTAGGAGTTGTGTCAAAAGCTATAGTTTGAAATCTTACTTTGATAAAATTACTACTTTTTAAATTTATTAATTTGATGGAATTATTCTGTATTTTACAAAAAAATTTCAACCACAAAAATTCATCAGGTGAATGTAATCCAAAAACGAGAGGGCTAGTGAAGCGAGAGGGTTGTTCACCTGTGACTGTTAATTAAATAATGTCATAATGAGGATGATGATGCGTAATTTATTATATATTTTTTTTTTTAGAAGTGAATGTGGAATATGCAGCATAACTGCAAACAGCTCTAGAACGAACATTACAAATGGAGGAAGAGAAGCGAAGCCCTCTCGGATGGAAGTGTTGTCAATTCTGGGAAAAAATCCGTACCATCACTCCTTACCACATGCCATTCCTGTCCATTTGCTCAATGGAGCCTATCAAGTAAGTTTTCTTTTTTTTCCTCTTCTTCTGCTTTTTCTTTCTTCTCTTCTTTCTTCTTCTTCATCTTCATCTTTTTAAAAGTAGGAATAATAGTATTGTTATTTTTAATATTTCACTCCCTCATATGAGGTGAGAAATAATTAAAATAAACAATATTAAAAAACCTCTAGTGTTTTTCCTATCTACATAACTTATAGATATATGTATATAGTAAAATCCATAAAATCTGTAAAATCCGGTGCTGGTACATAGTCTGTTATTGTCAATAAAATATTAAAGGAGCTGCCAGACAGATGAATTATTATAAACAGTACCAATGAATATATGTAGGAGAGTTTGGAATTGAATTAAGGCATAATCTAATAATAGAAATTAAGAATCACCAACCTTCCTAGCCCCAAGATGGAATTCACAACCCTGCTGGATATCAAACACATTGTATTAAATATTTGAACATGATTTGCAGGTTGTGAGTTTTGATGGATCCACAACAATTGAAGAATTTCTGCAGACTCTAAACCAGGAGATTGGATGCCGAGATTCTGCTCAATCAGGATTTACACTGTTCAGCGATGATCCAATTGAGAAAGATTTGGAGCACTTTATTGAACTGCAAGCTAAGGTAATGAGAGAAATATTGTGATTCTGAAGCTTTGTCTATTAATTTTGAAGGCTCATTAAGTGTTTTGCTCACTGATTGTTTTCAATTCTTTCAGATCTAATTATCTATATTTAATTGAAAAACAAAATTTACAAATTCCATTTTAATAACTGATATTTCAGAATGCATATATGAGTTTTTTTTTTTTTTAACCATTTAAAAAATTTCTAGATTTTTAACCTCCAAAGGTCATCTACTCATGAACGCAATTTAAAAATGCACATATAAGTTGATAAAATACTGAGTGATTAAGTAAATTTAGTGACTTTATATCATTTAAAATTTAAAGATCATGCAGTATTAACTTGAAAAGTTCACAAGTGATCAAGTTCAATCCAAGTGAGTTTTTAATAAAATAAACTGGTGAAAGAGTTAATTTCTTTCTTCTTCTTTTCTTCTTTTCTTCCTTCCAAGTATTAGGACAAGGCTGTTATGATCCTATTAGAAAATTTTTCCCTCCGCGTTTCATATGACCGGCCCGTGATCTTCGGTCCTCTTGGTCTATAATTATAAAACAAGTTTGGGGATCCGATTTGAACTCATTCTTTTTCTTTCAAGTGGTGTTTCCAATTTATTAGTTGGTACTGTTTAAATATTAATATTTCAAATTGGTGTAGTCCTCAATTTTTCTTTTTAAGATAATCGTGTTTTCCTTTTCCCGATCCCCATCTGGTGTAACCCGCTGTTCTGCGCATGAATCTCCATTTCATTTCACAAGGAGCCGTTATTCCTGCTTTCATGTTGTTTTCTTATTGTCCATAGCTTCACTATACCATAGGTCCAAACTCACTGGTCCTAGCCAAAGTGGTTTTATAAAAACGTAATCTGGGTGTTTTTTTTGTACAAAGGGATGGTTTCATAACTGATTAATATTCCTAACAACACTTTATTTATTATAACTAGTAACTTTTTTCAGAGGATATCCTTTCAAAATCCCAGATAGAGATATAAATCCAAGATATTAAATTGATTAGATCCTCTTCTAAAATTTAATTCTGGAGACAGATTTTTACTTGTATGGGGTCTTCCATGAAATGCCATAATTTTTAAGTTTTGTTATTGATATTTCCATATTGAAATTTGGCACCTATTTTTTGTAAATTTATAAATTGATCTTTTGCAAATCACAATCATTTTCGGAAAGTGCAAAGAGCTAAAAAAAAATCGTCTGCCAAAAAGAATAGCATCGAGTTTGAGGTTTCCTATTGATGGGTATTATATCCTCGTTGTGTTTTCCTCCTTCCCTTTCCCTCCATTCATTTATTAATTTATTCAATGTATAAATGAAAAGGCACTGGTGAAAGTCACATCCTGTTCCTTACTCCAGTGTTGATCTTTTTCCCAACTCCAGTGTTGATCTTTTCCCAAGAAGATAATTTGCATCTTTTTTAACAGAGATTTCATTAATTTATTAATTAAGAACCTCATAATGGTTTCTTTCCCAATTTTAACTAAAAAACATTATCTTTATAGATGTTGAAGTAATTAGTAATATATTGTTGTGGAAACTTTATCTCAGCCTAAAAATAATTTGTAGTCATATATTTCTCTGTCTCTTTGCAACCTTTATGAAGCCAACGAAACGATACGAGTTTCTATATTGAATCCTGGTGCTTTCTAATACTATTTTAGAGTAAAGAATCCATCTGTACAAGATCTACCCTTTCTGAATCCATTCTGCTCTTCTCCCATTATATTTGTCAGATAATTTTCCTCAATTAAGATTCTTAACTATATAGCACCATAAATTTTATATCCAGAGTTCAACAAGCTAATTCCACCACGATAGTTATCTTTGATTTGGCAACTTCCTTTTTTGAAGATTGGATTATACAATGGATTGTTTCCAGCGTTTGTGGTGGTTCTTGTCCTTACCCATATCATAATATAAGGAGAATAAGAAAGCTCTCTAAAAATTTTTAAGTTGAAAATATAAGATAACTACATTCTGATTAATGTGGTCCTTCTCCGGAGCATTTGTTACTTTTTAATGATTTAACATCATTTAATTCATCTATAGAAACTTCGTTCCAAAAGCAGTGTTATTGAGAGATTGGTATTTGTAATAAATCATCCTTTTGTGTCCATAAATGATGAAAGTAGGTTAAGCAAAGATTTATTAAGATATACAATTAAATGTGCATTTTTCTCTTGCAAATCATTATTTGAAATGTTTTTAAAACTTATATATTTTTGGTTGAGGCCTAGTGATAATCATTTTTCCAAAATGAGACAAATTGTTCCCAGCGTTTGTCGATGGTTTTTGTGCGAACTTCAATTTTAACTATGGCTCTCTTCCTTGATTACTCTACGTAAATCTTCAGCTTCTTTTTGTAGACAGAAATTTTTTGTAGTATGCTAACATCAAAGGGACCCTTCACGGGTCCTCATCTAAGGGATATGTGGATGGCGACACCAAAGGTGCCCAGCAGGATGAACAAACATTTCTTCACTTACTTGTGTTTTGCCACTCTTTTAAACTTTACTATCTAAACCTCTCTTGGTTAACTCTGTTTTTTTCGACCCCGATGCTATTAGGGCATCCGAGGGCGCTAGGGAGTCCTTCCTCTCTTCCATTTCCTCCTTTTCCCTTTATTTCCTTCTTCTTCTTCACACAGAAAAGCCTGACCAAAGGCTATAAGATAGACAGCCCCATCACTGGTCTTGCCTTCCTTTGGCCGGCAACCAATCGAAGGGACTATTATTATGCTTTCAAGTCTTATACGAGAATTTCCCGGAAGGATCAAACTAATGAGTTATTTGAAACTATAAATAAGTGTAAGTTATTCACCTGGTGCCCTAAAATATTTCCCTGAATCCTTCCTGAGAAGAGAGCTGATTGTTCTACCTTCAGCCTTCATCACTTCTCATCATCACCACAAAATTGTTCTTTAGTGTTTTATAGTAAGGAACCCATAGTCTCCATTGACTTATTATATAATAATGCCTTATTGATGTGTTAGATATCTAGCATGACTTTTGGACTATGGTAAGATGGGTTCTGATAGATTACAAAGAAAATTTTAAAATTGTTTAACTAATCATCACCAGAAGTAAGTGCTGTAAAAATCATAAACTGCTACATAAACAGTACAAAATTACATGAGTAACGAAACAAATCAAGAACAAAACTCATACCTTACTCATTTCTTAAACACTGTTTTGTACAGTATAATGTGACCTCTTCAATACTGTGTGTACTGTTCCTTAGTTTAAAACATCTGTTTGAGATGCCAATCCAATGATTATGACTAGAGACCGGATGTTAGGGAAAGTGCTTACAGTTATTCATTATAGATATTGTAAAAGTGACTACTTATATGTTCATACCGACGACCCTAGAGTTGTTTTCCATGAGGTTCATTTTGCCTATAAATGCCTATTTCAGCTTACAATGCCTATAAATGCCTATTTGTCATATCTTCTCGAAATTAACTTAGTATTCCAATGAAATTAATTGAAATGGACAAACTTCCCCCTCAATGCACTCCCCGTTAGGCCAAATAACAAGTACCGGCTATTGTATTTTTTCACCTCATGCATTCCCGTTAAATGAAATAGCCCTAAGCTATGTCCCATTGTATTATGCTCTGGTTCGTAGCTTGGGGAAAGTTCTATAGTACAGCTTTGCTTCTTTTCAATAGAAACATTGCTGAGTGACAAAAGAGAATAGAGTGCTTTCTTTCTCTCTCTCGAACCTGGTGCTGAAATATTTAAGTGACTGGCAATATTATTTTTGATGTTGGTAACACTGAATTCAGTCTGTAGCCCTCGTTCACAGTCAGGTGCTTCAAAGACAAAGTAGTGCGACAAGTGTATATGGCTTATTGTTTTTTTTTTTTACCTTTAGAACAGTTGTTTTACAATGCTTAATGAACGGACAACAGTAAAAGACAAACTGACCAATTTCGTGAAAGAATATGGAGCGGAAATATTCTCAAGTGAGGGTTTGATATTGTTATGCATAGTGCATAAAATTTCAGTGAATTGCGCGAAGAAGTGCCATGTTTGGCAGCACTTTACACACTGCAAAAAAAAAGTATGCTCTTTGTAAAAAAAAGGCAAAACAAGTTCCAAAATCATCTCTGATATCTTCGTATGCTATTGATAGCATATTTTGTATTCTTTATGCAAGGCTGTAAAAAATTTATGTTGTAGTCCATTTTATGTAAGAGCCTATTTTGAATTTTTAGTGCCTATATTAATGATTTTTAGTGCCTTTTTTTCCTGCCTATTTTAAATTTTTTAAGTGCCTAACATCCGGACTCTAATTATGACAAACTATACAGCAACACATTCTGGACTAGTACATACAGTCTAGCATTCCATTCAATAATTGATACACTTCTTTATAATCTATGAGTCCCACCTTATCATAGTCCATAGGACTTAATGTATCAACAATACATTACTCTATAATAAGTCACTGAAATCAGGATTTCTTATACCAAAACACTCAGATAACATTCCTGATCAACCTGTGAAAGTTGTTGGTAGAGTTCTGTTCCACACTGTTTGTATCCAAGTTCAGTTTACCTTCCCCAATAAATTTTATAAATCCTACAGAATAACAGTGAGCATGCACAAAAGTTTATAGAGTTGTCACTAGATGGAACCATATAGCTGTGAAATTGGTATGACCAACTTTGCAATAAATTCCCAAACATTTATTAGAAATGGATGTACACGAACTTCCCCTTTCCTAACACATTCCTATCCAGTCTCTCTTGCCTGACTTCATGTTTTCTTCGACCCTAATGGTATTAGAGTATTCGAGGCCAAAGCGTTCATTTCTGTCTTTCCTATATCTCTTTCTTTTAACCTCGTAGACACTCACCTTGAATGCCCACATAAGCTGCATGTCCAAATGCAGCCCCATTATAACTTATAGCATAAGTATACAATGGATTCGTGTCATCAGCTATGGCTGGGTACACATAATGTACAAGAAGAAGTGAACCTAAATACATTACATGCATATTATTTGGTGAACTGTACACGAATCTGATGTACACTAACTTGTCTGATTAGAACTTGACAAAATGAAGTGAGTGAACATCCATTTCTTAAAATATATTTTCAAATGCTGGTCATTCCGATTTCACAGATTTCTCCACCATCTAGTGGAAGTTTCTTTAAGCATTTGCGCATGTGCACAATGATTCTGCAGAACTTTGAAGAAATCATTGTTTACATAAATAAATATTTAATAATTGTAAAAAAAATGTTATAAGTATCATTGTAAAATGTTTAAAATAGTATGAAATATTAGTAAAAATGGAAGAAGTACATAGATCAACAGTATTATAAGAATATGGAAAATTAAGGGAAAGGTCAACTAAACAAGCCAATTATGGGTTAGGCAGTCATGTTCTGTCATCAATGTGAATTTGGCCACTGTTTCATTACATATATGCAACAGATTGAATTACAATTCAAACCATATGTAATAAAAACTTTTTTTAAAATTACTAATAGAAGATAATGATGTTTTGCAGCTTTGTGATGTGATCTCCAAGTGGGAGACAGCATTGCGTGAGAAAGGGTCTGGAAAATTTGAAAATACAAGAGTTATCCAATTGACTTACAAGAACAGACTATATTGGAAACACAGTGCTAGGATGGAGACAGACAAAGAACGTCTGCTTTTGTGCTATCAAGTAAACCAGCAAGTGATAAATGGCAGGTTCCCTCTCAATAAGGAGCTGGCACTGGAACTGGCTGCTCTTATGACTCAGGCAAGTTAATACTTTATACATTTTTTATTTATTTATTTTTTTCAGAGGGAAAGATCCTGCCAAAGTAGTTAAATGATCAGAATTTCCCTTTTATAAGGTGAGGCATGGCCCTAGTATGTTTCACAAACATTTAAATTACTGGTACAGTAAATCTGAAGGATTTACCATTAGCACATAAGCCTAATCTATGATCCAACCCTTGCCTGCTTGTCTCAGAATGTGGGGTCAGGTAATGATTGGACACAATAGGTAGCAAAAAACAGCACATTGTCTCTCATTCTTAATAGTGGAATATCTTGTTTGTGAGAGCCATTGTTTTAAATTTAGCAAAAAGATGTAACTGACTACCAATCTTTTTTGCTGTTGATCTTTAAATCAGCAGTTTTAGAATTCTCGCAGGATCTTTTTCTCTGTACAAAAAAAATGCTAAATTTGATTTTTTATCAAAAACTTTTCTCATGTAAATGACATACTATAGTTTTGTTTTATTACCTGGGTAAAAAGTGGTTCTATTGTGTGGAAAAAGTGTTTTTTTTTATTTATCAAAATGAACCAACACTGGAAATCATGTTGTTTATAACGACAAACTGCTAGGTTTAAAAACTATTAATTTTCTGTTTTCCTAATATAATTTAACAATATTCTTTGAATTTTAGAAAGAAAAATGAATGCTTGGATCAGAATAATTTTTCATTCTAAAATAGAACTGTGTCCAATTTTGGAAAATGTTAATTTAAAATATAACATCATAATATTCTTTGAATCTTCAATACAATTAAGCTTCCTGTCATCATAATTCATGATGAAGTCTTTATTATAGACAGAGTACATCTTAGAAATATTCAACAGATTTAGTAGAGGGAATAAAGAAAGAAAAACGCTCAAAGACAAAACTAAAACAGCTATTTTATAGACTCTTGCAGAGAGATAAACTAATGTTAGACCTGGAGTACATTCATTCCCCTTTTCATGCTATGTAGCAGTAGGTGAAAACAAATCATGTTTTGATGCAGAGATAGAAGCAGTAATTTTTGCCTTAGAGTAATTAATATTTTGATGTAATATGTTTAACAAAGCTACTGTATCTTACTAGTTGACTCCAAACCAGCCATACAAGCCATAACATCAAATACAATAGCTAAAAGGTAAAGTGATCACACTACAGACCATAGGAGACGCTTGGGATAGTAAGAGGATAAGGCCCCCCTTTTTTCTAGACAATTGGCACTTGATGTCAGCCGGGTTGTAAATCCTGCATGTCAGCAGCCTTTACTCCCAAAACAAGCTTCTGGTACTCATTTCCATTAGAGGCTGGACCTACCCTAGGGACCATGGTTTGGTACAGTTGAAAAATCCTGACCTTACCAAGACTTCCAGTTTGTAGCATATCGCCTTAACCAATTATGCTATTGCATGCACCCAAATACAATACCTATTACAAAAAAAATCAATGAAACCAGAAAGGTATATTTTTCTCTTCAAATATAATTTGTCCTTCAGTGAGAAATGTTAAATTTATAATAGGAAAAAATCAAAATCTAGTTGAGAATTGGGACAATAGTCTCCGAAACATGTCAGATGCCATTTCTTATGAGATGAGGTACATTATTTATTCATAGTTAAATATGGGAAATAACATTTATATTTGAAGAGAAAAATTTGTCTTTCATTGAGAAATGTTAAATCAATAATAAAAAAAAATCATGGGAAATAACATTAATTCATAAATTAATGAGTCATTTTTATATATTTTATATATTCATCATATATTCAGAAGAACAAATTTAGATCCATGAATTTCGTGTTTCCTGATGAATGTTACCTCATCTTGGGGAAGTTCATCAAATCAACACCAGATGGCAACGTTATTGATGGAGATTCCAACGAAAAGCCGGTAGTCATAATGTTGGTTGAAAATGAGAGAGATGGTTCTCTTGAAAACTAGTTCCCATGTTTAAAGAAACATGAAATATGAAGTAAGATGTAAAAATGACTCATTAATTTACGTATACATTATTTATTATTTAACTTTAATATATTTATTTATTTAAAATTAAAACTGTTGTTTTTGTTTTGCAGATTGACTTTAACTCAGAGAAGGCAAGGGGGAGTGGAGGTGCTTCTGGTAATCCACACCACTTGGTGCTGCAGGCTCTGGACAAGTTTTATCCTTACAGATACAAGGACGGGCTGACTCCTGACCAGCTCAGGTAACTTTGTATTTAAGTATAAGATGTGTTCCAATATTTATTAAAGCAGTATAAGATTGAATTGGAAATATACACCTCATCTCATATTTTGTTTTCTGACCTGCACATATTTCAACAATGCATCATCACAATTCTCAACTATAATCCGACTCAAGCTCTTTGATTCAGACTCTTAATAAAAAAAACTGTATAATGTAACTCTTATAATTTTCCACTATTTAAAGTAGAAAAATAAGCAGCTTATTTCCTTGTTATTAAGTTTTCATGTATTTTTCTAATTGAAAATATATATATAACTGTTATTCTTCCAATTATATTATATGGATGCAAAACATGGACAATTATTTTAAGGGAGGAGAAAAGATTATGAGTATTTGAGAATAAAGTTTTTAGGAAACTTTTTGGAACAAAGAGAGATGAACAGACAGGTGAATGGAGAAGACTACATAACAGTGAGCTACATGGCCTTTATAGGAAATCAGATATAATAAGAGTCCCGTGCCGTAGCTGAGTGGTTAAGGCAGGAAGCCTTTGGTACAGAACTATGGGACTTGCACTGGTTCGAGTCTCCATGGGGGAAGAAAATTTCTCATGTTATTTTGGCCAGTATGGGACCATTGCCCACCCAGCATCGTGAGGCATTTAGGTAGCTAGAGGTTCCAAGTTGAGAAAACCAGATATAATGGCTAGGGGACTCGACATGCTGACCACATGTCACCCCTACACTGGCTAGATGATCATCTACCTCTGTGATTGACACATATGGATGTGAGGCCATCAGCCGACTGGTAGGCTAAGGGCCTTCTAGGCCTGTCGCACTATGGAAAAAAAATAAATAAAAAGATATAATAACAATTAAGTCTTATGCAAGGACAACATTTAATTATAAAATGTACTAAAGGAAGTGTTATTTTAAATGATGAAATAATCAATAGTACATTTATTGATATAGCTCCCAGTATCGATTGGTTATGATACATCGATTGTCTCACACATATGAATTACACCATCAGCAACACAAGCTTGTGCATGCATTATTAGTTGTCACATATTTTGTGCAATCAACACTCAAAAGGAAAATAAATAATAGTTTTAAAAAACTAAAACAACACGCTTTATTAGAAAACCAAAGTAAAAAATGAAAAATAATTTTAATTTCCAACATGCTTTGGATAAAATTAAACTATTTTTTTTTATTATTTTTAGTTTAATTGATTGTCATAAACCGGAATCCCATGAAAATTTAATTGCTTACGATACTTTTAGTGTCTAGGCATGAATATAATTATATTGAAGTTATGTAGGTAAGAAATAACACTATGATGTTTATTTTAATTTAGTTGAGTTGTTTCTTGACTCACCTCGAGTTAAGAAGTATGAGGTGAGTCAAGAAACAACTCAACTAAATTAATAATTATATATTTTTTAAATGATTATTTTCTAACATTATTATAATATTTTTGAATATTTTAATATAGATAAATAGTTACAGTTAATGGGATCCTTCTCATATTTTTTGGATAAATTACAATGTGATAAGTCTACAAAATTGTCATTAATATTTTACAGAATAAGATAAAGACATGTGGTACAAATGGTGAATGAAAGAGATGCATGGAAGCTTCTAATAGGAAAACCAGAGAGAAAACATGCAGTTGGTAGACCAAGATAGACATAGAAGAATAATATTAACAATGATTTGAGGGAAGTAGATTATACAGGGGATGATTGGAAAACATTAGCTCAGGATAGGAATGTGTGGAGAGCTTATGTCAGCATGGACATATAACCTATGAGTTGAATAGTGCCAGTAAGTTAGTTATATTTTCTAATGCACAAAGTATATCTCCAACAATAAGATATTCCCTTTTTTATCTGTATAATGGACACACTTTTTTTCTGAATTTTCAAACAAAGTCCAGGATGCATTCATTATGCAAGGACAACATTTAATTATAAAATGTACTAAAGGAAGTGTTATTTTAAATGATGAAATAATCAATAGTACATTTATTGATATAGCTCCCAGTATCGATTGGTTATGATACATCGATTGTCTCACACATATGAATTACACCATAGCAACACAAGCTTTATATGAAATGAAAAAGAAAAAGGCAAATATAATGCTCTTAACAGAAACAAAGAAAAAGTTAAAAGGGACAACACGGATATAGCAGATCACCACCACCTCCTTGTATATCATGGTGTTAGAACGACAACAACGTGCATCACAGTCTGGAGTAGCTAGAATAATGATAGACCCCATTTGGAGGAAGAAAATATATAGCTATACTTTTATATCAGAAAGATTGTCAGGTTTAAAATACAAACAGGATATATGACAATAATAGGTATATATGCACCAGAACAAGGGAAAAAAGAAAAAAAAATTGAAAAATTTTATGAAAGAACTTCAAAAAGTAGTGAATAAAATAAATAAAAATGATTATATAGTTATTGGAGGTGATTTTAATGGAAGAATAGGGTGCCATCCTATAAACCGATATAAATGGTACACAAGGAGAAACCAAATAGAAGAATGATAGTGGAAAAGAACTTCGACAATTTGCAATATTTAATGGATACAGAATTACTAATACCTATTTTAGAAAGAAAGAAATACATAAGTACACCTAGTCGGCTAGAGGATTAAGATCAATTATTGATTATTTCTTGGTAAACAGAAAATTGATTATATTATTTTTGGTCTGGACATCTTACCTCAATATTAATGTTGATTTGTTCTTGAACATGTTTCAAAACAATTCTGTTTTATCTTCAGCTTTCCCAGACTGGTTTTATTTATGTTGCATTATGTTGCACCACCTGGATGTCGATGTCAGCTCCATCCTGTGGTTGGCCAAAGAACCTCCAAACAAGGTCACCCTCCATCGGAATATCAAAATTCATAACTCTGTTTCTGTTCTTCTGAATATAAATTTTTTCCCAAATAGTCAGCTCGTTTGTATTTTCTAACTGTTTTAATAATTTAGTGTCTGAATTGATATTATGTTTTTCAGACCAAACATGAGCAGCAACTGCAGATTTTCAATTTCTCCATTTTTAATATTTCTTATGTGTTCTTTGGTTCTAATTTTTAGGTTTCTTTTTGTTTTCCCTATATATATCTTTTCACAACCCATGCATTCAATTTGATATATTCCTGACTTTTTATTTTTATCAGTTTTTTCATTTTGTTGGGTTTTTATTAGTTTATTTAAACTGTAATTATTTTTTGGTGCTAATTTAATATTAAACTTCTCAAATATATTTTGAAATTTATTATGTACCCAGGGGTGATATGTGAATTTCCTATATTTTTTCATAGGTGGTTCTTCTTTTTCAAGATTACTTCTGTTTATCATTTTTTGTTTTTTATACTTTTCTATCCTTTTATGTACCATTTTTTTCATCAAACCCATTTTCTCTTGCTACTTTGATTATGTGTTTTTTCTCATGTTTGAAATCTTCTTCGTTTAAGGGTAAGTTTACCAATCTATGAGTTAAACTATTAAATGCTGCTAATTTATGTCCAATTGGATTGAACCCTGTTGATTTTATAAAATTTTCCGTATGAGTTTCTTTCCTATGAATCCTGAATTCAATTTTTTTTTTTTCTTCGTTTCTGACCAATTTAAGATCCAAAAAAGGTATTTGTTTATTGTCTTCTATTTCTTTGGTGAATTTAATGTTTGTACTCTGTAAATTTAATAGTTTTAGGGAATCTTCTACATGTTTTTCTTTAACAATACAAATTATATCATCAACATATCTACTCCAAAATTTAAACATTGTGGGATGTGCTTTGGTGATTTTACATTCAAAATCGCTCATAAATAAATTTGCCAGGAAAGGTGATAATGGGTTTCCCATTGAGAGCCCTGATTTTTGTCTATAGAAATTCCCATTGAATGTAAAAAACATTTGGTCAATGCATAACGCAGTTAATTTCAAATAATCTTCTTTGATCTCTCTGTCTATGTTGTTTTTTCTTAACCAATTGTTCAATATCTCCAAAGTTTTTTGTTTCGGTACATTTGTTGAATAGTGAAACTACATCAAACGAAACCAACCTATCTGTGGGTTCAATTTCCACTTTTTCTAATTTCTTAACTAATTCCAATGAATTTTCAATCTGCAGACTTTCAAAATTATTAATTCTTTTAAATTGATTATTCAGCCATTTCGAAATTTTGTAGGTTGGTGATCCAATATTGTTAATTATTGGCCTCATTTTGTTTCCCGGTTTGTGAATTTTTGGAAGTCCATGTATATTAGGGTTTCTTGGGTTGCTTACTTTTAATTGAAATTTTTCTTTCTTGGATAGAATTTTAACATTTTTAAAACAGTTTTCCACTTTTTTTATGGTTTTTGGTAGGGGGTCATTCTTAATTTTTTCATACTCTTTTTCTTTCAAAAGTTCTTCCATTCTATTTTGATAATCTTCTTTGTCCAGAATTATAATTTGGTTACCCTTATCTGATTTTGTATATACAACATTTTTGTTATTTATTTCTTTGAGTGTTTTTAAATTCTCCTTACAAACTGGGTTTTTATTTGTATTCTTTATTTTATTCAAAATTTCTTCACATTTTTTTTTCTGATGATTATTTTTTCTTCTGTAACTAACCCTTCTATTGAATTTTCAATGTCCACTATGTATTCTTCTATTCTATTGGAATAATCTATTGCTGTTTTTAGACCGTTTTCTAACAATTTTGTCTCTTTTAGGTTAAAGGTTGCCTTGAAAAAATTTTTAACATAATTTCTGGTGGATTCTGATTTTTCTTCATTTTCTGGTTTTATTCTGATGTTTGATTTTATTTGATGTATTCTTCTTTCCCTTTGATTTAGTTAACAAATTATTTATCTTTGTCTTTTGTTTCTCAATTTTCTTTTTCATGGTTATGTTCAAAAAAGTGAAAAATTTATTTTCTAGGTTTTCCCACATGATGTTTCCTAATATTTTAGACAATTTGATATGTAACAAATAAATTTCAATATCCAGATTACTGATCATTTCAAAGTGCTTATTCTTTTCTAGTTTTAGTAATTTGTTCTCCAAAATTTTTTGTTGTTTGCTGTTATTGTTATGCTTAACGGTTTTTCTAATGAACATGGGAAAATTGATACCCTGGGTCACAGATGTAAGAGAAAGAAAGAAATACATAAGTACACCTGGTCGGCTAGAGTATTAAGATCAATTATTGATTATTTCTTGGTAAACAGAAAATTGATACCCTGGGTCACAGATGTAAGAGTATATAGAGGTTTCGATGTAGGAACAGATCATTTTCTCTTGACATGTAATATAAAATTATTAGAAAGATGGAGGAAACCAACAACAAGAAAAATTTACAAGGAAGAGACATATAAAGTGAATTTATTACAAGAAGAAAGTACAAGAAAGTTGTATGCAAATAGATTATCTCAATATATATTACAGCGAGAAATAAATAATAATATAGAAGAAGAATGGAGCAACATCGATTGGGCTCTAAAGAAAGCAGCATGTGAAGTTCTAGGATTAAGAAGGAAAAATTGGAAGAAGAGAGGATTAAGAATATGGAATGATGAAATTAAAACAGTTATAGAGGAAAAGAAGAAAGCATATTTACAATATTTACAAAAGAAAACTGAAGAAACAAAAGAAATATATTATAACAAAAGAAAGGAAGCAAAGAAAATTGTTAGGAAATCCCACCAAGACAGTTGGGATCGATATGTATCTAATCTAGAACATGATCTACATGGACGACAATGGACTGCTTATAGAACAATTAAATATTTAAATAAATCAGAAAAAGAAGCTGCACATATATACCTACATCAATATCAGAAGAACATTGGATAGAATATTTCAGAGACCTGTGGTACAACGAGAATGAAAACGAAGAAGAGCCAAAATGTGAGAATTTGAAAGTAGATAAAATACAAATGGAAGAACTGGAAGAATCACTCAAATTAACAAATAATAGAAAAGCTAGCAGACCAGATGACATTAATTCAGAACTAATTAAATATGCAGATATATTATATTTGAAGAGAAAAATTTTCGCCTAGACCGGGACTCGAACCCGGGACCCTTGGCTTTCTGGGCCAAGTGCTCTACCAACTGAGCTACTGAGGCGAGTTACGATCTAGATGCAAATTTTTCTCTTATGTACGTTGTAATTCCCTCGTGCCAAATGCTTGAATCCATAGCTTCTATCTTTGCAAATGGCGGCTTCTTATTTAAGAAGACATTTATTGGGAATTTAACACTACTTTATAGCCAGTAGGGCTTCTATTGACGATTTTATTATTAATTTAACACTTCTCATTGAAGGATAAATTGTATTTGAAGAGAAAAATTTTCGCCTAGATATATTCTTTAAATTAAGATTCTTGAATTTCCTTAATGTGTGTTGGGAGAATCATAATATACCAGCAACATGGAGGCAAGGTATAGTAAAACCAATTTACAAGAAAGGAGAAAGAAACCAACCTTCTAATTACAGAGGCATTACCCTCCTAAATAGTGGATATAAAATCTATTCTAGAATAATAGCAAAATGAATACAACGAATTACTGAAGTAACACTAGCAGAAGAACAAAACGGGTTCTGAAAAGGAAGATCTTGTACCGATGGAGTATTTGCCCTGAATCAGATAATAAACAAAAGACAAGAAAAAACCTAGAAACACATTTGTTATTTATAGACTTAGATAAAGCATTTGATCGAGTAAACAGGGAAATATTGTGTAATATCCTAAAAGAAAAAGGCCTCCCTATTCAGATTATAGAAACTGTTAAGAGCTTGTACTATGGAACAAATATTTGTATTGACCCTCAGTTGACTAAAAATAAGAATTTTTTCAAATAAACCAAGGAGTACGACAAGGGTGTTCACTCTCACCTATATTATTTAATATTTATATGGACGATATCCTAAAAGAATGGAAGAAGGTTTTAACTAATGAAGGAATATTAATTGATAATAAAGATAAAATTAATGCTTTATTATTCGCTGACGATGTTGTACTTTTACCACAATCTGGCTTTCTTGACTGAGACTCTACCGACTGAGCTATCTGAGCAAGTTCCAATCTGAAAGCAAATCTTTCTCTAATATATGCTGTTAATTCCCACACACCAAATGCTATGAAACCTTTGCTTCTATCCTCCAAATGGCAGTTTCTTTATTAAGATGACATTTATTTGGGAATTTTACATTACATTATAAATTTTTCTCTTCAAAGGTTTCATAGCATCTGGTGCATGGGAATTAACAGCATATATAAGAGAAAGATTTGCATTTAGATTGGAACTTGCTCAGATAGCTCAGTCAGTAGAGTCTTGGCCTAGAAAATCAAAGGTCCTGGCTTCAAGTCCTGGTCTGAGCATATAATTTTTCTCTTCAAATATGATTTATCCAATATTGATATGTATGAAATGAATAATAAAAATATCTACAGAAACATATTGTAAAAACTATGAGAAACAAAATATGGAATGAAATACAGTGGGAAAATATAATATCTGTTGGAAAAGGAGAAATTTAATTGGTCCAAATGGATGGAAGAATATCTTGAGGTGACAAAAAGAAGAAGATAGCAGAGAGCAAGTATGAAGTGATTTAGAAAGTAGACTTTTAAGATATAACAAATGACTGGTACTATTTTGTGATTTAAAGAAAGATAGTTGACATGTTGTTGATGTATGATATTTCTTTTTTGTTATTCTTTTTATTCATTTCTTTATTCCTCTCTGCCCTTTATTCTTTTCTTTCTTTTCTTCTTTCTTTCTTGTCATTTATTATTTGTTAGTGTTTTATTTAACAGCTCAAATTATTAACATCAAAATCAAAACTGGGCATAAAAGGGCCAACAAATTTTGCACAGAGGCTTCTTATTTCAGACTTTAGATTTTTTTAGTGTCATAAATCTTTGACATGGACTGACAGTTTCTTCCAAAAGAAGCTATGCTCAGGATTTTTGTGCCCTTAAAACATCAACCCCAGCCAGTTTTAATGTTGTGATTCTTGGGACCAGAGGCAAGCATGATAATTACGAATTCACCAGAATCAGCTTCTGTTTGTTTAAGATTTTAAAGTTTTCTGTTTGTTTATTTATTTTTTATAATTGTTCATTTATTTATTATTTTCTTTTTTTAACTCTTTCTTTCAAATTCTTTTCATTTCTCCCTTTCATTTTTCCTTTGTTTCTTCATTTACTTTCTTTGTTTTATTTATTTTCATTCTTTTATGTTAAGTATTAATGTTAAAAGTGTATTGTGATTTGCAGAGAGTTACAAGATCTGCTACAAGAGAAGTGGGCATCGCTAAAAGGACGAAGTCAGCTGGACTGTGTGAGAATCTATTTGACTTGCACACGAAAGTGGCCACACTTTGGTGCATCGCTGTTCCAGGCACAGCTGCGCAGCCCACATCCTCTGGTAGGAGCTGAAATGGGCATCACTACAGGCACAATGTTGTGGTTGGCAGTTAGTGAAGACAGCGTGACTCTGCTGGAGCTGGGCTCCATGCAGACCATAGCAAGGTACACACCCCACTAAGGTATATCTATAATGTCCCAAAAAGTGCTGCAAAGAAAATTACTCTTATGAGATTGCAACAAATTGTATGGTCTGACTCATGTTAAAATTGATTTTGTGTGTTAATCAGGTATCCATACTCAAACATTGTGACATTTGGCGGTTGTCAGGATGATTTTATGCTGGTTGTGACAGCCGAGGAGGCAGCTGGTAGCCAAAAACTACTATTCTCTCTCAGCAAACCCAAGGTGAGAATTCATCATTTTGAATTTCAGCATCTGTTAGCTCTTATTCTGTTGCAATAGCTCAGGTGGTACCATATCTGTTTTTTGACTAATAGGTCTGAGTCTGATACCCAATATAATTGTTAAGTTAAATTGTAAAAATTCAAACTTGGACTAGGAAGGTGTTGATGTATAACTTCTAATCATTAGATTGTGCATCAGATGCCAAACATGGCAAACATAGCAATAGAAATGCACAGTATATTTCATATACAACCAAAGATTCTTGATTTATTGAGGTGATATATACAATTAAGAAACAAAACAAATATATATATATATATATATATATATATATATATATATATATACTAGAAGTCCCGGCCATGCATTGCTGTGGCTAAGGTATACGTTAAAAATTTAAATTAAGTTGCTGTCTTTCAGCCAGATTATTTAAAACTAATACTTACACACGAAATTAATAATATTGAAAATAAAATAAACACTGAACACACTTAAATTATGAAATAATCAATATTTGTAATTCAATTGAAATTCGCGGTTGCAACAAAAAGCGCAGCCATCTGGATCTCTCTTTGTTAAATAATAAACCAATTACCCGTACCTTACCAAATTACTTTACACCGCCATCTGTTAGAATCCTATGGAACTCACAGATAATTACACTGCTATCTGTTAGAATCGTATGGAACTCACAGATAATTATAACTCTTTGTTAAATAATAAATAATTTGCAATAAAAAAATAATGCGACTATAAATTTAGTTATAAACAACCGTAGGTCTTAAGTTTGATCAAACTGCACACAGTGTGCAAAATTTTATTAAAATCGGTTCAGTAGTTTAGGATTCCATCGCGGACAAACAACATGACACGAAATTTTTATATATTAAGATATATAATTATTAATTTAATATTAAAAATATCACCTCACCTCATATTTTGTCTTCTTTTTAGACTGGTTTCGGTATAATTATTCCATCATCAGTATTTTCACGACTGTTATTTTGTCATGGTGATGCACTGCTTCTTTTTCCATCTGTTGCTAGACCGATGAACCTCTAAATCAAATCTCATTCCCGGGAATTAAAAAATTCATTAATTTCTCCTTATTATTATTATCTTAGGAATGTTAAAAATGGGAAAATAGACAAATCTGTAATAACTGCTCACACTTTGTCAGCTAACATCAAATTGAAAGAAAGGCTAAAGTATATTAATAAAATAAGAAGAAAAACCTAAAGAGCTCATGGTTTGGGAAAAAATTCACATTAAAAAAATAACAAGGAGAATGGACAGGCCGAATATGGGACAAATGGTTGTCTGCCGACTACGGAGTTCACCATAGTTTAAGAAAATAAATTGGAGGACCATCTAGTACTCTACACTAGAAAAGAAAGGGGGTGCTCATAATGTGATCCAAGCATAACAGGCCTAGAAGGCCCTTGGCCTACCATCCGGCTGCTGACCTCACATCCACATGTGTTAATCACAGAGGTAGACAATCATCTAGCCAGTGTAAGGATGACATATGGTCAGCATGTCGGGCCCCCAGCCATTATAGCTGGTCTTCTAAACCTGGAGTCACTACTTATTGTAGCTATCCAAATGCCTCACGATGCTGGGTGGGCACCGCTCCCATACTGGCCGAAATTCCATGAGAAAATTTCTTCCCCCATGGAGACTCAAACCAGCGCAAGTCCTGTAGCTCTGTGCCAAGGCTTCTTGACTAACCACTCGGCTACAGCACAGGACAATGCTCATGGTAGAGCTTAATAAATTGTAATCACATAGGCAAATTAATAGAAATGAAACAAAATCTATTAATTCAATAATCACATGAGAATATGACATATGTCTTCTTACACTTTAAAATAATAAAGCACTTTTAGACTGTTTAATATTGAATTAATAAGTTTGTTCAATGATTACACAATAATATATTGTGGTGTGAGAAACAGGAGGTCTGCCCATGAGCCCACGATGATGCCTATCCCTCAACCGATGAGGCATGGCTTGGGCACATAAGAACATGATGTGTCAGAATCTTATGAAAAATTCCGGAATAAAACTAGGTTGGCCACACTGAATTACAATCTCAATGCATACCAAAAGTACATAACCAATCAAGAGATACAATTAAAATAATAATCCAGTCAGAAATATATCCATCATGGAAGTTTATACATTAGCCAACTTTAACATTAATTTAGTGACTGTATGATTTGCAATATTCTTAACAAAGACATTGACATCATGAACAGGTCTTCCATTAGTACAAGAGTGCATTATAGCACACACAATGGTAAATAGCCTATATAAGATTCTTATAACAAATTTAATCTAAATATTAATTATAACGAGAAGGAAGATAAACAGATCTTCCAGAGAAATTAATGCATTTTTGAATTCCCGGGAAACGTGATTTGATTTGGAAGTTCATCGGTCTACCAACAAATGGAGGAAGAAGCAGTGCATCACCATTACAGAACAGTCGTGAAAATACTGATGATAGAATATTATTCCAAAACAGGATTAAAAAAAGACAAAATATTAGGTGAGGTGACTTTTTAATATTACACTATTGATACCTCATGGTGTTATTTCCTACTAAGTCTTAAAAATGTATATAAATAATTGTTAATTTCTTTATTGAAAAAAATCAGAAATAAATTACTCTCTGCTCTGTCAATTTTATACATAAATTGGATATATATTGGTTGCAGATACTGGAACTGACGCTGCTTATTGCAGACTACATGAATGCTCTCGGACACACACTTCCTGGAACACCACAGATGGGGACCCTGACTCGAAATGGATCCCATCGTTCACTACAGCGAAGTCGCCAGCCAACAACTGCAGGAGGTACAGGGTATAGCACACTGAGTTCTACTGCTGCAGTTCACTGTGGCACAATGAGTTCTGCAAGTCAACAACAACAAAATCCACAGCCAGATCTACTCAAGTCAACGCCTGACCATCAAATAGGGACATCTTCTACAACTAGTGTGGAAGTGAGATTGCACAGAACTGACTCGAAAAAGAGGACTCAGCTTGACAGTGGTGTGGCGTGATGCAGTGCCTCCGCTCTGCGCAAAGAGACGCAGTGCTAGTCTTACTTTCAAACTTTATTATTGTGCCACATAGTCTGTGAGATGATTATAACAAATAAGTTTGTCTGCTAGACGGTTCAATCACTTTTATTAGACATATTTCCACTGACTCATTTATTTACTGTCATTCCAATCTTCATCGTTCAATCCTTTTTTTCCCTCATGCTGCTCAAAACACTTTCAATCCACATTATATTTGGACGTTCTTTTCTTCTTCTACCAAGTAGCACCAATTCTAGTAATGTTCTACATTACATCCATTGTGCTCCTACTGAAAATGTAGGTTCATTTCTGAACATGTCCCTTTCTATCATCTTTTCAATTCCTCCTTCAATTCTACTTCTCTCTCTCTCTCTCTCTCTCTCTTTTACATTTACTTGTGTTTCACAAATCAAAATTTTATAAATTTGCTGATTGCCAAAATTTATTGTCCTTAGTGTTAGCACCTGTTCTGTTTAAAATGTTATGCAGGATATCCCTGTAGATATGAATCATTACATCATAACAAACATCATAAGTTACATACATTTTTCATTTTTTTATTCTTTATAAATGTGGGATTTGAAACAATATTGTGAAATTAGAAAATCAGATAAATGAGCACTCATATCCTGAACTCCAAAAGTCTTTAACTCTCCTGTATATATATAATAAATATATTAAAAAATTATATTTGAAGAGAAAAATATTTGTCCAAACTGGGGTTCGAAACTAGGACCTTTAGCTTTAAATTCTAATGCTCTTACTGTCTGAGCTATCCTAGGTCTCCAAATGTTTCTCTTATACATTTTAATTTCCAAGCACCAAATATCTAAGAACTGTTGTATCAACACACAAATGGCAGCTTTTTATTTAAGAAGATTTTTAATGGAAATTCAAACACTACTTTATAAAACCAGTAGAGTTTCTTTCGATGTTTTTTATTATAAATTTAATACTTCTCACTGAAGGATAAATTATATTTGAAGAGAAAAATATATGCCTAGACTGAGATTTGAACCTAGGACATTCAGCATTAGCATATAAAGTTAAAGATTCTAATTTTGAATCCCAGTCTAGGCCTGTATTTTTCTCTTAAAATATAATTTGTCCTTCAGTAAGAAGTGTTAAATTTATAATAAAAACATATAATTTTTTTTTATAATTTACACTACAGAAGATTAAGGGTCATATCTATGAATGCATTAGACCGTAAAAGTCGTTCTCTGCTGAGAAAGTTGCATCCAAAGACATTTTTGGATACTCAAAAATCTGTTCATGCGATAATAATTGTCGAAATTCCCAATCTACCTGGCGAGGTGACTTTGCAGAGAACGAATCGTGAGCAACCCGATGGTAATCGATGTACTTTGAAACCTTGCTGCTTTATCCAAGATGTCAGACCTTGAAGACTTCGATCATGTTTCTGGTATATGCAGAGAAGAGGAATTTGATAGAGTCTATAAAAAAATTCAACTGGAAGAACAGGAGAATCGACGTGATGCAGACGTCATTGTATATGGTATTATTTGCAGGACGCAAGCTTAAATGCATTCCTCTAGCTGACAAAAATAACGGAAGTGGTTTTATCGCTGAGAATTCTGGGTAATTTCTTGCCAATATTACGAAAAAACTACTTTCATGCATGACCAGTCAGTGACTCACTAATTCGAACTTTGCACGTTCTCACGGGAAACTCAATTCGCCAGAGACTAATGTATTTGTATGCGGCCCTAAGAAACTCTGGATTTTGACAATATGGGTTCTCATTTATCAAGTAAAATAAAAGAGATTTTAAAATTTTAAAATGGCTTCAAATCTTGCATGTATAAAATACAAGTTTTTGAGATAAAATATATTTCATTTCTATGGAATGACTATATATATATATATAAGATTTAGTTCACCTATCTTAACTGTTCGTATACTGTATAAGTTTTTATAGATTATTTTTACAGTTATTGGCAAAATTGTAAATTCTTAAAAAAGTAATTGAAAATTTAAAGAAATACAATAGATCTCTAAACTATACATTAGTATAGTAATAGTAATATATTAATATTAATTAATTAATAGATAGTAATATTAGTATTTTTATGTTATCTTGGGACAGATGAGAATATGACTGAGTTGGGAAAATCTGGCTTTAATTAAAGTTTTGGAACTGTGTGCTAAAGTGTTGTAATGATCTCACAGATATGGCTGCGAGTCTGTCTGTGTGCTTGAATTCTTGAGGTATTCACTTAGTTTTAATGTAACATTGTTTAAATACTTCTTAATTACTAGTGTCAAATCTTCCAGAGGTGAAGCTGCACAAAACATATTAATGTGGTTTGTCCGATTGTAAAGTACAATTTGGATCAATTCAAAAAACAAGTTTCAATTAAAATTATTACCAGAAACTTTCCACTAGTACTATGAATCTCATATTTCTTGAGCTAAAAATATATAGAATTTCAGAAGATAGAATTTGTGGTAATCTCTTTATATTTTAAGTTAGACTTTTTGCAATATTGTAACCATTGGGAAATTGAAACCTCAGCATTTAACTTCCAATTAATGCTTTCAGATTGTTTTACTTTACATACAAAGTTTACTTGGAGATTATGAAGTTTTACATGAGAAACTTGCAATATTGTAACAATTGGGAAATTAAACCTCAGCATTTAACTTCCAATTAATGCTTTCAGATTGTTTTACTTTACATACAAAGTTTACTTGGAGATTATGAAGTTTTACATGAGAAACTTGCAATATTGTAACAATTGGGAAATTAAACCTCAGAAATTAAACCTCAGCATTAACTTCCAATTAATGCTTTCAGATTGTTTTACTTTACATACAAAGTTTACTTGGAGATTATGAAGTTTTACATGAGAAACTTGCAATATTGTAACAATTGGGAAATTAAACCTCAGCATTTAACTTCCAATTAATGCTTTCAGATTGTTTTACTTTACATACAAAGTTTACTTGGAGATTATGAAGTTTTACATGAGAAACTTGCAATATTGTAACAATTGGGAAATTAAACCTCAGCATTTAACTTCCAATTAATGCTTTCAGATTGTTTTACTTTACATACAAAGTTTACTTGGAGATTATGAAGTTTTACATGAGAAACTTGCAATATTGTAACAATTGGGAAATTAAACCTCAGCATTTAACTTCCAATTAATGCTTTCAGATTGTTTTACTTTACATACAAAGTTTACTTGGAGATTATGAAGTTTTACATGAGAAACTTGCAATATTGTAACAATTGGGAAATTAAACCTCAGCATTTAATATTTAATTTTAGGAAGTTATATTTTGAGGTTATTTTAATTATATTATTTTTGGTCTGGACATCTTACCTCAATATTAATGTTGATTTGTTCTTGGACATGTTTCAAAACAATTCTCTGTTTTATCTTCAGCTTTCCCAGACTCCTCAGCATTTAACTTCCAATTAATGCTTTCAGATTGTTTTACTTTACATACAAAGTTTACTTGGAGGTTATGAAGTTTTACTTGAGAAAAAACACTCCATTTAATATTGTTACTCTTACTAAAATGGCATTTTAAACAAGAGATAGCACGAGGCATGAATTATATATATATATATATATATATATATATATAATTAAGGCACTGGCAGCAGAAGTTAATTTTTTTATTTGAGCCTTGTACAAAGTTTTATCTTTATGGTGATAGAATATGAATTGGAATATATCAGAAATACAATTTTGATTAATTCCATTAGAGGTAAAGATTTGAACTTAGTTAGATTAACGATTTTATTATTAATTTAACACTTCTCATTGAAGGATAAATTATATTTGTAGAGAAAAATTTTCGCCTAGACCGGGACTCGAACCCGGGACCCTTGGCTTTCCGGGCCAAGTGCTCTACCAACTGAGCTATTGAGGCGAAAATTTTTCTCTTCAAATATAAATATTAGTTAGATTACCTCAACTTGGAGATTTGTTAAGTTTTTATGTGAGGAAAATTTAGTACTCCATGGCACAACAGGTCTAGATGGCTTTTAGCCTACTAGCTAGCTGTTGGCCCCATCCACATGTGTTTATTGCAGAGGTAGGCGATCTTCTAGCCAGTATTAAGGGTGACATGTCAGATCCCCCAGTCATTTCAGAAGGTTTTATCAACCTGCAGCTGCTATTGATTGTAGCTACCCAAATTCTTCAAGATGCTGGGTGGATATCAGTCCCATACTGGTTAAAATTTCATGAAAACATTTCATCCTCCATGGAGATTCAAACGTGTGCAAGCCCCATAGCTCTGCAGCAAGACATCATGTCTCAAACCACTCAATACAGTGTGGGGCCCTATATTTAATACTCTTATTAAAATAACATATTTATAAAGAAGGACTTCCAGTATTATGTAGAATATACTGGCAAGAGATAAATAAAAAGAAGGATCTTAAATGTATAGAAGTTACTAGTAGCAGAATTTAATTTTTTTTATTTGAACCATATGCAAAAGATTTGAACTCATTTAAGTTTTCGTGAATTAATGAGTTGTTTTTTTACATCTTACCTCATATTTTATGTTTCTTTAAACACAGGAACTAGTTTTCAAGAGAACCATCTTTCTCATTTTCAACCGACATTATGACTACTGGATTTTCGTTGGAATCTCCAATATATGGATACAAAAATCCGGTAGTCATAATGTCGGTTGAAAATGAGAGAGATGGTTCTCTTGAAAACTAGTTCCTGCGTTTAAAGAAACATAAAATATGAGATAAAATGTAAAAAATGACTCATTAATTTATGAAAACTTAAATGAGTTCAAATCTTTTGCATATATTGGAGATTCCAACAAAAATCTGGTAGTCATAATGTCAGTTGAAAATGAGAGAGATGGTTCTTTTGAAAACTAGTTCATAAACTAGTTAAAAACATAAAATATGAGGTAAGATGTAAAAAAATGACTCATTAATTTACGAATTAAGAACCTTATAATGTTATTTCCCATATTTAATCATTTAAGTTTCCTTGATTTGGAGATTTATTAAGTTTTATGTAGGAAAAAAATCCCATATTAATATTCTTACTAAAATAACATATTCTAAACAAGAGCTTAACAAATAAAGAAGGAGCTTAAAATTACATAGAAGGCACTCTCAGCAGAAGTTTATTATTTTCTTTTTATTTAAGCTATGTTCAAAAGATTTGAACTTATTTAGGTTTCCTCTGCTTGGAGATTTATGAATCAAAACATGTACATTTTAAATTCTAAAATAGGAAATATTATTTGATAATGTTTATATTATTTTATGAAATTTCTGATTTCTACATTAAAAAAGGATCTTTATTGATTAAAGAAATTTGTATTATGTGAAAAATATAGACCTATATTTAATACCCTTACTAAAATAACATTTTAAAACATGAACTATGTAATCCCCTAGTTGATTTACCTCTTGAGAACAGGCAGATTATGTTGTATATACAAATATGAGAGTTTAGATTATTTAAAGTTAGCTTTTTAAAAAGAAAATATAGAAAAGTACACGGTTGTAAAGAAGAAACTGCATACTGTATTTCAGATACAGCAACAATTAATACCATCACTTAGGAAAATAAACATCTCCATGATGGAGGGAATTACAACGTATATAAGAGAAAAATTTGCGTCTAGATCGCAACTCGCCTCGGTAGCTCAGTTGGTAGAGCACTTGGCCCGGAAAGCCAAGGGTCCCGGGTTCGAGTCTCGGTCTAGGCAAAAATTTTTCTCTTCAAATATATCTCCACGATTATCGATATTAAGTTAATTTAATTCTTTATATTTTGACTAGTAAACACAGTTTTTCTCAAAATGAAAAAAAATTACTTACACTACTTTGCCATATACCTCTTCATTTATTGAGAAACTATATAATACCATGTCCTTCCAGTTTCAATAATTGGTTTATTTTGTTAGGAGGTACCACTATTTGAAATCATTAACTTATTCTAGCCCTCCTGATAATGTTGACCAACTCCATGCATTTACAGTGTTTATCAATATGAGGTATATTCAAATGTGTATGAGCATTAAAGATGAGATGTACTGATGTCTACATTAGAATGAAAGTAAATAGGGATGTCATTATAAAATTACAATGTTTACAATGTTTTCAAAATTGTTTAAAGGAAAAATTTTATTCAACTTATATTTTTGTTAATGAACAACTAATTTGGTTCATGAATTAATGAGTCATTTTTACACACTTATATTAACTTGACCTGTATCTATCTATGTAACTGAATCTTTTAACGTGATTTTCGCCCACTTAAAATCATTGGATTGACTTGAAACTTTGTATACTTGTAAAAGACCCGTGACAATACAATAATTTTATATTTTGTTTCTAAAATCATGGCCAGAATCATCAGAAAATCAAAAAAGATGTTGTAGCTATGTAAAGGAATTTTTGAACACGATTTTCACCCATTTAGAAACATTGGATCGACTTGAAACTTTGTATACGTGTAAAGGACCCGTGACAATACAATAAATTCATATTTATCTTCTAAAATACTGGCCAGAATCATCAGAAAATCAAAAAAAGTGTCTTTGTATTTATGTAACGGAATTTTTTAACACGATTTTCACCCACTTAGAAACATTGGATTGACTTGAAAATTTGCATACTTGTAAAGGATCCATGACAATACAATAATTTCATATTTTGTTTCTAAAATCCTGGCCAGAATCATCAGAAAATAAAAAAAATGAAAACTGGTATAATAGGTTGCGGACTTGTCGACTTTTTAGTCAATCGTTAACAGCTCAGATGGTAGAGCAGAGAACTCTAATGGTATATAATTTCAGTAATCCATAGGTCGCTGGTTCAAATCTGGCTGGGGTTTTTTTTTTTTAGAAGAGTATTACTTTTAGCTCATACTACAATAGTAGCCTATCGAATTTAAAGATATTTACATTTTTATCTTATTCTGTAAAATATTAAAACTAAAAAATAAATAATAGTTTTAAAAAACTAAAAAAACATGCTTTATTAGAAAACCAAACTAAAAAATTGAAAAATAATTTTAATTTCCAACACACTTGGGATAAATAATTTTACCATCAAAAGCGTGGGGTACTTTTTATGATTTTTACATTTTCTTCTTAGAGACTTTACTTTTACCAATATCTGTTTATTATCAAATATATTAATTGGTAAACAGCACTCCACGCTTTTGATGGTAAAATTATTTATCCCAAGCGTGTTGGAAATTAAAATTATTTTTCAATATTTTAGTTTGGTTTTCTAATAAAGCGTGTTTTTTTTTTACTTTTTTTAAAACTATTATTTATTTACATCTTACCTCATAGTTTATGCTTTCTTAAACATGGGAACTGCAGTTTTCAAGAGAACTATCTCTCTCTTTTCAAAAGACATGATGACTCTCAATAGCCAAACCTGAGATTTGTTTATAAAATTTTCCATTGAAGGTGAAAAAATTATTGTCAATACAAAGTTTTGTAAGGTTTAAATATTCTTCTATTATTTCTCTTTCTAGTTTCAAGAAATTTAGCTATTTTCTATGAACTAATTTGGTAACTAGATATTCCAATACATGTAAGCATTAGGCAGTGACTGGGGTGATTTTAAGCAGCTAAAATTAAGATTATAGCATGAAATATTTCTTTTAATTAATGTCCTCCTCTGACTACTAAGGGAAATGCTATAAATTATTATACATAATGTGCAATAAAACATTAGTTGGACTGAAGCTCAACAGTTAAAAATGTTCTTCCCGTCTTTTTTTCCATACACTTCTTCTTCTTCTTAAACATAATTTGTAGGATTTTCATCCTGTTTATTTCCAAAATCACTCCTCAGAGGAAGATGTATTAGATGTGCATTCACTGTCTATCCATCTCTTAACTGGTCTTCCTCTTGTTCTTCTCCCGTCCATTGGACTATCTTCTTTAGCTCTTTTTGCAAGTCTGTTTTGTTCCATTCTTTCTATATGACCCTTCCAATATTTTTGTTTATCTACAATAAAAATAGTTATATCTTAAATATGACATGTGTCCATTTTTTTTTCTCCAAATACAATCGACTTTATTGCTCCTGTTTAAAATGTTTTCATTGTTCTTACCAAATCACTTGTAACAATACAAAGATTACAGATAAAGAAAATAAAACAAGTGCCACTAGATAGGAAACATTTTGTTTTATGTGAAACTGTGAAACACAACAGAAACATAGTCAGTTTTATAGAGTGATTAATTTATATTCAAAAGAAATATTCACTGCTTTGTAAAATTCTAATACAAACTAATAATTAAA
This sequence comes from Diploptera punctata, assembly GCA_030220185.1. NCBI lineage: Eukaryota > Metazoa > Arthropoda > Insecta > Blattodea > Blaberidae > Diploptera > Diploptera punctata. The sequence goes on along the minus strand of JASPKZ010003830.1, from coordinate 449,648 downwards.
AGCAGCAAAAATTAAAAAAATTGAAGAAGAAGAATCAGGAATTTATCACTTCAAGCACCTCAAGTTTTAATAAGTTTTTAAAAAGTTTAACATAAGATTGGCACTGATGAATGGTTACAGCCTCAATAGGATAATTAAAACAACAAAAATGAAAAAAAATTGAGGAAGAAAACAAATCAGGAATTTACCAATGCAGCGATTGTAACAAAATGTATATATGAAAAAACAAAAGAAATTTGAAAACAAAGGTAAAAGAACATCTTAGAAATGTGAAAAATGGTGAAGTGGAAAAGTCAGCAATAGCTGCTCATGCTTGGTCTGAAAAACATCTAATCAATATAAAAGTCAATTTAATTAAACAAATAAAAAAACAAAAAGAGCTCACATTTTGGGAAAAAAAAATCTACATTCAAAAAACAAGAAAAAAAACTTTTGAATTTTGAAATTCCCGGGGGATTCTGATTTGATCCAGAGGTTCATCAGTCCACCAATAGAAGTAAGAAGCAATTCACCTGAATGACATTATATCAGTCAACAAGAAAGATGAAGCCACCTAGGCTTTGAAACCGTTATAATTAGAAAACTGGATATGAGGTGAGGTATAAAGAATTTTAATTTAAATCTTAATATTTACAAAAAAATATAATTTAAATATTAATATTTAAAAGATTATGGTGGGCTTACATTTTGAGACAGAATTTGCCAATGAAACAAATAGGAATGAGATGCACAAAGATATTAAACATAGGCTCAATTCTGGAAATGCGTGCTATTATGCATTGCAGAGACTCTTGATGTCCCAACTCCTTTCAAAAAACGTTAAACTGAAAATATATAAAACTATTATTCTACCAGTTATATTATATGGGTGCAAAACATGGACTCTTACTTTAAGGGAGGAAAGGAGATTACAAGTATTTGAGAATAAAGTACTTAGGAAAATTTTTTACCAAAGAGAGATGAACAGACAGGTGAATGGAGAAAACTACATAACAATGAACTACATGGTCTTTATAGGAAGCCAGATATAATAAGAACAGTTAAGTCTCGTAGACTGCGATGGGCAGGACATGTTGCACATATGGGGAATGAAAGACTTGCATGGAAGCTTCTTGTAGGAAAGTCAGAGGGAAAACACCCAGTTGGTAGACCAAGAATGAGGTGGGAGAATAACATTAACTATGATTTGAGGGAAGTAGATTATACAGGGAATGATTGGAAGGCATTAGCTCAGGATAGGGATGTATGGAGATCTTATGTCCATGCAGCCATGAACCTACGGGTTCGATAGTGCCAGTGAGTAAGTAAGTATTTGCCAATGAAATACTAACAGTTGCAACAATGTAAGTTTAATTTTTCATCCAGGAGATAATTTGGGTATAGTGAATTCGGTATTTTAGTTTCCAGGTGGCATCAAAAGCAACTATTTCACTCTGATTTAAAAAAAATACATTGTTATTGCCAAACAGAGCTGGGGAATTGTTGTTAGAGGCTTCTAAGATGCCGCTCCATTCACCAAAAACTGAAAACAGTTCTCTGCCAATAATGTCTTTGCATTATAATTGACATATAAAATGACGTTTCCATATCAACTCCACGTGGATATAATTATCTTAACAGCGTTGCAACTTTTGTATTTTGCAGTATTATCATTAAATAGTATATTTAAATTACTGTTGGGAAGTAAACATTATGAGGTTATTTCATTAATAGTGAGTGGAGAACATATTTTTAATGACTCACCTCATACATTTTCAAATTTCTTTGATACCGACAGTTTCAGACAATATCTTGTCCCTCTTCAGTCATGACTTCCACTTGATATGCTAAATACTTTGCCATGCAAAATGGACCTATCTAACCACAAAGCAAAGTGCCTGTAAACTAAAATACTGAGTTCACTACAAAAGTGAACACCTGCAACAGTGCTATATTTGCTCTTTGAACATTGATGTTTTAAAATTATCTAAATATATTGGTCAGTTTCAGTCTATATGTATGAGCAGTTGATAGTGTGAATATTTTACTAAAGTGCTTTATTTTTATTTTATAACAGGATAATTTTTTATTTGAAAAAGAAAATCTGTATTAAGTTATGGGTTATCATTATTATTATTATTATTATTATTATTTATGTTATATTTTTTTATGAAATACAACTAAGTAGTGTGTTGCCATATTGTGTTCATTAAAGTGTGTCATCAGTTAAAAAAGTTTGAGAATTCTATCTGTAGAGAATGTAACTCAGACAACAAGGCATCTATCTATGGACTAGATGACCCAGGTTGGATCTAGGGAGTGAAAGGGTTAATTTATTTGTGTCTCTGATCTCGAGTACTCTATATTGTGCACAAAGTAAGAATGTTAATGCAGCTCACAACTGGAATGTTTGATTCTGTATGTACAATGAAATTCATGGTGCTTGCCTAACGAATATAGGAATAGACACCAAAACCATGGAGTGAATCTTTATTGTAGGAATAAGAAAGCAAAGGACCAATATTATTGTAATAGATATGGTATTAACATTTCTTTTTTTATATATACTTTTGTATGTTTTTACCTCTGTGGTTTGATTCACTAGTCTGTTTTTACTCAGTTTCATTTTAAGAAGGGGTAGAATGAAAATGGTGCAAAGTTACCATCTGGTTTAGTGTAAATGATGCATTTTATGTTACAATTATATGATTTAGTCATTCAGGGTTGTCTAACTAATTTTTTCAAGCTTTTTAATAAAAACTGTTACTTGTCCATAAAGTGTTAATTTGCCTTTCTGTGCTACCAAGGAAGGGGAATTTCTTACAACCAGTCTGAAATATGATAAATGTTGATAGTATACTACTGATAAGAATGGGTATTTTCTAACTAAAAATAACCAAATATTTACATTCCTTTCAATAAATGAGCAACTTCTGACATTTCTATAAAGACTATTTTTTTAAGTCCTTCCACCATTAGCTGCTTCAGTCAGCCAAACAAATGTATTTCTTCACTAGCCTTTCTGCAGTCATTAACCTATTTGCTTCAGATTTAAGTGCTCGATGCATTTGCTCAGAAACTGGATATAAGTCACTGTAAATTTTATTGTCTATTTTCAGACATTCAAAACGAATAAAAGATAACGGTACTTTAGATCACAATAATGGTGAAGACCATAACACATTCCTCTACTATTCATAAATGTTAACTAAAAATTGCCCTGCCAAGGGATGTACAAAATATATAATAGAGTTAAGCGAGGGTACTTTGTCTTATGAGTTGAAGGCCTTTTAACAGCTGCGAGTGTACCTCGTCTTCTGAAGCAAATGGGTTAAGAAAGTGGAGACGGTGTTGGAAATTCTTACAATCAGTCTGAAATATTTGCTTTTATCTGATTACTGTAAAAAGATCTTAGGAGGCCCTTGAGATAGTGGAGGTTAAGGTTCCCACTTTTTTAAACAATTGGCACTTTATGTCAGCCAAGTTGTCAAACCTGCATGACATCCACCTTTATTCCCAGAACGAACTTCTGGTATTCATTTCAGTTAGAGTTTGAGTTGACCCCAGGGCCATGGTGCTTCCAGAATGTTTGGGTCAGTTTAAAAATCCTAACCTCACTGAAATTCTAACTCTCAATCTTCCAGCTTGTAGTATATTAGCTTAACCAACTACACCATGGCATGCTCCTATCTGATTACTATACCTCAGATTTTTAGGTTCTGAAGGTTGCAGATTTAGGTACTTAGATAGACTTTAAAAAACTATAAAAGAAGTTCTAAAAATATTATTTTAGGAATTTTCAAATATGTAATATATTTTAATATCACTATCATTAACAGCAAATAGATAACAAAATTATGAAATTAATTAACTATAATAGACTTACATCTATTTATTGACTCACACTCACTCACTCACTGGCACTATCGAACCCATAGGTTCATGGCCGCATGGACATAAGTCCTCCATACATCCCTATCCTGAGCTAATCCTTTCCAATATTCCCTGTATAATCTACTTCCCTCAAATCATAGTTAATGTTATTCTCCCACCTCATTCTTGGTCTACCAACTGCGCGTTTTCCCTCTGGCTTTCCTACAAGAAGCTTCCATGCAAGTCTTTCATTCCCCATACGTGCAACATGTCCTGCCCATCGCAGTCTATGGAATAATAGAGCAAAATTATTGTTATGTTTTATATTGTATTGATGCTTTGATAAAATTCTAAAGATCTTCAGCAATTTCCAAAACCTGACAATACTGAATGTGATGATTACATTATGAATATATTATTATGTATATTTTATAAACAATTAAGTAAATTAATAATATACAGCTAAATCTATTAGTTTGATCATTTAAAAAAGAGAAATTTAGGTTAAAGAACTAAACATAGATCCCAAAGGATAAAGTAACACTTTAGGAACAGGTAAACTCTCACATGTGATATAACTTTTCTTGAAACTTGTATTTATGTGATGTTTTTATTATTAATTTAACACTTCTCACTGAAGGATAAATTATATTTGAAGAGAAAAATTTCTGCCCAGACCGAGACTCGAACCCAGGACCTTTGGCTTTCTAGGCCAATGCTCTACCATCTGAGCTATCGGGGCAATAAAGCCGTACTGGCTTTATAAAGTAGTGTTAAATTCTCGATAAATGTCTTTTTAACTAAGAAGCCGCCATTTGCAAAGATAAAAGCAAAGGCTTCATAGCATTTGGTGCTGGGAATTACAATGTATATAGGAGAAAAATTTGCATCTAGATTGAAACTCATCCCGACAGCTCTGATGGTAGAGCATTGGTCTAGAAAACCAAAGGTCCCGAGTTCGAGACTTGGTATGGGCAGAAATTTTTCTCTTCAAATATATTGTATTTATGTAAATGGTTTTTATTTATCCCTTCAAGAAAAAAAAGTATGAGTATAAAACCTAATCTCCTAGGTCTAATGATTATTGATTAAATTGTCTGGAGGGGATAGATATGACAAAAATGGCAGTTGCTTGGAACATTGCATTTTGTCATCTTGCTCCCATTTGAGAAGACAGAAATTGCTTGTTTCATTGAAACAATATTAATGTATTGAATATTGATCTTATGTTATTGCAATCCTAACCTGTACCTCAGAACAAAATTATCATTGTGGCAAAAGAACTTAAAAGTTGTATATCATTCAAGATTAAGTTAAAATGTGTCAATATCGCAGAATTTTTTTAATTTGTCGGAGAACATTTTTTGAAAACTCACCTCATAAATTTTGTATTTTTCATGAAACCGCGGTTTTAAACGTAATCATGTCCATTTTCAGCCACAAGACTAGTGCCTGAAGATGGACGTGATTATGTTTAAACCGCAGTTTTGTGAAAAACACTAAATTTATAAGGTGAGATTTCAAAAATGTTCTCCAACAAATTTCAATGATTATACCTCATAATTGAACTACGAGGATTAATTTAAGATAAAATAAAATGTTTCATACCTCTCCTCATATTAATCTTCTAAGTAGATTGCGATTTCGGGTTCATGGCAAACCCATCATCAGGTTTATTGGTCTACCAAGAGAGAGAAGAAGAAGTGGTTCTTCCGATTAACATAACATCAGTCAGCAAGATGGTACTGATGATGGGTTTGCCATGAACCCAAAATTGCGATCTACTTAGAAGATTAATATGAGGAGAGGTAAGAAACACATGATTTTATCTTATACCTCATAATGTTTACTTCCCAACATTAATTTAATAACATAGAATTCCTTGCACTTCTTGGACTGTAGTTTAGTGTCATGATATTATATATATATACTTCATCTAGAGGATTAAGAGGATTATGATGGTTGTATATGAGTTAAAAATAAAATATATATATTAATTAAATAAAAATAAAACATAGTTTTATTTGATTTTCATATTTATTATATAATTCAGTGACAGCTGTTTCAGTACACTGTACCTTCTTCAGACATATTTAAATATATATAAATAATATTTATTTATTTATATCACACAGTAGTTCAGCTTCATAATATTGTAAGTAAATTAAATTTCTTCTTCTTCTTCTTCTTCTTCTTCTTCTTCTTCTTCTTCTTCTTCTTCTTCTTCTGCTTCTTCACTTCATGGGCTAGGCAAATTGCCTGTTCCACCTCACAGTTGTTCTGAGAATCTTTTCACTGGCCTTCCTACATTCCTTGAACCTCGTGGCTTATAATTAAATGCTGCTTTTGGTAATCTTGTTACATTCATTCTTTCTACATGTCTAAACCATTTATCTCTATAGTATTTGATTTTATCATTCAATGGATACATATTTAACTCTATTCTTATATTTTCATTCTTTATCAGATCCAATCTTTTGCAGCCTTTTGTTCTTCTAAGGAAGTTCATTTCTACACTTTGTATTCTACTTTGTAATTTTTTGGTCATTACCCAAGTTTCACTCCCATAAAGTAATGCAGGAACTGCCACTGTTTTATAAAACTTCAATCTAGTATCTCTTCTTGTTTTGTTCTTTAATGTATTATGTATAGTTCTGCATATCATTGTAATTTCGACAGTTTCATATTTATGTCTTTTTCAGTTTTTTGTGTTTATAGTAAAATAACAACCCAAATAATTAAAATTTGTTACTTATTCTAGAGGTTTGTTGTCTATTATGATTTTTTATCTTATATGTTCATTTCCCCACAATGCCATAATTTTTGTTTTTTTTATTTTGATATTTTAAAATAAAATAAAATAAATATTTTATTTTTCAATTAACAAACTACAGCATTGAACTACAGTCTATGAAATATAAAAATATGTGATATCTCTAAATCACCAAGTGGACATAGCGTGTTATGAGTTCTGAATTACAAAAATTATCATTAGAAATAACATCATCATAAAACTGTTCTAAATTTCACATCAAAAGATTGTATTTCTGGACAAATTTTTTTTTTTTTATCACCTGGTACTTCACAAAAATCTTTTGCAGCACTCTATAAATCATAAATGTTTGCCTGACATAGGTAGTTTGACAGGCCCGGAGTATAATTTAACTCCAAGAAAATAAAATTTAAGTAATGAATTAATGTTATATTGGTAGCTAACATGCTTAGTATACGTTTTGTGTTTAGTCTAACAGCATGGCAGCAGTTTGAGAGATGTGAGATTGCATAATATTTTCATATTTTCTATACAAGTGGCTAGCTATGTAAAATTACCTTGTCTCACCAACGATGATATTATTTAGTTGTCTAGCTTTAGTCACAAGAAGGTTTGAGTTCTTGGAGAGCTTGGTAACTATCTCTACTATAATCCAGTTAGATGGAGTATGCATGTGGTTATTTTTACTAACCAGGGCCCGTGAACACACAAGGGCTGTGCCTAAACGATTTGTAGTGAAACTTATTTTAAATGTTGTTTTATGTTTTGTCCAACATTTAGTTTCCCTTCTAATTTTCTAGTCTTGCCTGCATGACACGAACAGCGTCCTCACATTCTTCAAATGTTATGCGAGACTTGATTTCATATTCTCGCTTAGTCAGTGGTTTAGAGTCATTACCTACTTGTATTAACAATTATCTCCAGTCAGTGTTTTGTTGAGATCATTTTGGCAAACCTGTTAACCAGAGGATTACTAAATTATCTCTATTTTTATTTCTGGTTGTGATTTTAAATTAATTTGAATCAGTTATTTCAGAAATAATGAATTGGTTTATAATAAATGTCTTATTGGCCTAACCTCAGTGTTGGTTTAAAATGCTGATATAAGGGACATGGCCGAGCAGAGATATTGAGCCTATCTTCATAGGTTTTCATTCAACTTATTTGTGTAGGTCATCTTTCAGAAACAATAAAATTTTTCCATAAAGTTCCCCTGCTTGTGATTTCTTTTCCACAGTTTATAATCTATTACTCCATATATCCCCTTTCTTGCAGACAATGGTAATCCCTGTCGGGATTTCCTTAATCTAACTAATTTTAGTTTTGTCTTATTTCTCTATAGATTTCACAAGAATGCTGCACCCCATGTTTGGTTTAACACATTGCCTCCAAGAGACATCTAGTAGGCAACTAATGTATATTTTAGAAAAAGACAAAGTATTATGCTTTGAACTGGGACTTGAACCCAGATCTCCTGTCTTCTCCTGCACTAAATCTCTGGTTCTCTGCACTAGAATGCTGTCCATTACACCAGTCAAGGACACGATACAAACATCAACATTTCTTTCCTCATATACAATTCTCAAATAATGTATATTTAGAAAAGAAAAATTAAAGCTTGAACTGGGACTTAAACCCAGATCTCTGGTTCTCTGCCCTAGAATGCTGTCCATTACACCATTCAAGACACAATACAAACATCAACATTTCTTTCCTCATATACAATTCTCTAATCATCCGAGGACATGTATATGAGGGAAGAATTATCCATCATTGAGATGTATGAAATGAATAATAAAAACATTGAAGAAATATTTATGTTTGTATCGTAGCTTGAATGGTGTAATGGACAGCATATTGGTATGTAGAATCAGAGGTCTGGGGTTCAAGACCTGATTCAAGAATTATTTTTTCTTTTAAATAATATTGTCCAATATTGGAAGGTATTAATATTTAAATATAACATCAAAAAACTAAGGTATTACTTGGATGTGTGAAAGGCTGATTAAATTTACTCAGAGGCTCCAGTTTAGGCTTGAGGTTCTTTTACAAGCCCAAAAAATTAGGCTCAGGACCCAAGGCTTGAAGTTCCTCCAGAAGCACTTCTCCCTTGGATTTTTTCTTCCTAAAAAATCCATTGACCTCGGCCATATTTTAACTTGGGACTAGAGGCAAGTAACTTAACCCCTATACCACTGAGGCTAATTTCCTAATTATAATTCTTGACTTTTAGGTCTATTTGTACCTGAACCAACAATCTAGCCCTCTCTTCCCAGATTTATTTTGACTTTTATATTATTCCCATACTTTTTTATAGCATTCTTTCAAATGTCTGAAACAGAGATGTACAGTTCCTGAAGTGCAATGTACACAAAAGTCAGGGAGGTGGTTTCAGATGAATATAATATATTATATTTTGAATGAACAGAAATAAGTGTAATATTGGTGTGAAATGAAGATAAAATTTCAATGTTTTTTGTCTGTAAGTTTGAGGCATAGAAGGAAACAAAATATGATAATCAAATAAATACAATAATTTTCAATATTACAAAGATTGGCGATTTTATTATTAATTTAACACTTCTCATCGAAGGATAAATTATATTTGAAGAGAAAAACTCGCCTCGGTAGCTCAGTTGGTAGAGCACTTGGCCCGGAAAGTCAAGGGTCCCAGGTTCAAGTCTCGGTCTAGGCAAAAATTTTTCTCTTCAAATATAATTTATCCTTCGACGAGAAGTGTTATATTAATAATAAAATCGTCAATAGAAGCCCTACTGGCTATAAAGTAGTGTTAAATTCCCAATAAATGTCTTCTTAACTAAGAAGCCGCCATTTGCAAAGATAGAAGCCATGGTTTCAAGCATTTGGCGCGAGGGAATTACAATGTACATAAGAGAAAAATTTGCGTCTAGATCGCAACTCACCTCGGTAGCTCAGTTGGTAGAGCACTTGGCCCGGAAAGCCAAGGGTCCTGGGTTCGAGTCTTGGTCTAGGCAAAAAATTTTCTCTTCAAATATTACAAAGATTGTTGCTATTGTTATCTAATGTTTAATGTTTGGCAATGAGGACTTTAGCTCTCGTGCAGTCCAATATTTTTCTATGATGGATCCAGCAGGTAATGATTTTCAAGTTTGAAGATGTTCTTCAGTCATTTCTTTTTATTTATTGCATAAATAGATGTTATATTCATTATGTATATCCAGCCGTAGTTGATGGCTCAAATCCATTGCACACTTTCGCTATAAGTTGCAATGGGGCTGCATTTCTACGTGCAGCATATGTTGTCATTCAAGGTGGGTTAAAAGAAAGAGATATAAGAAAGACAGAAATTAACTTTTCGACCTCAAATACTCTAATACCATCAGGGTCGAAGAAAACAAGATGTCAGGCAAGGGAGCCTGGACAGGAATGTAAAAAGTGGGATCTGGTACTAGAAAAGGAGAAATACCAGATTGGTCTATAACCCACCAAGCTGACCAGTGCTAATTGGTGGGTAGCCCATCCCTTTGTTTCATATTGCATAAACAATATTTTAACAGCTGCACCACAAGAAGGTAGGGATTGGATGCTGCGTTATAGTCCAGGTTGGTTCCTATAAGCTTGCAATCTAGAAAGAATTAGAGGATCTCCTCCCAATAACCCTTTGCAGGCTAGAAAAGTGTAATGTGTTTTGTGGATTTTGAAGTTTAAAACAATGATAATTGAGTTTGTATTTTTTAACATTCTTACCTCATATGTTTGTTTTGTTGGACGATCGTTCCATCTTCAGCTTGTCACAAACAAGCAAACAAAAAACAAAAAAAAGATATACAAAGTCAATTATTAAATTAATCCTCATAATGATACTTCCTAATGATTTTAAAATTTAAAACTGTGACTTGTGTGACTCTAAACAGATGTTCTTCAGATGATTTCTATCATTTCAGTATTTGTCAATTGTACATTTCTCTCTAATAGGTTTACAGTTTCTTTTAACTGTATATCTGGACAGTGAATGCTATTCTCTCTCAGTGGTTTCTTGTTAAATAAACATTGAAATTAGACATCATACACAAATCATAGATTCAGATTTCACTAATCACAAAAGATGTTACAATTTTATTTGAACAGTAAAAAATATTGGATTTGTTTCAGTGCCTCAGACTCAGGCCTACAGATAGAAAACTTTGAAGTTTTATTTTCCTCTGAAATTCATATTATATTTCTACATATATTCATTAAAAAAATCATAATTGTCTACAACCTCATCATGATTTTTAAACACAATGTTCGTAAAGTAGGCCTATTGATGCTTTTAATATCTGAAAACATTTGCATTCTGATTCAATGATGAGCATGAAAAGGCAGACAAATTTTGCCCAGAGGCCTCTTATTTCAGTCTTGAGATTTTTTATTTGTTGTAAATGTACTACATGAGATCTTAACTTTATCTCCCTTTGAAAGAACCCTTATTCAGAACTTCTATGTCCTGAAAAAATATATTGGCATCATCAGGTTTGATCCTATAAACCTCAAAATCCAAGCATGGTAACTACTAGGCCACTAGAAAGTTCTGAAATAATTGATTCATGTTCCTTCTCAAACACTCAAGACATTGTTAGGTTATTGTAAATATAGTGCAAGTAGCGGCTAAGATATAATGTAATATACCCCATGCTGAATTCTAAATGCTTTAAAATTATCCATATTAATCAGATTTCATGACAATAGTATAAACTCTATCAAACCTTTTTTATGAAAATTATACTGAATATAAATCAGTTAAAATTAAACATGGTGTTTCCTGTTTTGATGATTCATTATAAGTATTTTTTATTTATACATTTGAAAGATAGCCAACTGGCTTTACAAGCTAGCATTACATAAGGATAGAGCATTCACAAATGGCTATATAATTCTTGTTACATGGAAAGTATTTTCTTGTAGATAAGTCAACTACAGGTTGAAACAAAATCCAATACTCAGTCTTTGAGGATATAAACAATTTTTTTTAATAATCATAGATAAAATTAATTACCATATTGAATTACAAAATCAAAAACTGTGCTGTTAAAGATATAATTATTTATCCAATGGTGAAGATTGATGGTATTTCATCTTCTTTTGGGCTTCCCAGTACAGACTTGTACACTGTGATCTGTAGTTTAGTGTTGGGCAATGAAAGAGATATTGACTGATTGTTGTAGAACACACATTTGATATAATAAAGTTCTCAGTTGTTATATCAGTTGCAATGAATGAATGAGTCATTTCTTACTGTGGCGCAAGTAGTTAGACGCTCACCACTGGGGTCCTGAGATCTAGTCTCGGCCACTCCATGTGGGTTTCATGGTGGACGATATGGAGCTTGAGCAGTTTTCCTCATGGTTTCTCCCGTTTTCTCTGCCAGAAATTTCATTCCACCATTTCTCCTTACTTATCTCATCCATTTTGTTTCATTTCATTCATCCGTCCCTGTGACGGTGCATCAGGAGTGGTTGGCCGGCACCCTTATCGTTCACAGACCTCTATAAATATAGGGACTTCATCTCATCTCACTCCTTGACACGACCCAAGTTGAGGATATTTATTTATTTTATATTTTTTTATCTTACCTCATAGTTTATATTTTCTTAAACATGGGAACTGTCCCACGCCTTAGCCGAGTGGTTAAGGCAGGAAGCTTTGGTGCAGAGCTATGGGATGTGTGCTGGTTCGAGTCTCCATGGGGGAAGAAATTTTCTCATGGTATTTCGGCTAGTATGGGACTGGTGCCCACCAAGCATCGTGAGGCATTTGGGTAGCTACAATAAGTTAGCAGTTCCAGGTTGAGAAAACCAACTATAATGGCTGGGAGACTTGACATGCTGAACACATGTCACCCCTACACTGGTTAAATGATCATCTACCTCTGTGATTGACACATGTGGATATGAGGCGAGCAGCCAGCTGGTAGGCTAAGGGCCTTCTAGCCTGTCACACCATGGAATTAAAATAATATTAATTATTATTAAACATAGGAACTGCAGTTTTCAAGAGGAACATCCCTCCTGTTTTCAACCGACATTATGACTCAATACCTTGCAGTGCCCATGCTGGAACAATACACATTAACACACATGCAATCTTCAATTTCCAATCTCTTGTTATTTAATAAAAATATTTGTTTTGCTCTCTTCTATCATCATTACAAGTTTGAGTATCGAATTTTGTTACATAATGTATAAAAGTTAGGGTGACCATATATTTTATTATTCAGATATAATACAATTTTGGATTCTTTTTACCCAGAATAGCTAACTAAAATAATTTCCATGTTGTCATGTATAAAGATTGAATGTTTAGTTTTAAATAAATATATGCAAGGAATGTTTTAAGTAAATATAGTATATAAATAAGTCAGAGAGAAACTCTTGAACATTCAGTTGTCAGGGCTACATAATACAATTATAGACTTTTAAAAAATAGCATGTTATAGACAATAAAAGGTTTAAAAAAGAGTGAAAAACTTATATAAAAATCACTTCCTGAATATTTTGAAATGTACCGTATGCGTTCTCTGCAACAATCCTTTTGACATCATGGACAGCCAATATCTCCTTCATTACCCAGTGCTAAACCATATAGCACAATGTGTGAACAACCTAATAAGTCTGTATTGGGAAGCTTGAGAGAAGATAAAAATACCATCAATCTCTGTCATTGGATAAATAAATAAACATTTTTAAATGTATAAGGAAATTATAGGTTTATAAATCAATATCATTTTCATGCTATCTTGCAATTTGACTGCTTTATTGGTTCTTTAAAATTTTTAAACATTTTTCCCCATCATCTGAAAATATTTCTTTATATATATATATATATATATATATATATCATTCAAAACCATAAGATAATTATGTTTTACAATGTATAGTATAATACTGTTATAGTAAGCTACAACCCTAACATGCCTTGGTGGCGAAATAGGGTTTCAAAATATTTGGAGATTCAATAATATATATATATATATATATATGCATTTTTTTCTTATTAATAATAATTTAAAATATTTATAGTACAAAAAATAATGTATACATAAGTATAAAACTTCCTTTTGCACTCTTTTCATATAATAATGAAAAATGTATTGGTGATTATTTTATCAATGTAATTTCTGAAAACAATAATGGCCCAAAATCACTGATGCTTCTAAAACAAAAAATACATAATTCAAAAGTTAGTAGATAGTGCTGATATTTTTGTCTTTTGAATAAATCAGACATATGGTCATCCTATTACAATACTGTAGTTATTATATTTTAAAATGTCCACCACTTTGATTCAAATTAATAATTTTTACAAATAATACAAACTGCTTCTGAATTTCATTTTACTTTTAAGATAGAATACTGTATTTTAGTCAGACAATTTTATTTGTTTTTTCAGCTGGTAAATGAACCTTAATTCTATAATGAAAGGGAGAAATATCTCTACTTCAAATATCCATCCATAGTAATTCTGCCCGAGGGCAGGTCTTTCACTGCAATCATAGCATTTTCATGCTATGCTTGCAGCTTTACTAGGGAATTGTAGGTGTGGTAGCTTCCCGTTGCTTTCCACACCAATGAAGGATGATGATGATGATGATGGCCATATGATTTCGGGGACCGTTTGGGCCTTAAAGTTTTCCTGACATTTGTCTTACAGGTGAGGGAAAACCCCGATAAAAACCTCACCCAGAAAAACTGCCCTGACCGGGGATCAAACCTGGGCCCGCTGCATGATAAGGCAACACGCTACCTCGAGACCACAGCGGTGGAATATAAGCTTAATCTAAAGAAAAGTTCAGGGAGAATAATTATTTCATGATGTAACTGAATCTGCCCCTCACATATTATTTTTACACAGCATCTAACCAAATTGAAACACACAGCCTTCTCAGTCCTAAGACAACAAATTTTCATACAACATCAAAATAATAATTTGTTCTCAAGAAACCAATTTTTTTTTTAATTTTAATTTTATTTCTTTCACTATGAACCATGCTCAACTACAGAAACACTAAACTAATCTACACAATGTAATGAAGAATCAGTTAGCTGGACAATTGGTTCCATATGGATTCACTGCAGTGTGTCCAGCAGGACTGAGGATATATCTACATTGGTACGGGCTGGACTTGTAGCACATATGGAAGAACCTAGAAATCCACATAGATTACAGAATTTTAGTTGCAAAATCTGAGGGAAATGATATAAGGAGACTGACACAAATAAAGGGATAATAAAATAGGTTTGAGAGGATGCTGAGGATTGAGTGGTCTTTTCTTATGACCTAAACAAAGGAATAACACTGAGTCTTCAGTTCTTCAAAAGTCAGTTATAACTAGTGTTAGGATAGGATGAAAGATACACATGTTATTATTTTATGCCTTTCTTCCTTGTGAAATTGAACAAGTATTATTAAAAGTGCCATATTTGAGGTATATTTATAATATAAAATGTGATTAAAAATGCCAAATTTGATGGTACATTTTTAATATCCTTGCCAGATTACTGAATGGTTCTTAAGTCAAGTTATTGGTTGATTTTATGTCTCCAAAATTGGAATAGGTCAAAACCCAATATTGTTTAAATATTAATGTAAACCGACCAACTGGTATTTATTTATTACATCCCTTATAAACACCAGAAATAAACAAAAAACAAAGTATTGTTGACATCAGACGAATAACTTTGTTGTACGGGGTGAATCATAAATATGGCTATACGTTTGATCGCGTTGTGTGATGAAAATATTACCATTACAGGAAATATGAAATTACTATTGGAAAGGCAATTATTCAAATTACAACAATGGAATAAAACAAAACAGTGTAGAACTTACGTCATTAGTCAAAATGGTGTTGAATATACAACAGCAAATTACAATTGCTGCATGGGCAATAACATATGCTAATGATCATGAGGCCACAAGACTGCATGGGCAATAACGTATGCTAATGATCATGAGGCCGCAAGACGTAAGTTTAAAGTAGCATTGCAGCCGTCGACTGTGGGGAAGTGGAGAAAACGACTGCTGGAAACGGAAAGGATGCAGAAAATCAAACCTCCTGGAAGGCCTCGCATTAGCACGGATGCAGAAACAACAAAGACAATTGTGGAGGCATTCGACGCTAGCCCATAAAAATCAATCTGCCAAGCTGCACGTGAGTAGTGATTTGTTTTGTTTTGTTCTATTGTTGTAATTTGAAGGATTCCTTTCCAATGATAACATCATATTTCCTTTAATAATAATACTTTTGTCACAAAATGCGATCAAACATATAGCCATATTTCTGAATCACTCTGTATTATGTAAAACTGTTTCCAAGCATCTTCATCATAATATGTTTAGAATCATCATCTAATTATATGAAGGAAAGAAAAAAGTCAATATAACATAATATAAAATGAAATAAATACATTCTTCCTATATTAAAATTTAACAAACATGCTTGAAAACTCAAAATTACTACTAACTTTTTATAAAAATATAATTATTTTGTGCTTTAAATTTTAAAGGTTAAAATGATTTTATCTTTTTTTCATAAAATTATAGCAATTTTTAAGTTAGATATATAAATTTGTTTTTAAAGTGATGTTTATTTAAAACCTCTTTCCTGCCTCAAAATACCGAACAATTTCAATAGATGTATCAAAGTAGTTGTTTTTAACTTTATTGCAAATATGTCCAATATGAAATGTGTAAATATCTTCTACCATTGAGAATGGGCTTTGTATTAAATTAATAAGAAAGTTTATATATGAAATCTATTTTAGTTCATCTCAGTGCCATGTGCAGGCTATCAGATTATAGACTATGTATTTTTTAGCAATTGCAAAACACATGAAAGACAGTGATAATAATTAAGGGAACTTAATGAGTATGAAAATAAAATGTGTGTGGAAGTGAATGTTTGCTTGTGTGATGACTAATAAATACTTGGAGAAAGTATTCTCAATTTGAATCATGTGTCTACTTTTGTATTATGAAATCCACAACCTTCTTATATACATTATTGCCTTCTTATGTTTTAGCATCCTCCCTTTCTTCTAACCTTGCCAGAGTTTTGGGAAATAGTAAAGAACTTTAAAAAAATGAAGCCTAAACTTGACTTTTTAAATTACTTAATAAACTCCTGCTAAATTTTATTCTCAGGGCTTCAATTTTAAAATTATTTCCCACCATTTACAATAATTTTTACATATTTTCTAATGATTATTTGAATATATTTTTCACGATATTGAACTACATGAATATGTGGCAGCCATATTGATTTTAATGAATATTCTGTGTTCCAGTGCAGTCAACATAGAGCCAGAACTAATTAACTTACACTAAATAAAATCAGTGTGCATTATTTCACAACTTTGAGTACTTAAATTGCATTAGGTTAGCTGTTAGGTTGGTCTTTCACAGGTTAGAGTACTTAAATTTCATTAAGTTAGTTTTTAGGTTTGTTGGCAATGTGAGTGCAAATACCATGTATATGTTGACTGCATCCCATGATTCCATAATGTAAACTGTTTTGCATCTGTTGGTGCATGTGCATGATGTATGGTTGGAACTTAGAAAACATTTTCTTGTCACATGTTGTAAAATGTTTCCCAAATTAACAAAAGGAATGATTACATTACAACTGATAGATAGGAAGTTGGTGCAGTATGGTTGAGGCCAATGATTGATTTTGATTAGGTTTAAAGATTGTTTAGTCTCAAATTAAAAAGAAAAAAAGAAAAAGCTAACATCAATATTTTCAATTTAATATTGGGAAGTAAACATTATGAGGTTTATCGTTAATAGTGAGTGGAGAACATATTTTAATCGACTCACCTCATACATTTTCAAACTTCTTTGATACCGACGGTTTCAGAGAATTTTGAAAATGTATGAGGTGAGTCGATTAAAATATGTTCTCCACTCACTATTAATCAATATTTTCCTCGATCCAAGGGCTTTAGCTTTATAATTAATTGATCACTATTGAATTATGTGAATAATTCACCAATATTTTTTGAGATTATGTTACAAGTTTAGGCTACAATTATTTGTAATAAGGTACAGGAAACATGATGACATGTGAGAACCTTACCACCAAGGCAAATTATGATTTAGTACAAAAAGAGCTTATATTCTTGGGTCCCAGCTTCTTCACTTCTGCCCTATTTTGTTTGCTGGCTTTTATTTTATCTATTCATGTTTGACCTTTTCTAGAGATAATTGAAGTTCTGATATGTTTACTTAAGCCAAACTGAATGGGTAACTGAAACTGTTGCAAATTTGTTTCCATTTTAGATTAATTTTTAAGGAGTCTATAAATAATCTCCAATCATCTGGAAAGTTTTTTGGATCTCGCAAGGCAGTAGGAATATCATGACAATATCTTAGATACTCTTCCTGAGAGATGTAAAGAAATCAAATTTAAAAAATGGAAATGGGTTGGTCATATGTTAAGGAAAGAGAATGATAACATCACAAAAATGGCAATTTGATTGGAACCCCCAAGGATTGAGAAGGCGAAGAGGAAGACAGCAACATGGAGTAATACCATCAGTGATGAAGCTGAACAGGCAGGAATCAGTTGGAATGAAATTAAGGCATTGGCAAACAACAGAGTGCATAGGCGAGCTTTTATCAGGTCCTATGCTTCCCAGTGGAGTGACTACTCTTCCTGAGAGAAATATGTAACAAATTCCTCTTCATGGTGTCTATACCAAGAAAATGACATTCCCAGAACCAGGAGGTTTTTTCTTTTAATCTGGGCTACAATATTTCAGCAGTCCCTAACCAAATCATTATGTTCTCTCTATGTAAACTGCTGAGGTTATTGAAAATACTGGAATGTATCTAAATCACTGCCATAGTCTTGGGAATTGGTTTCAATGATTCCTTTCCAAATGTGTCTGATGAAAAAAGGCACAAAAAAACCGTGAGTGATGGGTCTTTTTCCTGACATTTTTGTAGCCTGTAACAACACACAAAAAATAACAATCATTCACATGGTTTCAAGGTTCATGCCAGATCATTGGAACAGCAAAGGGCATGCTAGTTTTTTTTTTTTTTTTGGCTCCATTTCCTTAGCTGTTCTATACAAGTTTGACATACATTTAGAGCCCAAAACAAAATTTCCACAGATATGGCAGAATATATCAGGATTATTTTTGCACTCTCTGGAAGACCTATTACTTCAAAAGGAACTAGTAAATAATAATAACAAGAAATACAAATGCCACTCACAAAATTAGATGCACACTATATGAAAAGTGAATACAAACTTCCAAGAATTGCAATAAAAACAAGAAAAATCAATGCACATAATTTTTTTGAGTCTGTAATCGCTGACAATGGGGCTAAGAAGCTCTGAAATATGTTCAACAAAAACAACTCTAAGAGGTAAGAATGAACAGACAAAATGTTTTAATTAAGCACATAATATTGTCTGACCATCGAATGTGTGCTCCTATAAGATATGCACACTGAACCCTAATTCCTTTTCTGCCTTGGTAAATCATTTCCCTCCCTACATTCCTATCTCTCTCTTTCCTATCTCTGCCCTTCTCCCTGCCCACTACTCACAAGAGCTTTCTTGCAGGACAGATTATTTGCACTTGCAGTTCAGTGTTGTCAGCTCAATATGAATACTGTAGCATGGAAATATTATTAAATTCTGGTGACTGGGTAGTGACAGACATTTAAAAATTCCATACATTAAAGTTAATTAACTGTAGGTATATATTGATGATACAGTATTACATGGTACAGTCATTAGGTTTTGAGACTGAGCGCATAGTGGCACTGTGGTGCACTATAGCGCATAGATGGCACCGTGGTATGGTACCTTGTCAGTTAGTCTCTCGTCCCAGCAAAGAGACAGTTGAGTGCATGCACTGCAAGCAGAACTACGGTCTTTGTTGTGATGGTGATTTGAATATGTACGTCGAAACTCAAGATGTCACAGTTCGAGCAATGGGCATACATCAAGTTCTGTCAGAAATTAGGCAAGACCACTGTTGAAATGTTTCAAATGATACAGCAAGTTTACGGAGAGTACGCATTGAGTTGCATGTTGTGTTTAGATGACACCAACATTTTTTGCAAGGAAGAGACAGTTTGGAAGATGATGTGCATACTGGTTGGCCACAAACAATTCAAACTAAACGCAAGATCAAAGAAGTTGTAACGTTGGTGCGTGCTAACCGCTCCCAATCAGTAGATGATCTGGCAGCAACGGTAGGGGTCAGCCATGGTACTTGCTACAAAATTCTGTCTGATGACTTGAACTTGTCTTGTGTTACCCAGCACAGTGTGCCACGAATTCTGTCGCAAGACCAACATGATAATTGCATGACAATTTGGGTGACCTCATCAGTAGTGCTGACGATTATCCGACGTTTCTCAACCGGATAAAAACTGGAGATGAAACATGGTGTTTCCTTTACGATCTGCAACTGAAACAATAATCTGCCATCTGGAAAGTGCCATTATCACCACAACAGAAAAAAACTGCGACAAGACAGGTCAAAAGGCAAGGTTATGTTTGAACTGTTTTTCGATTCCAATAGAATTGTTCACATGGAATTCATCCCAGAAGGTGCAACTGTAAAAAAAAAAGACTGCTACAAAGAGATCCTTGGCTGTTTATGCAATTCAATTTGCCATAAGCAACCTGAGATTTGGCATACAAAGAATTGGATGTTGCTACATGACAATGCCACACATTGTTCTGTCCTTGTCCAAGAGGAACTTGCAAGGCAACAGGAGACAGTTTTGCCATACCCTCCACACTCACCTGATCTTGCACCATGTGACTTTTTTCTCTTTCCTCGCATGAAAGCAATCCTACATGGGCATAGATTTCATTATTCCAAAGAGGTCATGACTGCCACAAGAGAAGCCATATGGGACCTTCCTGCCAACATTTTTCAGTGGTGCTTCCAGCAGCTATACCAACATTGGCAAACGGCCAACGGTGACTATTTTGAGGGAGGATTGGTTTTGTTTAAGTGTATGCCTAGTTATTGGCATCTTGTGAGACATATAGATTCTTGGGTGCCTACCCTCCAGGCATAAAGTATCAGAACTTAATGACTGTAGTAGTATTAGATGATAGCAAGGAAATACTAAAAACCAACACACATGTTCTATTAAATATCACTAAGAAACCAGGGCTGGAAATAAGTATCAATCAAACTAAATATATGGTAATATATAGAAATACTGTATTAAATAGAAATGGTCTCTTAACAACAAATAAGGGGAAAATATGAAGAATTGATGAAATTCAAATACCTAGAAATATGAAAACCAGAACAAAAGCATCCAGTAAGTAAATTTGGAAAATAACATTAACCATGATTAGAGAAAGGTGAATTGTGCAAGATAGGGATGTATGGAGAGCATATGTCCACCTGGCCATTAACCTCCATGTTTGTTAGTGTCAGTGAGTTAATTGATTAGAAACAATAATTATAAATAAGAATTAGATGCACAAAAAATTTAACATGAAGTCAACTCTGGAAATCCAGGCTAATATGCATTACAAAAACTCTTGTGCTTCCCAACTTCTCTCAAAAAAGTTAAACTAAAAATATATAAGACAGTGATTCTTCCAATTATATATATATATATATATATATATATGAAACATGTTCTCTTACTTTAAAAGAAGAGAAACAACTTTGAGTGTTAGAAACTAAAATGCTTAGGAAAAATTTTTGGACCAAAGAGTGAGCTGCATGATCTTTATGGGATACTAGTCTCATAGCCTGTGATAATTAGGACATATGGCACAAATGGGAAACTTCTTTACAAAACCAGGCATAAAACATCCAATAGGTTGGCTCAGAATGAGGTGGGAGACTAACATTACATTGGTTTGAGGGATGTGAATATTATACAAGGAATTATTGGAAAAGTATTAGCTCAGGATAGAGATGTATGGAGAGCTAATATCTGTACAGTCATGATATTCTGAGTTTGATAGTGCCAGTGGGTTAGTATGGTTTGTGAATTTCACAACTTGCATTGATTACATTTGTTATAATGTGTTTAGGAATATTACATTTCAAGGCAGAGTCTGACATGTTTCCATGAAAACCTGCAAGTAGCAGTAATGTCATTATATTTGCCTCAGGGGAAATCTTGTTAATGTACACTGCATGTGAATGTAAGGTTTCATGTTGTATTGAACACATCAGGGAAATTAAATTTACTTTTTGCAGAAAAAATTGAGAAGGCAAAGCATATAGCATATGTAGGGACAATGCCTTTTGATTATATTTTTAAAAACATAGGGTTTTAATTGAAAATATGAAGTAAAAGTAACTTGAGAGAGATAAGGATATAGAGGGATAATATTAAAATGAATTTGAAAGATCTAGGGATCAGTTTCTATCTTATATGATGTAAGGTAATTCATGAAACATTATAAGTAAATGAGGAAAGAAAAATAAAATTGAAGGTAGCCAATTTGCTTACTCATTGAATAATCAACTTGGCATGGAATTTATATCTTAGAGCTTAAACTTGGATCATCATCTTCCATGTAATATATATAAGGCTAGATGAACTCTTATGATCACAAGACTGAATTTTCAATTCATATTTTTTTAGATGATCCAAGAATGTGTTAATGTTGAGGTAATGAACCATGGCTTTTGGAATTCTGTCCCTGGATATACATTGCACACGAGATTTCCAGTTGTACTGGCAATTATATGCAGTATGAATAATTGATTTTAGCTCAGTTGGTAGAGCATTTGACCCAGCAAGCCAAAGGTCCCGGGTTCGAGTTTCGGCCTAGGCGACAAAAAAAATATTTCTCCTCAAATATAACTGATTTTAACTGAAGCTCCTGTTGGACATCTTCATTTCTTTTATGATCCCAATGGGAATAATCTGTTGTTGCTCTAATCAACTTCATCTTGCTTGTCGTCATTTGATAAATGTTTTTATTCTCATTGTCCAGGCTTCAACTTCTGTAACATAATTCTGATCTTGATAAAGTTTTGTTTAGGTATATTCTTATGTGCCTTTGTACTGTGGTTGGTTGGTTGATTGGTATCTAATGTAGAGCACTTGATAATGAAATAATTTGCTCTCTTGCACTCCAATATTTAGCACAAAGGCTGGTCTCTTCTACAAAAACTGGACAATGGAAAAGATGGTTTTTTTCCATATCTTCATTTAAATTGCAAAAAGGGTATTTAGGCGAATCTGTTATGCCAAGTCTATGTAGGTGTTTATTCAGGCTGTGGAAAGGCTACTATCTTTAACAGGGAGGAGACCCTTTAATTCCTTCCATCGAAGGCTTAAAGGAACCGACCTGGACAGTAACCTAGTGTCCAATCCCTCGCCTTCTCGTGGTGCAGCTGTTAGTAATCATGCTTACGCATAATGAACGAAAGGAAAGGGCTTATTCACCCATAAGCACTGGTCAGCTTGGTAAGTTTTTCTTTTTTTGACCTAATTGGTATTACTTCTTCTTCCCATACCAATTCCCACTTTCAACTTTCCTTGACTCCCTTGACTGACCTCTTGTTTCTTTCGACCCTGATGGTATTAGAGTATTCGAGGCCTAGGGGTTCATTTCTCCTTCCTTCCTTATACCTACTTTCACTCTACGGGTGACGTAACCGCCACATGTGGTGCCTACTACTAAACGGTTACAACTAGTTTATTGTACTCCAATACAAATATGAAGTCTTTGTACTATTGAAGGTTTCAAAACTATGCTAAGTATAATTATTATGAGTTAGGGATTTAGACTCACCTTATATTTTTTTTAAATTTTCTTGCAGACCATGGTTTCTTCACATCTGTATGACATTGTCAATGCTACCTAACTATTGAATTTGTGGTTATCGATAATGTCAGATAATCAAAGCATACCCTTTGATTTTTAAATTTTGGGGTAGGTATGTGGACAATGTAACAATAGTCAAATAAAAACACTTGGACGATGCTGTTAAACTTTTGAATATTCACAATAAAACAATTAAATTTACTATGGAAGTTGAAAATAATCAATAAATGACATTTTTAGATCTTAATTGATCAGAAATGAAGAAGAAAGGAAAATAGAATTTGGAATTTACAGGAAAGGAACACACATTGCTAATTATATTAAAGAAACAGGTTTCAACCATACTGTACATAAACAGGCAGTCTTGAGGCTCGACATTTACTCAGCCTCCTCCCTAAATGAGCAGCCCAATAATTAATAATCGGGTGATAGAAAATAAATTTATAAATAATTAATTAATTAAATAATTGAATATTTCATTGGACACACACTTCATTTGTATTCAAACTAATCAGAAAAATACGTAGAATACAATTATAAAATTATTTTTTGTAAATTAAATGACTCCTTGGAATGAATATGATGAAATATTATTGCAAATTAAATGATTCCGTAGAACCAATATGGTGGAATAAGAATGTTTAGTTATGAGTAATTTTGGGAAAAGGCTGATGACTGTAACACACTCTATTGTATTTTGATGGGCTCGAGACATTCGTTCAACAAGTTAAAGATCTAAAGAATTCTTTTCAGTACTGAGGATTAGATGCATTTTATTCAGCTGGTTAGAACTGACAATGCCTAATCCTTGTACGCTGGACAGCTGAATTCAATAGGAATATATTGCTGGGAAATTTGGAAACTCAGTAAACGAGCATTTCTACAGAGGATGATTCAAACTAATTAAAGGCGAATGAAGCCACCAGAACATTCTAGAGTAAAATATTAGAAGCCAAGCTTTTTTACAAAATTAGTCGGGATTCCTGGGCTGATTGTATAAAATTCATGTCCCAGTTTTATCATCATCATCATCATCACTCCAGGGATTAGGCAATTGCCCGTTCCGACTTCATAATGCATCAGCCCAACGTCTTCTAGGTCTTCCAACTCTTGCTTGGGTCGGTTCCTTTTATGACAATCCAGCTGATTTCCATGAAGCTTCTCAGTAAGATAAATGTCTCCTGGAAGCGTTACGAGCGCTTCGCAGGACAAGGATGGTGGAAGGGCTGCTTCCTCTGAGCCTCCAAACATGCTCCTCTGGGTATCCACCCCCCAAGAGAGGGCTGCTTCTTCCGCTCTTCAAGCCCTACAAGTTTAGCTGTGCAATTCCTTGTCGCCCTGTTGACCGTTGAAGACTTGGCGAAGATGTGGCCACCCAATATGGATACAGACGCCATTGCTTCGTTGTGAGCTATACTTAGTTCCCCTCGCCTCTTACCCACCAGCAAGATTAACCTAAGTCAATCTTCCCCAGTAGGGTCGTCTGGGTCATCGGGTACTAAGCCCCCCAACCACGTCAAGGTGATAGCTCCTCTCAAAAGTAGGAGTGTCCTAAAACATTTGGTGACGTCACAACAAACCAAAGGGTTCAGAACCCTACCACCCAAAATTATAAAACAATTGCATCAATGGGTATATGTATGTTATCTTAAGGTGGGCAATATCATATGGTTGCAAATTATATTGAGTGGGAGTAAGAGTTAACCTTATAACGAAAATTACAGACTAAAACTCTCTTCTCGTGGCACGAGTAGTTCACTTAATAGCAGCAATAACATATTCATCGTGACTTAAAGTGCTAATGCAGCACATATTCTCATAGTCTATCGACCATCGGAGGTAAATACTTAATATAAAATTTGCAGTGGAGTCCCTTGCTAAATGACTTAGAAATAAAAAATATAACAATATAGGCGCGGTGCAATTAAAAATTCAACAGTCTAATTAAGCATCCTCAGCATAAAGTATAACCATATGATCGCGCCAATCGCTATGTAATTTGATATTTTTTTTATTGTGTGCAACGTGAAATAAAGTGTTATTGCACCTTCAACTTGTCGTCTTTTCCCTACGAGATATCGTGTCCGCACAATCCTTGTGTATCCCGGGACCAAGAGCATCTCATCCTACCGCAACCCACTGAGCTACCCGAAGTCCTTGACTAAAAGAGGAATCCTTTCGAAATCCTAGCGCCCACTAAATCCCGTCTTCACCATATATAACCTCCCGTCAACCTTCCATAAGCCAATATTTTGTTCCAGTCTTTAATAGTTTAACATGGTACAGACTTGTGAACGTTCCCATGAGCAGAGAAAAATTTTAATACAGAAAAAAACACATTAAAAAAGCAATAGATAATGTTTTTGAGAAAAAAATTATTCATAAGAAAATAAATAAATTCAAAAAATAAAAAGTAATAAATGAAAGTACTCTTCAGACAGATAAAGAAATTAGTAAAAAATTCAGGAAATTTACATACCATCCTTTAGTATTCAATAAGTTTCATAAAATGTTCAGCAAATTTAACATTAAATTAGCATAAAAAAATGATTACAGGCTGAAAACATTTATTAAAACCAACGAAAATGAAAAGATTTAATGAGGGCAACAAATCAGGGTTTTATCAAATTGATTGTAAAGATTGTGAGAAAATATTAATAGAAAAACAAAAAAAGAACTTGAATACAAAATTGAAAGAACACCTTAGAAATGTTAAAAATGGGGAAATAGAAAAGTCTGCAATAGCTGCACATGCGTGGTCAGAAAAATCACAGAATAGAAACTAAGGCCAAATCACTGAAACAGATAAATCTAAGGAACTCACATTTGGGAGAAAATTTACATCCAGAAGAATAAGGAGAAAATTATGAGTTTTGAAATTCCCGGGGGGAAAAAAAAAATGTATTTATAAGTTCATTGGTCAGCCAACATATGGAGTAGAATCAACCTATAGGATTGACAACTGCAAATTCAACAGTTAATGACAATGTAACACAGATGTGAAGAAACCATGGTCTGCATGAAAATTAAAAAAAATATGAGGTGAGTTTAAATATATAAATCATAAGAATAGTTAATAACAGTAGCTATATTACTTGGAGCCGGAACGAACCAAAAAGGTTTAATCCTTGCAAGAAGAAGAATTAAAAGAAACCTCAAAGTGTTACTTCCTACAAATATTAAATATGCTAAGTATTCCTGTTGTTTTATTGTACTAGATAACTATTTAATCAACTCACTGACAGTATCAAACCTGAAGGTTCATGGCCATGTGGATTTAATTTCTCCATATATCCTTATTCTCTGTTATATTTTCCAATCATTTCCTGTATAATTCACCTCTCATATCATGGTAAATATTATTCTCCCATCTCATTCTTGGCCTACCTACTAGGTGCTTGCCTCTAGTTTTTCTATTATAAGTTTTCATACCCTTCTTTCATTCCCTATTTCTGCCATATATCCTTATTCTCCTAACTCATTCTTGGCCTACCTACTGGGTGCTTTGCCTCTGGTTTTCCTACTAGAAGTTTCCATGCCTCTCTTTCATTCCCTATTCATATTCCTACCACATGTTCTTTTTCACAGACTAACTAACTAACTAACTCACTGACACTATTGAACCCATAGGTTCATGGCCACGTGGAGATAAGCTCTCCATACATCCCTATCCTGAAGTAATGTTTTCCAATCATTCCCTGTATAATTTACTTCCCTCAAATCATAGTTAATGTTATTCTCACACCTCATTCTTGGTCTACCAACTGGGCAGACTATGAAACTTCACTGTTCTTATTATATCTGGTTTCCCATAAAGTTTACTCTTATATAAGTCTTCTCTGTACACTATCTGTTTCTCTTTTATCCAAATATTTCCCTAAGAACATTATTCTCAAATCCGTAATCTTTTCTCCTCCGTTAAAGTAAGAGACCATGTTTCGCATCCATATAATATGACTAGAAGAATAGTTTTTTATGTATTTTTATTTTTTTAAAAAGAGAAATTAGGATGACAAGAGTTCCTGTAATTCATAATATACATATCCAGAGTTGAGCCTATGTTTAATTTCTTTCTGCACTTCATTCCTGTTTGTAAGTATTGTTCCTAGATATTTGAATACAGCCTTTTCTTCAAAATTTCACTAATAGGATCACCATTTTTTATCATATAAATATTTGAAACATGTAAATACATCTTCAATTTAAGTTCTTTCTTCTGGAACAAAATAGGTTTTTGCCTAAAATCTGAGGTCTACTTATAAGTATCATGTGTGAATAATCCAATTGTAAATAACTATGTCCATAAGAAAAACTTGGGCATGGAGTATAACAGTAATGTGATGGAATATGTTGTAAATAAATGGGAAAAAAAGGGAGATATTGTTTTAAAGTAATTAAGACTTCAAATTATAAAAAAAAATTTGTTTAAATTAAATTATTTTGAGTCTGTGATATCTTACCTCAATATTAATGTTGATTTGTTCCTGAACATGTTTCGATTAGTCTTCTAATCATCTTCAGCATCATGGCCAGAGAACCTCGAAACGAGGTCACATTTCATCGGTATTTCGAAATTCATAACTCTATTTTTGTTCTTCTGAATATAGATTTTTTCCCAAATAGTCAGTTCTTTTGTATTTTCCAACCGTTTTAATAATTTGGTGTCCGAATTTATATTATGTTTTTCAGACCCAACATGAGCAGCAACTGCAGATTTTTCTATTTCCCCATTTTTAATATGTTTTATATGTTCTTTGGTTCTAACTTGTAGGTTTCTTTTTGTTTTTTCCTATATATATCTTTTCACAAACAGTACATTCAATTTGATATATTCCTGACTTTTTATTTTTATCAGTTTTTTCATTTTTGTTGGTTTTTTTTTTTTGAGTCTGTAATATCTTACCTCAATATTAATGTTGATTTGTTCTTGAACATGTTTCGATTAGTCTTCTAATCATCTTCAGCATCATGGCCAGACTGGTTGGATTTGTGTTGTAAATCCTACTGGATGTCAATGTCAGCTCCCTCCTGCAGTTGGCCAGAGAACCTCGAAACGAGGTCACATTTCGTCGGTATTTCGAAATTCATAACTCTATTTTTGTTCTTCTGAATATAGATTTTTTCCCAAATAGTCAGTTCTTTTGTATTTTCCAACCGTTTTAATAATTTGGTGTCCGAATTTATATTATGTTTTTCAGACCCTACATGAGCAGCAACTGCAGATTTTTCTATTTCCCCATTTTTAATATGTTTTATATGTTCTTTGGTTCTAACTTGTAGGTTTCTTTTTGTTTTTTCCTATATATATCTTTTCACAAACAGTACATACAATTTGATATATTCCTGACTTTTTATTTTTATCAGTTTTTTCATTTTTGTTGGTTTTTTTTTTTTTTGAGTCTGTGATATCTTACCTCAATATTAATGTTGATTTGTTCTTGAACATGTTTCGATTAGTCTTCTAATCATCTTCAGCATCATGGCCAGACTGGTTGGATTTGTGTTGTAAATCCTACTGGATGTCAATGTCAGCTCCCTCCTGCAGTTGGCCAGAGAACCTCGAAACGAGGTCACATTTCGTCGGTATTTCGAAATTCATAACTCTATTTTTGTTCTTCTGAATATAGATTTTTTCCCAAATAGTCAGTTCTTTTGTATTTTCTAACCATTTTAATAATTTGGTGTCCGAATTTATATTATGTTTTTCAGACCAAACATGAGCAGCAACTGCAGATTTTTCTATTTCCCCATTTTTAATATGTTTTATATGTTCTTTGGTTCTAACTTGTAGGTTTCTTTTTGTTTTTTCCTATATATATCTTTTCACAAACAGTACATTCAATTTGATATATTCCTGACTTTTTATTTTTATCAGTTTTTTCATTTTTGTTGATTTTTATTAGTTTATTTAAACTGTGGTTATTTTTCGGTGCTAATTTAATATTAAACTTCTCAAATATCTTTTGGAATTTATTGTGTGCCCTGAAACTGTTAAATTTACAGAGTACAAACATCAAATTTGCCAAAGAAATATAAGAAAATAAATACATACCTTTTTTACACACGCTTTATATTAGCTTGACCTGTATCTATCTATCTATCTATCTATGTAACTGAATTTTTCAACGCGTTTTTCACCCACATAAAATAATTGGATCGACTTGAAATTT
Source organism: Diploptera punctata (assembly GCA_030220185.1). Taxonomy (NCBI): domain Eukaryota; kingdom Metazoa; phylum Arthropoda; class Insecta; order Blattodea; family Blaberidae; genus Diploptera; species Diploptera punctata. Next base: position 420,043 of record JASPKZ010003830.1, on the reverse strand, counting down.
TGTATACTTGTAAAGGACCTGTGACAATATAATAATCTCATATTTATTTTCTAAAATCCTGGCCAGAATCATCAGAAAATCAAATAAAGTGTCTTTGTATTTATGTAATGGAATCTTTGAACACGATTTTCACCCACTTAGGAACATAGGATAGACTTGAAACCTTGTATACTTGTAAAGGACCTGTGACAATACAATAACTTCATATTAATTTTCTAAAATATTGGCCAGAATCATCAGAAAATAAAAAAAAGTGTCTTTGTATCTATGTAACGGTATTTTTTAACACAATTTTCACATACTTAGAAACTTTAGATCGACTTGAAACTTTGTGTACTTGAAAAGGACCCGTGACAATACAATAATTTCATATTTTGTTTCTAGAATCCTGGCCAGGATCATCAGAAAGCAAAAAAATGAAAACTGGTATAATAGGTTGCAGACTTGTCGACTTTTTAGTCAATCGTTGTATGAGCTCAGTTGGTAGAGCGGTACACTCTAGTGGTATATAATTTCTGTAATCCATAGGTCGCTGGATCAAATCCGGCTCGGAGGTTTTTTTTTTTTAGAAGAGTATTACTTTCAGCTCATACTACAATAGAATCGAATTTAAAGATATTTACATTTTTATCTTATTCTGTAAAATATTAAAACTAAAAAATAAAAAATAAATAATAGTTTTAAAAAACTAAAACAACACGCTTTATTAGAAAACCGAACTAAAAAAATGAAAAATAGTTTTAATTTCCAACATGCTTGGGATAAATAATTTTACCATCAAAACCGTGGGGTGCTTTTTATGATTTTTACATTTTCTTCTTAGAGACTTTACTTTTACCAATATCTGTTATTATCAAATATATTAATTGATAAAGAGCACCCCATGCTTTTGATGGTAAAATTATTTATCCCAAGCGTGTTGGAAATTAAAATTATTTTTCATTTTTTTAGTTCGGTTTTCTAATAAAGCGTGTTGTTTTAGTTTTTTAAAACTATTGTTTATTTGGATCTTAAATTGGTTAGAAACAAAGAGAAACAAAAATTGAATTTGGGATTTATAGGAAAGAAACTCATATGGAAAATGTTATTAAATCAACAGGGTTCAATCCAATTGGACATAAATTGACAGCCTTCAGTAGTTTAACTCACAAATTGGTAAACTTACCCTTAAATGAAGAAGATTTCAAACAGGAGAAAAAACACATAATCAAAGTAGCAAGAGAAAACGGGTTTGATGAAAAAAGTGGTACACAAAAGGATAGAAATGTATAAGAAACAAAAAAAATCAACAAAAGTACTCTTGACAAAGAAAAACCACCTTTGAAAAAATACAGGAAATTCACATATCACCCTTGGGCACACAATAAATTCCAAAAAAATATTTGAGAAGTTTATTATTAAATTAGCACTGAAAAATAACCACAGTTTAAATCTTATATATAAAAATTAATTTTTGTTTGTTTGTATGTTTGTTTGTTTGTTTGTTCATACTTTATGCGCGGCCATACCGTTGATCCGATTGTAATGGGGTTTTTTGCAAAATGTTCAGGAGATTTCCGGGATGAACATAGGCTATAAGAGAGTTGTGACACTCAACTCCTACACCCTTAAAATCGTCTGTTGTAGTGGAAAACGTGAAAAAAGTAGCTCTTTGGACTCTTAAATGGCTTACACTGCCTAAACCATAAGAAATACATAAAATTAATGTACACAGAATTGAATATCTCAAAAAGCTCTACAAAAAAGTCCGCGACAGCATATGTTTATCTCTTACGGATAACTTACAAGAACCATTTTTGTCTTTTTTTGATACCAAGAGAATAATGCCCATTCGTGTGAACCTTTCATCTTTATTATTGATACCAAGAGTCCCGCACCGTAGCCGAGTGGTTAAGGCAGGAAACAAATTAAACAACATAATATACAATGGCATAGAAGAACACAACACATTTAACAACAAGGGAGTCTACAAACTAACATGTAAAGATTGTAATACATTTTATATTGGCAGGACAAGCAGAAATTCCAATACAAGATATAAAGAACACCTAAAAGATTTCATACACACGGGTGATAAATCTAGCTATGCTAAACAACTCATTAACACAGGTCATCGAATGAACACAATTGAAAACACTCTCACGATAATCCACAGAGAAAACATTGCAGCTAGGATAAATATATTTGAAGACCTCGAAATTATAAAGGAAACAAACAACACCTCACTTCTTAATGAGAACGCACCCTAGTCAAACCTTTATACGAGATCGTCAAAAACAAGTCAGTTGCTGCTACAAACAGTTGGAGTATACATCACCGTACACAACAAGTAGCAGAAACTCAGCCTGCAGAAGATGGAAGGTAACTTCCGAAAGCGCTCCAGTTAATTTTATATACAATATATTAACAATGTTGAGGACGATGGCACCTACCAACAGGTACAATTAAATTTTTAACTTTCATCATATGACTTCACCTCAACGGAATTTGATATGAATTTCACTAGTATTGATTTTAAAGACATTACTAAAAAAAACACAAAAATAGCTTCAAAATAATAATAAACATTACAAATCACTTCGCTCAACTCCCCTATCTTCTATGTCGGACGAAGCATTGTCTTTTTTTACAATAAAATATCAATATGTTGATATGTTAACATGAGACTAGGTGTCAAAAAGAGAGGTTGTGATATTTTATCCACCCTATAATGCTTCTAGGGAAGCAAATTTGTTATGCTACCTTTCCCAAGACAGACATTTCAGCAGAAATAAGACCTTTCTTTTGTTTTTATTCCAGCCTCTTCGAAAGATAGTTTGGATCTAACAATTTCATAAGCAGATGGAACAGGATTTTCCAACGACTACCAGTGTTTTAAATTCTTAATAACGGGAAAGTTTACATTTACTTTTAACCAATCAGAATATTTCAGTAGAAATCTAACTTTTTTTTTCTCTCGCACAACTTCCTATGTTTTAGAAAATCGCTTTTAAATAAATATTTTTACATTTTTTAAAAACATTCTCCGAACATCCCCTAACTGTAATTTATTAATAGAGGATCACTTATTGCCTTTTTCGATCACTTTTCTTTATATATTAAATCAAACAATTCTCTGCGCGCGAAGATAGGCCTCAGCTGCCGGCCGTCTCCTCTAATAAAAAAGCTAATTACAAAAAACGCAATAATTTGCACACATGTTATTGTGCGGGAATTGAAATCCATAAATCACTCTATATTCTAACTAAAATGTGTACTACTGTTCAGAACTGTTTTCTTTTTGTATCTCAATTTAATATAAAACGATTGTTTAATTTTTTTACTCGTAGTGTTTCGAAGGTATGATTCCATGTGTATTTAACACAGTATCTGGTTGTATAGAAACATGTTAAATTTATCAATGAAAAGTACAAAGCTTGCAGTAAAGTATCCGTATATAATAAGAAGAATAACTCACTGAACTATAATCTTCTTCTTCTTCATTTCACGGGCTAGGCAAATTGCCTGTTCCACCTCACAGTTGATCTGTCCATCTTTTTACTGGCCTTCCTACATTCCTTGAACCCCTTGGCTTGTAGTTGAATGCTGCTCTTGGTAATCTTAATACATTCATTATTTCCATGTGTGTAACACATTTCTCTCTATATTCTCTGATTTGTCTCATCCAATCGATAATATATTTTAACATCATAAAGTATTATTTCTAATTCTGTTTCTTTCTTACTTCCAGCCCTCTGACGTTCCAAGTAACAAGATTTATTCTCACTATCGCACATCCCTAATCCTTTATCCTTTTTCTACTTAAGGTTAAGGAAGTCGTTCCTCCATTAAATCCGTCCGGCTGAACACTGTGAAGAGAGATGAGTTTGGATTTTTTTTACGTGGTCGGGTTACCAGCCCAGTCGCACAACCACCTTCCTAGTGGATCGGGGATTTATTTCGGAGTTTCCTTCTCCTAGACGGGTTGCTAACCAAAACTTTGGAGTCCCATCTACCCCTTGGCTTGCAGATTTCCTCTTCCGCCTTCTTCACCGTTGAGAACAATTTCCTTCATCCGCTTCTGAAGCCGTTGAGGTATCCCTCGTTGGAGCTAGTTCGCTTCCCTTCTCCTCTTACTAGATAGCAAGCTAGTTAAAAACCAGACTTCTCTATCTAGTCGTCTGGGTCATTAGGTACTGAGCCCCTCCACCACGACAAGGTCTAGCCCGTGGGGGGACTGAACTATAATGCAAAACGTATTTATTTTTACTGCTCGGTACACAATTGGGATGCGCACCAGATGAGTTCTACTATCGGCAACTTCCGATGTTTGTATTGTCTACATACATTTTAGAATTCTACCCTCCTTTGCAGGTAAGTGAAGAACAGTCATCTGGAAATGAATTTAGAGTGATGAAAGATGAATTCGCGAGAGTTGGTAAAATAATTTTTTCCCAGCTAGATTTCGTATCTGGTCCACAGTGTGGTGCCCACCCAACATCGTGAGCTATTTGGGTAGCTACAATAAGTAGCGACTCCAGGTTGAGAATATCGAATAACGGCTGGAGGATCTGACATGCTGATCACATGTCACCCTACACTGACTAGATGATCGTCTACCTCTGTGATTAACACATGTGGATGTGAGGCGAACAACCGGCTGGTCAGCCAAAAGCCTTCTACGCCTGTCGCGCTTTGAGTTTTTTTATACCAAGAAGATCGGGATAAGTAGATTCCCGGGCAAGCGTCCTCTGCCATACCGTTCATCAGACTGAGATGGAGTTTTTTGAAAAATGTTCAGGAGATTCCGGGTATGAACATGGGCTATAAGAGAGTTGTAATAATCAACCACTCCACCCATAGAAATCACCCTTTGTAGTGAAAAACGTAAAATAAAGTTCCTATTTGACGCATAAGTAGCTTACGCTGCCTAAACCATAACAAATACACAAACTGATGTACACATAATTGAACATCTAAAAAAACTCTACAAAAAAGTAGAGTTTAACAGCGCACGGCTGGTGTCAAAAACACTTCTTCTTCTTCTTCTTCTTCTTCTTCTTCTTCTTCTTCACGGTTTAGGCTTATTTACTAGCCTGTTCCGGCTCCAAATTGCTGCTCTTTCCATCTTTTCCTTGGTTTTGCCAAACCTCTTCTTCCTCGTGGTGAATAGTTGTATGCTGCTTTTGGTATTCTATTCTCAGTCATCTTTGCCAAGTGTTCTTTCCAGTTTGTTCTGTATTTCTATATTGTTGAGTTTAATTCCTCTATTTTTAGTTGTTGTCTTATTTCTGTGTTATGATTTTTGTCTGTTCTTTGATATCCTGCTATTAGTCCGAGGAATCTCATTTCAGCAGCTTGTATCCTGGCAGATTGTTGTGTTGTCACTGTCCATGTTTCGGATCCATAAGTAATAATATGCACTGCCATTGTCTTGTATAATTTCATTATAGAGTCTTTCCTGGCTTTATTTTTCAAAGTTCTTGTTAGTATACCTGTTATATAATTAAACTTGTTTAGTTTGTTATTTATATCTGTTTCTGCTGTGTATGATATTTCGCAACCTAGGAAGTTATATGTCACTACTTGTTCTATTGGTTTATTTTCTAATATTATCTTTGTCCGAACTGAAGGTCATTGTTTTTTATTTTTGTGAGGATGTTTCCATGTTGCATTTTTTTTATATTTCATTTAGTTTATAATTATAGCATTCTTTGTAGTTCGTCTTCTGTTTTGCTATTAAAACCTGGTCATTTGCAAAGGCTACTGTTTTTATTACTATATTTCCTAAGTTAATTCCCCCAGTCGTCATTTGCTTCCATGATCTTATCATGTCGTCGAAATAAATGTTAAAAAGCGTGGTTGATAGTGGACAACCTTGTCTAACTCCTCCTGTTATATGTATTGGTTCCCTTTGATTTATTTTGTTTTCTCATACATTTTCTTAATTACTGCTATCAAGTGTAGTGGAATTCCTTTTTCACTTAATATAATGTCAAAAACACATAAACATTTTTTTAGGAGTAGCAGCGCACGCCGCGTATTAACTAATGTATGTATGTAAATGAATGTATGAATGTCTGTCTGTCCTTTATGCGCTGCCACATATCGTTCATCCGATTGTGATGCTGCTTTTTGCAAAATGTTCAGGAGTTTCCCTGGAAGGCTATGGTCTATAAGTGAGTTGTAAGCCCCTTCACCCTTTGTAGAGAAAACAATTTTTCGGGACTTTTTGGACTGTTAAATGGCTTACGCTGTCTAAACCATAACATACACCAAATTAATGTACACAGAATTGAACATCTCAGAAAAGTCTACAAAAAAGTCCGCAACAGCATATAACTTATCTATCTTTTACGGATAACTCACAATGACCATTTTTATCTTTGAGCTAATTGATACCAAGAAAATCGGGATGACTAGACTCCCGGGCAAGCGTAGCAGCCCACATCGGGTATTCTTTTACGGAAACTCTAAATAACCATTTTTATCTTTCAGCTCACTTACGCCAAGAAATCGGGAAAATTAGATTCCCGGGCAACGCCGGGTAATCAGCACGGGGTATCTAAAAATAATTACGATATAAATTTATAATTATTTTTCTTTTCACTTTTTCAACTAAACATAAAAACACACATCATTTTTTTAGGTGTAGCAACGCACGCCGGGTATTAACCAATAACCTATAATTTCAATTTTGCACAGATATATTTAAATGCAGGGTTACGATACTTTTACGAGCCTGAAAATCATCACACTCAGTACCCACAGCTTAACGACCCTCCCGGAGAACTTCTCCCTTTGGATTTTCCCACCCTAAGTATGACCCCGGCCATATTTGAACCCGAGACTCTCGGGACTAGAGGCAAATGCTCACGATATATACTACTCATTTCTTTAAAATAAATTAAACATGTCTTCAAAATAAAGCTTTTTCATTATAAATTTCGTGGCAAGAGGGCGTATGAGGACTTATACCCCTCTTGCATTCTTCCTGGATTGTTGAGAATAGAACTTTTATTTGACACGTGAAATATTTTATTGATATAATTTTTTGTACCTAAGTTACAATATTACAAACAACAGGACAGGAAATTAATTGTATTCTGATCCCAATAAAACTGTTAATTTTATACAAACTTATTGTCAGACAGTTGCTATGAAACTGAATATTAAAGAATATAAATTCTATCAGTTATAAATACTCTCTAAATTCTGTGTAAGTAAATTAAATCAAAAGGAATTAAATTGACATATTCTACAGGTTTAAATTAATAATTGTTATAATAATTGAGCATAGAGAAACATGAATCGAGAGTGTAAAATCTTACATAAACACACTGTGGACAATAACATAAAACATTGCAGTTAGTTACGTAAAAAGTGAAAATTATCAACATATCTAGAGAATATATTCAAAAGGAAATTTAGTTAATTCAGTAAAATAGCAATGCGGAGTAAAATGAACATTTGGATTGTGTTAATATCTCCTGAGTCCCGAGGGAACAATTATAATTGAGATAAGAAGCGTATAAGTCCGACAAAATGATATCCGACTTCCTAGAGAGCACCTCGAGTGGGAAGAGAATCGAACACATCTCAGAACATCTTAATATTGGGACAATCCAGTAGAAAAACAGTCGAAAATATAAGAGAAAATGGTCTGCCGAGAGTCCCAAGGGAACAGTTTGAAGAATATAGGAACCTCCATCGAGAAAAGAAGAGAAAACAACCCACAATTATTTCTCCGACTCCCGAGAGAAAAACCAGAAGAATATCGGGATCCTCCAGTGGGAGAAGAGGAGAAAACGTCCCACAACATTTTCCCCGACTCCCGAGGGAAAAATCTTAAGAATATCGGAATCCTCATGTGGGAGAAGAGGAGAAAACATCCCACAAAAGTTTCCCCGACTCCCGAGAGTAAAATCCGAAGAATATCGGGATCCACCAGTGGGAGAAGAGGAGAAAACTTCCCACAACATTTTCCCCGACTCCCGAGGTAACAACCTGAAGAATATCGGGATCCTCCAATGGAAGAAGAGGAGAAAACGTCCCACAACATTTTCCCCAACTCCCGAGATAAAAATCTGAAGAATATCGGGATCCTCCAGTGCAAAAAGAGGAGAAAACGTCCCACAACATTTTCCACTTCCGAGGGATAAACCTCAAGAATATCGGAATCCTCCAGCGGGCGAAGAGGAGAAACCGCCCCACAACATTTCCTCGAATCCTAAGGGAAAAACCTCACGAATATCGGGATCCTCCAGTGGGAGAAGAAGAGAAAACGTCCCACAATATTTTCCCCGACTCCCGAGGGAAAAACCTGAAGAATATCAGGATTCTCCAGTGGGAGAAGAGGAGAAAACGTCCCACAATGTTTTCCCCACTCCCGAGGGTAAAATCCGAAGAATATCGGGATCCACCAGTAGAAGAGAGGAAAAAACTTCCCACAATATTTTCCCCGACTCCCGAGGGAACAACCTGAAGAATATCGGGATCCTCCAATGGGAGAAGAGGAGAAAACGTCCCACAACATTTTCCCCGACTCCCGGGATAAAAATCTGAAGAATATCGGGATCCTCCAATGGGAAAAGAGGAGAAAACTTCCCACAACATTTTCCCTGACTCCCGAGGGAACAACCTGAAGAATATCGGGATCCTTCAGTGGGAGAAGAGGGGAAAACGTCCCACAACATTTTCCCCGACTCCCTAGATAAAAATCTGAAGAATATCGGGATCCTCCAATGGGAAAAGAGGAGAAAACTTCCCACAACATTTTCCCTGACTCCCGAGGGAAAAACCTCAAGAATATCGGGATCCTCCAGTGGGAGAAGAGGAGAAAACGCCCCATAATATTTCCTCGACACCTAAGAGAAAAACCTCAAGAATGTCGGGATCCTCCAGTGGGAGAAGAGGAGAAAACGTCCCACAATATTTTCCCCGACTCCCGAGGGAAAAACCTGAAGAATATTGGAATCCTCCTGTGCAAGAAGAGGAGAAAAGGTCCCACAAAATTTTCCCCGACTCCCGTGGGAAAATTCTAAAGAATATCGGGATCCTCCTGTGGGAGAAGAGGAGAAAACATCCCACAACAGTTTCCCCGACTCCAGAGGGTAAAATCCGTAGAATATCGGGATCCTCCAGTGGGAGAAGAGGAGAAAACGTCCCCCAATATTTTCCCCGACTCCCGAGGGAAAAATCTGAACAATATCGGGAACTTCCAGTGGGAAAAGAGGAGAAAACGTACCACAACATTTTCCCCGACTCCCGAGGGAAAAACCTCAAGAATATCGCGATCCTGCAGTGGGAGGAGGGGAGAAAACATCCCACAACATTTTCCCCGACTCCCGAGGGAAAATCTTAAGAATATCGGGGTCCTCCAGTGGGAGAAGAGGAGAAAACATCCCATAACATTTTCCCCCACTCCCGAGGGAAAAACCTGAAGAATATCGGGATCCTCCAATGGGAGAAGAGGAGAAAACATCCGACAATATTTTCCCCGACTTCCGAAGGAAAAAACCCCAAGAATATCGGGCATCCTCCAATGGGAGAAGAGGAGAAAACATCCGACAATATTTTCCCCGACTCCCGAGGGAAAAACCTCAAGAATATCGGGATCCTGCAGTGGGAGGAGGGGAGAAAAGTCCCACAACATTTTCCCCGACTCCCGAGGGTAAAATCCGAAGAATATATCGGGGATCCTCCAGTGGGAAAAGAGGAGAAAACATCCGATAACATTTTCCCCGACTCCCGAGGGAAAAACCTCAAGAATATCGGGATCCTGCAGTGGGAGGAGGGGAGAAAACATCCCACAACATTTTCCCCGACTCCCGAGGGTAAAATCCGAAGAATATCGGGATCCTCCAGTGGGAGAAGAGGAGAAAACGTTCCACAACATTTTCCCCGACTCCCGAGGGAAAAATCTGAAGAATATCGGGGTCCTCCAGTGGAGAGAAGAGGAGAAAACTTCCCATAACATTTTCCCCCACTCCCGAGGAAAACCTGAAGAATATCGGGATCCTCCAATGGGATAAGAGGAGACAACATCCGACAATATTTTCCATTTTTCCCGAACTTCCGAAAAGAAGAAAACCCTGAAAATATCGGCGGGCTCCTCCAGTGGGGAAAAGAGGAGAAAAACATCCCACAACATTTTGCCCGACTCCCGAGGGAAAAACCTCAGAATATCGGGATTCCCCAGTGGGAAAGAGGAGAAAATGTCCCACAATATTTTCCCCGACTCCCGAGGGAAAAACCTGAAGAATATCGGGAATCCTCATGTGGGAGAAGAGGAAAAACAACCCACAATTATTTTCTCCGACTCCCGAGAGAAAAACCAGAAGAATATCGGGTGATCCTCCAGTGGGAGAAGAGGAGAAAAACGGTTCCCACAACATTTTCCCCCGACTCTCCGAGGGAAAAAAACTTGAAGAATATCGGAATCCTCATGTGGGAGAAGAGGAGAAAATCCCACAAAAGTTTCCCCGACTCCCGAGAGTAAAATCCGAAGAATATCGGGATCTCACCAGTGGGAGAAGAGGAGAAAACGTTCCCACAACATTTTCCCCGACTCCCGAGGAGAACAACCTGAAGAAATATCGGGAATCCTCCAATGGGGGAAGAAGAGGAGAAAACGTCCCACAACATTTTCCCCGACTCCCGAGATAAAAATCTGAAGAATATCGGGATCCTCCAGTGCAAAAAGAGGTGAAAACGTCCCACAATATTTTCCCTGACTTCCGAGGGAAAAACCTCAAGAATATCGGAATCCTCCAGCGGGCGAAGAGGAGAAACCGCCCCACAACATTTCCTCGAATCCTTAGAGAAAAACCTCACGAAATATCGGGATCCTCCAGTGGGAGAAGAAGAGAAAACTTCCCCACAATATTTTCCCCCGACTCCCGAGGGAAAAACCTGAAGAATATCAGGATTCTCCAGTGGGAGAAGAAGGAGTAAAACGTCCCACAGATGTCATTTTCTCCCCGACTCCCGCAGGGTAAAATCAGAAGAATATCGGGATTCCACCAGTAGAAGAGTAGGAGAAAACTTCCCACAAACATTTTTCCCCGACTCCCGAGGGAACAACCTGAAGAATATCGGGATCCTCCAATGGGAGAAGAGGAGAAAACGTCCACACAACATTTCCTCCCCCCGACTCCCGGGATAAAAATCTGAAGAATATCGGGATTCCTCCAATGGGAAAAGAGGAGAAACACTTCCCACAACATTTTCCCTGACATCCCGAGGGGAACAACCTGAAGAATATCGGGATCCTCCAGTGGGAGAAGAGGGGAAAACGTCCCACAAATATTTTCCCCGACTCCCTAGATAAAAATCTGAAGAATATCGGGATCCTCCAATGGGAAAAGAGGAGAAAAATTCCCACCAACATTTTCCTGACTTCCGCAGGGAAAAACCTCAAGAATATCGGGATCCTCCAGTGGGAGAAGAGGAAGAAAACGCCCCATAATATTTTACAGGACACCTAAGAGTTAAAACCTCAAGAATGTCGGGATCCTCCAGGTGGGAGAAGAGGAGAAAACGTCCCACAATATTTTCCCCGACTCCCGAGGGAAAGACCTGAAGAATATCGGAATCCTCCTGTGGGAGAAGAGGAGAAAAGGCCCCACAACATTTTCCCCGACTCCCGTGGGAAAATTCTAAAGAATATCGGGATCCTCCTATGGGAGAAGAGGAGGAAACATCCCACAACAGTTTCCCCGACTCCCGAGGGTAAAATCCGAAGAATATCGGGATCCTCCAGTGGGAGAAGAGGAGAAAACGTCCCCCAATATTTTCCCCGACTCCCGAGGGAAAAATCTGAACAATATCGGGAACTTCCAGTGGGAAAAGAGGAGAAAACGTACCACAACATTTTCCCCGACTCCCGAGGGAAAAACCTCAAGAATATCGGGATCCTGCAGTGGGAGGAGGGGAGAAAACGTCCCACAACATTTTCCCCGACTCCCGAGGGTAAAATCCGAAGAATATCGGGATCCTCCAGTGGGAGAAGAGGAGAAAACGTTCCACAACATTTTCCCCGACTCCCGAGGGAAAAATCTGAAGAATATCGGGGCCCTCCAGTGGGAAAAGAGGAGAAAATGTCCCATAACATTTTCCCCCACTCCCGAGGAAAAAAACTGAAGAATATCGGGATCCTCCAATGGGAGAAGAGGAGAAAACATCCGACAATATTTTCCCCGACTCCCGAGGGAAAACACCTCAAGAATATCGGGATCCTGCAGTGTGGAGGAGAAAAAAAAAATGGAGAAAAGTCCCACAACATTTTCTCCCTGACTCCCGAGGGTAAAATCCGAAGAATATCGGGATCCTCCAGTGGGAGAAGAGGAGAAAACGTTCCACAACATTTTCCCCGACTCCCGAGGGAAAAATCTGAAGAATATCGGGGCCCTCCAGTGGGAAAAGAGGAGAAAATGTCCCATAACATTTTCCCCCACTCCCGAGGAAAAAACCTGAAGAATATCGGGATCCTCCAATGGGAGAAGAGGAGAAAACATCCGACAATATTTTCCCCGACTTCCGAAGGAAAAACCCCAAGAATATCGGGCTCCTCTAGTGAGAGAAGAGGAGAAAACTTCCCACAACATTTTCCCCTACTCCCGAGGGAACAACATGAAGAATATCGGGATCCTCCAGTGGGAGAAGAGGAGAAAAAGTACCACAATATTTTCCCCGACTCCCGGGGTAAAAATCTGAACAATATCGGGAACTTCCAGTGGGAAAAGAGGAGAAAACATCCGACAACATTTTCCCCGACTCCTGAGGGAAAAACCTCAAGAATATCGGGATCCTGCAGTGGGAGGAGGGGAGAAAACATCCCACAACATTTTCCCCGACTCCCGAGGGTAAAATCCGAAGAATATCGGGATCCTCCAGTGGGAGAAGAGGAGAAAACGTTCCACAACATTTTCCCCGACTCCCGAGGGAAAAATCTGAAGAATATCGGGGTGCTCCAGTGAGAGAAGAGGAGAAAACGTCCCATAACATTTTCCCCCACTCCCGAGGGAAAAACCTGAAGAATATCGGGATCCTCCAATGGGAGAAGAGGAGTAAACAATATTTTCCCCGACTTCCGAAGGAAAAACCCCAAGAATATCGGGCTCCTCTAGTGAGAGAAGAGGAGAAAACTTCCCACAACATTTTTCCCGACTCCCGAGGGAAAAACCTCAAGAATATCGGGATTCTCCAGTGGGAAAAGAGGAGAAAACGTCCCACAATATTTTCCCTGACTCCCGAGGGAAAAACCTGAAGAATATCGGGATCCTCATGTGGGAGAAGAGGAGAAAACGTCCCACAATATTTTACCCGACTCCCGAGGGTAAAATCCGAAGAATATCGGGATCCACCAGTAGAGAAGAGGAGAAAACTTCCCACATTTTCCCCGACTCCCGAGGGAACAACCAGAAGAATATCGGGATCCTCCAGTGGGAGAAGAGGAGAAAAGTCCCACAATATTTTCCCTGACTCCCGAGGGAAAAATCTGAAGAATATTGGGATCTTCCTGTGGGAAAATAGGTGAAAACGTTCTACAACATTTTCTCCGACTCCCGAGGGTAAAATCTGAAGAATATCGGGGTCCTCGAGTTGGAGAAGAGGAGAAAACGTCCCACAACATTTTCCCCGACCCCCGAGGGCAAAATCTGAAGAATATCGGGATCCTCCAGTGGAAGAAGAGGAGAAAAGTCCCATAAAATTTTCTCCGACTCCCGAGGGAAAATTCTGAAGAATATCGGGATCCTCCAGTGGGAGAATGGGAGGAAACATCTCACAACATTTTCCCCGACTGCCGAGGGAAGAATTCGAAGAATATCGGGATCCTCCAGTGGGAGAAGAAGAGAAAACGTCCCACAATATTTTCCCCAGACTCCCGAGGGTAAAATCTAAAGAATATCGGGATCCTCCAGTGGGAGAAGAGGAGAAAACGTCCCACAACATTTTCCCAGACTCCCGAGGGTAAAATCCGAAGAATATCAGGATCCTCCAGTGGGCGAAGAGGAGAAAACGTCCCACAACATTTTCCCAGACTCCCGAGGGTAAAATCCGAAGAATATCGGGATCTTCCAGTGGGTGAAGAGGAGAAAACATCCCACAACATTTTCCCCGACTCCCGAGGATAAAATCTGAAGAATATCGGGGTCCTCGAGTTGGAGAAGAGGAGAAAACATCCCACAACATTTTCCCCGACCCCCGAGGGCAAAATCTGAAGAATATCGGGATCCTCCAGTGGGAGAAGAGGAGAAAAAGTCCCACAACATTTTCCCCGACCCCCGAGGGCAAAATCTGAAGAATATCGGGATCCTCCAGTGGAAGAAGAGGAGAAAAGTCCCATAAAATTTTCTCCGACTCCCGAGGGAAAATTCTGAAGAATATCGGGATCCTCCAGTGGGAGAATGGGAGGAAACATCTCACAACATTTTCCCCGACTGCCGAGGGAAGAATTCGAAGAATATCGGGATCCTCCAGTGGGAGAAGAAGAGAAGACGTCCCACAATATTTTCCCCGACTCCCGAAGGTAAAATCTAAAGAATATCGGGATCCTCCAGTGGGAGAAGAGGAGAAAACGTCCCACAACATTTTCCCAGACTCCCGAGGGTAAAATCCGAAGAATATCGGGATCCTCCAGTGGGCGAAGAGGAGAAAACGTCCCACAACATTTTCCCAGACTCCCGAGGGTAAAATCCGAAGAATATCGGGATCTTCCAGTGGGTGAAGAGGAGAAAACATCCCACAACATTTTCCCCGACTCCCGAGGGTAAAATCTGAAGAATATCGGGGTCCTCGAGTTGGAGAAGAGGAGAAAACATCCCACAACATTTTCCCCGACCCCCGAGGGCAAAATCTGAAGAATATCGGGATCCTCCAGTGGGAGAAGAGGAGAAAAAGTCCCACAACATTTTCCCTGACTCCCGTGGGAAAAACTTGTTAAATATCGGGATCCTCCATCGGGAGAGAAGTCTCAGCGTATCACAGTATTTTCTCCCACACACGAGCGTTCTGGCTGAACAATTCTAGACTCCTGCGGACGAGAGGTTAAATTGTTACTAAAGACGCCTAACGCCTTCACAATAATCTGGATACTTCCACATCACCAGTGTACAGTATTCGCAATACCTGTGTTATATTCCTAATGTTTTACATGTGTCAACGTTATACACATTTTCTGCAACGGTTTTTATGTTATGTTGACGTCAGTTCATTCCTGTATCAGAATTATCAGTATTAACACTATCATTAGGTCTGTGAATAATTTTAAGCAACGTCTTAGAATATGTAAATATATATTTTTTAGATGAACTATTACTACAGTCTGCGCTTAAACTTAATGTTAATAATTGTAAATAGTAATTTGACCTAATGTAAATATACGTTAACGTAGTGTATAGTTAGATTTAATTGTGTTACTTTATCGTAATTAATGGAGAAAAAGTAGATCAATTTTAATGTTACTTTAGCTCCTGTAATAAATGAATATTATAAAATAAATTTGTGCATTTTTTTGTTAAATGTTTAATTATCTGTAATGTTTATCGATAGGAATGTATAATAGCCGAAAATTTCTCAATCAATTTTATTGAATGGGATGTTTGTAGAATTTTATATTAATAATGTTTAGGTACGGAAAATAATGATTGTGAATATATTTTTAATTTTCAGAAGTGGATCTCTTTATTTATTCTGTAACTGTCGGCCATTTTGAATTTCCATAGCACAACTATATTGGAGAGGTAGTTATTTTCGCAGGTAAACAAATTTAAGTTACATTATTCTTAGAATATATCAATAAAATAATTTTATAATGATTAGTAGAATATAAAATACGTTACGATTTAATGAAATTTCCACATAAACTGCAAAAGACATTTAAAAATACATTCACAATCACTATTTTCCGGGCCTAAATATTTAATATATAAAATGAATGTTTGTTTGTTCGTACATTAAGCGCGGCCAAACCGTAGATCCGATTGTGATGGATCTTTTTGCAAAATGTTCAGGAGATTCACGGGATGAACATAGGCATAAGAGAGTTGAGGTACTCAACTCCTACACCCTTAAAAATACCCTTTATAGTGAAAAACTCGAAAAAGTCTATCTTTTTTTGCTCTTCAATAGCTAACGCTGTCTAAACCATAAAAATACACAAAATTAATGTATGCGGAATTGAATATCTCAAAAAATCTACAAAGAAGTCCGCGACAGCTTATGCTTATATTTTACAGATAACACACAATAACCATTTTTGTCTTTCATTGATGCCAAGGAGATCGGGATAAGTAAATTCCCGGGCAAGCATGTGTTGCCATTATCATTCATCCGATTGTCATGGGATTTTTCCCGGGAAGATTATAGGTTATAAGAGAGTTTAAATGCTCAAGTCCTTAAACACTTAAAAATCATCTTCTGTAGTGAAAGAACGTCGCTTTTTTAAGCTAAAATGGCTTACGATGCCTAAACCATAAAACACACAAAATTATTGTACACAGGATTGAATATCTCAAAAACCTCTACAGAGAAGTCCGCGACAGCAAATGTTTATCTTTTAAGGACAACTCACAATAACCATTTTTGTCTTTCATTGATGCCAAGAAGATCGGGATAAGTAGATTCCCGGGCAAGCATAGCAGCGCACGGCAGGTATTCTTTCATGGATATCTAAAAAATAACGAATTTTGTCTTTCAGCTCATTTATGCCAAGTACATCGGGGTGCGTAGATTCCCGGGCAACGCCGGGTGATCAGCAGGGGGATCTAAAAATAATAACGATATAAATTTATACTTATTTTTCCCTTTACTTATTCAACTAAGTGCAAAACACATTATCATTTATGTAGATGTAGCAGCGCACGCCGTGTATTAGCTAGTAAACTAATAAAACCAACAAAAATGAAAAAAAAACTGATAAAAATAAAAAAAAAAAATCAGGAATATATCAAATTGAATATATGGGCTGTGAAAAGATATATACAGAAATAAAAAGAAAGAAACTTAAAAATTGGAACCAAAGAACACATAAGAAATATTAAAAAAAGGGGAAATAAAAAAATCTGCAGTTGCTGCTCATGTTTGGTCTGAAAAAACATAATATAATTTCGGAAACTAAATTATTAAAACAGTTAAAAAATAAAAAAGAGCTGACTATTTGGGAAAAATTCTATATTCAGAAGAACAAAAAAAGAGTTATGAATTTTGAAATACCGACGGAACGTGACCTTGTTTGAAGGTTCTTTGGCCAACCGCAGGAGGGAGCTGACATCGAAATCCAGGGTTTACAACATAAATCCAACCAGTCAGGCATTGCTGCTGAAGATGATTAGAAGACTAATCGAAACATGTTCAAGAACAAATCAACATTAATATTGAGGTAAGATATTACAGACTCAAAATATATTTAATTAAAAGAACCTCAAAATATTAAAATATATATATATATATATATATATATATATATATACTGTCAATATATCCAATTCACCGATTACTGTTTTAAAATGGTCATCATGTTTCCACAGCGAAGCTGTCGTTCTCAAGACCAGATATTGACTGAAGACAAAATTGATAATAAATAAACAAATTCAGTTAAAAACAAACTACGTCACATGATGCAATCAATCACAAGTAAACAGTAAAACATAATAAAACTAATTCTCTGCTCCTTCAATTAAAGAAAAGAGGGTGCTGTACGGAATAGGGCCCTTGTCTTTATTCATGATTTTATCCTTATTTCTATAAATTTCCAAACTTTCAAGGACGACAAGGAATTTGAAATTAATGACCGAACGAATCAGCCTAAGGTTTTTTTATTGATAGCATGACCGTAATCAGAAATATGCTGGGCAACTCCAGATTTTTCAATTCTGTTAAGTCTAAAATGGGCAATATGTTCGTTAAATCTAGTTAAAATGGATCTGTGATATGAAATATGTTGGGCAAATCAGAAGATCCATTTTAACTAGATTTAACGAACATATTGCCCATTTTAGACTTAACAGAATTGAAAAATCTGGAGTTGCCCAGCATATTTCTGATTACGGTCATGCTATCAATAAAAAAACCTTAGGCTGATTCGTTCGGTCATTAATTTCAAATTCCTTGTCGTCCTTGAAAGTTTGGAAATTTATAGAAATAAGGATAAAATCATGAATAAAGACAAGGGCCCTATTCCGTACAGCGCCCTCTTTTCTCTAATTGAAAGAAAAGAGGATTAGTTTTATTATATTTTACTGTTTATTTGTGATTGATTGCGTCATGTGACGTAGTTTGTTTTTAACTGAATTTGTTTACTTATAATCAATTTTGTCTTCAGTCAATATCTGGTCTTGAAAATGACAGCTCGGCTGTGGAAACGTGTTGACCATTTTAAAACATTAATAGGTGAATTGGGCATATTGACTGTATATATATTTTAATATTTTATCACCAAGAAGAGCACTGGTGTATTAAACTCAAAATATTACTTCCTAAAATAAAACATTAACAACATTTGTTTCTCATCTCATGAAGGAGGTTTTTTTATCTAATTTATGGAATTTGTTAGAAATAAATGGGAAAATATACTACCATTACAGCATATTGCATTTTTCTAATGAGAAAATTGGTTTAAAATTACCGCGCCTATTCTAATCGATAATCGACCTTTGTCACATCTATGCTATATTGCAAGTATAGGAATGTCTTTGGAATTACGATGTTTGCTTTGATTAAAATCAGTGCGCATGTGCAAATTTATGTATATTTACAAAAGGTGTTCAGACAGATCGAAGGCTGGAGAGTAGCAGACGAAGTAGTCAGATTAATGTCTTGTTGCGGTGTTTGAAAAAGATGTGATTGACGAAGTTTTTATACGTGTGCATATTGCGTATGTTCTAAGTTGTATTGAGATGGTAAGTGTATAGAATTTATTATTAATAATAACAAAATGTTCATATTTTGAATAATACTTTTTACTGACATTTTGTACTCAGGTATATTTTGTTTTCTGGGGTTTCCACTAATTTTACGAGACTGTTCGGAATATTATGCTTACAATTTAATAGGGTTCTTATAAAGTGCTCAATGATCCATACTATGTTTCATAATTTTAATTATAGTATTTATTTACTGCTTTTACCTAGTCAAATTGAGGACTTTTTTATGGCATCAATTTTGATATATAGATGGGGAGTTTCTAAACAGTTTATCACGTAGAAATAATTCTATCCTATACTCATGTTTAAAATTAACGCAATATGACACTTTTTTTAAAATTTGTGTTAAGTAAAACATGGTATAAAATTGACATGTGTGTTATTTCATTGTATCTCTGAAATGAAGTAAAATTTAAGGACTTACAGATCTTATAGCAATATTTTGAGGTTAACTGTAGTATTTCTTTATCTAATGCATTAGCTAAAAGTCAACTCTTGTAAGCATGAAATGAGCTAGTACTCTTAGTGACATTTGTTTTGGCTTCTGTGTTATTACTATCTTTGACACTGCAATGGCAAGATTTCATGTATTTTTTATTCAATGCTCCAGGTTGTCATTTCTGGTGTTCTCTCCTGCCATTGGCTTAATTGTAACCCACTTCTAAAGTTGGGGCACCTAGAAGGCAGAGTTACGTTACCCCGATATGATAGGTGATAAATTATAATGAAGCACCAGGAGAGTTCTTAACCTAAATTCCAGACCATAGGCAACCACAGGAATAATTCCCTTTAAGGAAAAATTCCTATGGTTTGACCAGGAATCAAACTCAGGAACTCATGAATGGTAGTCAGAAATGCTGACCATTAGCCCATGAGGTTGGTTGCCACATTCACCATAAGGTTCCTGAAAAGTCAACTCTCTAAGACCGGATTAAAGAATGTGGAGATAGTGCGAATGTGCTTCATTTTATTGGAA
This sequence comes from Diploptera punctata, assembly GCA_030220185.1. NCBI lineage: Eukaryota > Metazoa > Arthropoda > Insecta > Blattodea > Blaberidae > Diploptera > Diploptera punctata. The sequence continues at coordinate 400,162 of JASPKZ010003830.1, read as the reverse complement.
TGTAACTTTTGGGACAAAAAGAACTTTAAAACTTCTACAAATTTCTCTGTTGAAATTGAGTGGGGTTGTTTGTATTAATGCATTAGATTTTTGATCGGGAAGTATTGGCTTTAGTTCCTAGAGCCTGTCATGTGCCTCATTTTTTTTCTCTCAAGGCATTCAAATTCTTGAGATACAGAAAAGTTTAGAATTTCTTTTGTGCTTGTCCTGTATTTTTTTATTTCTTGCATTTAATGTTTGGGGATTGTCAAGGAAAATATGCAATACCATAACTTTATAAAAAATGCAAAAATTACCATTGTAGAATTATGCACCATCCTAAGATATATATATATAGCCTACACATTGTTCTTGTTAAGAAAACAAATGAAAATTAGGGAAGAAATTAAATAGAAATTCACATAAATTTAACCTAAAAATTGTGATGAAAAAATATGGTTGCTCCAGAATCATAGAAAACCAGAGTTGCCAACCCAACAGATTTGTAATATCTGATCACGATGCCTCTCGTTTTGCAGAACAGACATTAAAAAAAATTCATAACTTAAAGTAAATGTTGCTAACTTCAAATTACAATCTAACTACCCAAATGTACTGAAACTGAAGGAAATTACTGTTTTTTTTACGGATTTAGGGTGAAATTCTAAATTCATTTTTTCCACTTCTTTCTCCCCAACAACTGTGTAAATATATATGTACACAACTCAGGTCGGCAACTAAATTGTACAAAGGTAATTTGTTTGTTTTTGGTGATTACTGAATGTAAAGAAATGTAAAATGTTATAACTTCACTTACCTCTACACACTTTCAAAAATAAGAAAACTAATCAGTCCAGATTGATGCAGATTTCCATAGATTTAATTATTCTAGTACAACGAGTAACTTTCAAGACAATTCCGCAAAGGGGGACATATTAACACACACTCCAAAACATGTCTTTCCATCTTAACTATAACATGCGTTATAAAGAAGTACGTAATATGAAAAAAAAATATATTGATCTACTGCTACTATGTAGTAAGGAAATCTACTGTTAGAAGCCGGAGTAAAAAAGAGCACGTTGGCACCACAAACATATGTATGTATGTTATCTAATCAATAGCATTCGACATAGTTTAGAATCGCTGTAGCATGCAGTGGGCTGCAATTCTCTTATAATATCCCATTTTTAAGATATTTGGCATCCTAAGTTTGGGCTAAACTGCACTTCTACTAGCGCTTGATTTTTCAGTTATATTGATGTAAACTATAGCTCTTCTTCTGTATTTACTAACATTATTTAATATTTTAAACTTTTTCAAACAATTTTTATAACATTATTAAACAATTTTGAAGTATTTATTTAAATATGCAAATCACAATATTATGACACTGTTAGACAATATTGTGATGCTAACTGCTATTTTCTCCACAGAGTATATTACTTAGCCTCTGATTTTTCTATCGCTGTTTTGGGTTATCGCTGGTTTGATCAGCATTAGGGAGTGATAAGTAAGTGTACACCCAATATTAATAAATGTTTGGTAATTTAAATATTATTAGTATTTTTTTTAACGTAGATTTGGGGATTTATTGCAAATATTGGTCATTTAAATTTCATAGCGACAGATAGTAATCGAGGATAATTGATATGTGGTTCGATTGTGGGTTATCGCTGGCTCATAAACTCTGGCGCATGCGCACTGTTGTTCTATAGGACTTTGAAAATATTTCACGCTAGTTTAAGTGCAGTTTTTCCTAGGTTTGTTCTTAATGCTGTGATGTTTTGGAGGAGGCCCTGACACTGAACTGATCACTCATTCAGAAGGTTCTCCATATCCTTGTGTGGACAAAAAAGCATGTGTATAATCCATAGTTTAAAATTCCTCTCCCAACAGGTCATACCACTAAAAAGTCCGGATAGCTTGTGGCATGTAAAAAGTGCCTGTAAGGTGAGAGAATAAAGTGAGATAAAGAAGAAGCATAATATGTTGCTGTACAGTTCCTTTGTTTATTAGTTCATGCTTAAATCATTGATTAGTGAATGTTTCAATTATAGATGTACTCACATAAATTGAAGTAATTAGCATGAACTAATAAACAAAGGAACTGTTGAGAGACATGTTATAGTAACCTAGCTAATACCCAGCGTGCGCTGTTACGCCATTAAATAAATAATAATGTGTTTTTGCATTTAGTTGAATAAGTAAAAGGGGAAAAAAATTATAAATGTATATTATTATTTTTAGATACCCCGTACTGATTGCCCAGGAATCTATGTATCCTGATTTACTTGGCATAAATGAGCTTAAAGAGAAAATTCTTCATTTTGAGTTATCCTTAAAAAAATACCCACCATGTGCTGCTATGCTTGCCCGGGAATCTACTAATCCCAATCTTCTTGGTATTAATGAAAAAGAAAAATGGTTATTGTGAGTTATTCATAAAAGATAAACATATGCTGTCGTTGACTTTTTTGTAGAGTTTTTTTAGATATTCAATTCTGTGTACATCAATTTTGTGTCTTTGTCGTGGTTCAGGCAGTGTAAGCCAAAAAGCTACTTTTTTCACTACAAAGGCTAATTTTTAAGGGAAAAGGGCTTAAGCATTAAAACTCTCCTATAGCCTATGACATTTCAGATAAATTCCTGAACATTTTGCAAAAAAAAACCCATCACAATCGGATGGACGTTAAGGCAGTGCACGCTTGCCCGGGAATCTATGTTGAAAAAAATGGCTATTGTGAGTTATCCGTAAAAGATAATCATATGCTGTTGTGGACTTTTTTGTAGTTTTTTTTGAGATATTCAATTCTGTGTACATTCATTTTGTTATGGTTTAGGCAGCATAAGCCATTTAAGCATCAAAAACGATACTTTTATCACTTTTTCACTACAAAGGATGGTTTTAAAGGGTGTAGGAGTTGAGTATCACAACTCTCTTATAGCTATGTTCATCCCGGGAATCTCCTGAACATTTTGCAAAAAAAACCCATCACAATCGGATGAACGGTATGGCAGCGCATAAAATACAAAGAAACAACCAACCAAATATTAATTTTTATATATTAGATAACCAATGCTTCTGCCATACAATGGATTTTTATCTTATAGGATGATGTGTAATTGTATTGTATATAGAAAGGAGTTGGGGTAAAAAGAATATGTCAGCCTCTGGCGATTGAGTAGAAACCTTACTGACATTTGGAATCATTGTTTGCAAGGGCAAACTTAGTTGAGCTCGATGGATTTTGTTGGATCTAAAAACGCAGAGTAGTAGGAAGGAGAATAAAGATGACCCTGTATTACATATTTATGGCATTTGAAAAAACATCAAGCATCAAATAAATTTTCTCTGAGTAGAATTTTTCTATCTTTGAATCCATATTCTAATGACTGCACGTTTTAAGAGCATTATTGAATTAAATACTACAGTAATTTAATTAACCCTGTCACCCATGCCATCGACATGGTCATATCAATGACCAACTAACTAACTCATTGGCACTATTGAACCCGTAGGTTCATGGCTGTCCAGACATAAGCTCTCCATACATCCCTATCCTGAGCCAATGTTTTCCAATCATCCCCTGTATAATCTACTTCCCTCAAATCATAGTTAATGTTATTCTCCCACCTCATACCTGGTCTACCAACTGGGCGTTTTCCCTCTGGTTTTCCTACAAGAAGCTTCCATGCACATCTTTCATTCCCCATTCTTGCCATATGTCCTGCCCATCGCAATCTACGAGACTTAACTGTTCTCATTATATCTGGCTTCCTATAGAGACCATGTAGTTCACTGTTATGTAGTCTTCTCCATTTCCCTGTCTGTTCATTTCTCTTTGGTCCAAACATTTTCCTAAGAACTTTATTCTCAAATTCTCATAACCTCCTTTTCTCCCTTAAAGTAAGAATCCATGTTTCACATCCTTATAATATAACTGGTAGAATAATAGTTTTATATATTTTCAGTTTAACATTTTTTTGAAAGGAGTTTGGATCTCAAGAGTCTCTGTAATGCATAATAGTATGCATTTCCAGAATTGAGCCTATATTTAATTCTTTGTGCATCTCATTCCTGTTTGTGAATATTGTTCCTAGGTATTTGAATTCAGCCACTTCCTCAAAATTTCCCTCATTTGTCATTAGCTGTCGATTTCCATATATATAAATGTATTTCTGTGTGTGACCATATATTTAGTTTTATTGATATTTACTTCCAGTCCCGATTTCTTAGTGTTACTCGGTAGTGTGTGTGTGTGTGTGTGTGTGTGTGTTGGCCTTTAGTATCTCCTTGCTATTGCCCAATAGTACTACATCATCAGCATAAACTAACAGCTTATTAATACCATTGAGTTGTAGGCCTTCTTCTCCTCTAAAGATTGATGGCATGCTCTAGTACAAAATTAAATTTGCTTCAACCCATTGTGGATTTCAAAAGTATCCGAAAACTGTTTGCCTACATGCACCCAACTCTTTGTGCCATTTAAAGAACAAAAATAAGGTTTATTGGTTGTTTATGTCACAACTGTTTTAAATTTTGCTGAGACTTTGCCTATGTGTTACATATCTCATTGAATGGCTTCCTTTAAAATTGTATTGAAATTTATGAAGTTGTTGAGCATAAAATAGGCTTAGTAAAATTGTTATGAATATTAATAGTTGTAAAAATTGCAATTAATGCCACAGCTTTCCAGTGTTGGTTATTGAATTTTTATTAATTTTTCTCTATAACTGAGATTTACATTGAAGATTATAATAATTTCAATATATATTATAAAGTTTCTACTATTATGTATGACAGTGAAAATTGGAACTTGACTCGTACATAGGAGAAACATAGAGGCAGTGGTGATGAGATTTTTAAGGCCAACGATGAGTTACACTCTCATGGACCAGAAAAGAAGTACAGAGACAAGAGATCAATTAAATATTTTTAAATTGACGGATAAAATTGACAAACAAAGACAAAATTGGTACAAGCATCTACTTAGAATGCCAGATGATAGACCTATAAAATGATTTTGAACTAGATACCTACAGAATACAGAAGTCAAGGAAGACCATTTGCTAGATGGAGAGACCAAATCTCTTGAAGTCGGAACAGGCCAGATGACCTAAGCCTTGATGTGGATGATGATGATTACGATGATAAATTTCTATTAATGAATTACAATAGGAAGTAACATTATGAGGTTCTTCTTAATAAATAAGGTGAATCTGGTACATCTTACTTCATAAATCTTGATGTTTCATTTGACATGTTTCAATGCTGACAGTTTGTCCAGACTCTGGAAAAACTGATGATGGTATAGGCAGCATATTGAAACATGTAAAATGTAACACAAACATTTATTTATTATAAATTTCTAAGATTATTTTAGATTTTTAGGTTTTATTTTGCATTTATTGGAAATTAATTATTTTTTATCCAAAGTACTACACCTTAGAAGGTGTCGGAATCGTACTCTATATGTTATAGTAATAAAAACACAGTGCTATATATGTAAACAATAAATTTATAACGGGGATATGATAATTTATATTTGGTAGAGACATTTAAAAATGAAGGGCATATCATTTCTCAAATTAACTTTTACAACTGAGACAGTTAGGTTTTAGTTTTCTTGTAAGAATCTTGGCTAAAAATGTAGATCCTTTCTATGGCTGTACGGATATAAATTTTGTACAAATGTTTGAAAATGCAGCAGAACAACAACCGTCATAATCAGGCCAATGAAATGGGGAGGGTCCTTGTGGATACAGTGAATTTAATGTAGTATCCCCTTCTTCATAATTTTCCTTTTAAATAAAACCCACATACAACAAATATTAAAACATAAAGCAATATAAAATTTGCTTTAATGTTTGGATTCACAATAGGTGGAAATATCTCAAATATCACACTATCGTATAAGAACTTAATTGAATTGCTCCAATTTGATATGTAGACAAAGGAACAAATTGATACAGTGTGTCCCAGGAATGGTTTTTGCATTTTTAAACCATTCAGAGAGATCATTTTGGACTTGAAACATTTTCTCATTTGTTAGAAAAAACACACTACTTGAGATTCTCCTCTCAAAAGTTGAACACTTGTTGATTAAATAGCTTTTGAAAAATATATTTGAAAGTACTTCCTCCAATTCCATTACAAGGAGAATTTCAATGGATGGGAAAAATGGCCATTTACATTTTATACCTAAGTCTCCATAATTATATATATATATATATATATATATAATAGAATTCTTGCAGATCTTGTACTAAGCAGCACAATATAATTTAGTTAACTATGATAAGTAGTGGATCCTTGTTGAGAAAACCAGTTATAAGAGCTGGGGGATCCGATATATTGACCACATGTCAACCCTACACTTGCTGGATGATCGTCTACCTCTGTAATTAACACATGTGGATGTGAGGCCATAGCGACTGATAGGCCCAAGGGCCTTCTGGGACTGTTGTGCAATGGAGTTTTCTCCCATTTTCCCCTGCCAAAAACTTCATTCCACCACATTATTCACATCTTCCATTTTGTTCCATTTAATTTCATCTATCCCTTTGAAGGTTCAACAGGCATGGTCAGCTGGCATCCTAGTATACCACAGGCCTTCAATAAGAGGTTTCATTTCATCCCATCCCTTGACCTGGTATTACAATAGATACAACTAGAGGTTACTTTTTAAAACTACTCACTCATCTCACAGAGTAATCAATGAAAGATTTAAATTAATAGTTAACTGCAATGATTGATCTTCTTTGTCATTTAGTTTGTGTTAAATGTATTCAAAGAATCAATTTAAAATCATGGATAACGTGAAAATTATTGAAATGAAAGAAATTCAAGACATGTTTGTCTTCTGGATGTAGATAGTCATGCAGCTTTACCAAGAAATACATTTATCTGTATCATTATTACTGCTACAGAGTTCTACATTCATGGAGTGCAAAGAATGTAAACATTGTGAAAGGAAACAGGATGATAGAAAAATCTGCAGAATTGCTACCCCTTAGTGCAAGTCTGGAAAATTTTAAAGGGTTAGATGAATAGGTTGGGGCATGTAATAGCATTAGTTGTTTAAGACATTATGCTACTAGCTGGAAGGTCATTGCTTAAATGTCCAAGGAGGCCTGAATTTTAAACTAGCCTAAATATTTTGGTAGAACTATGGACCTGGGTTATACTCCAGCTTCTAATGGAAATGAGTACAAGACATGTTTGGCCGTCATGCAGGACTGAGAATCTGGCTGACATCTCATGTTGATTGTTTAGAAAGATGAGATCCTTAACCTCCTACTACTCCAAAATCCTTTTAAGACCTAGAGTGGAATATCTTTAACTTCTAGGCAAGTAAAAATAATGATTGATTAAATTTGATTGTGTAGTAAGTAAATAATACAATTTTTGAAAGGGTCATTGCAATTCTTATGAGATTTGTAAAATTCAAATAGCAATGAATCATGTTTTATGCAGATGCACTTACTGAATATTGGATCAAGAGAGTAGTCTAACTTCACAGACTAGGTATAATAATATACATAATTTATATAAAAGTTATGAAAAGACTATAGTAGTTAAAATGACTATATAACAATTAAACACTTGTGTTATAAATAATACATTTGTGACTTAACAGCTCTGAAGAACCAGCCTGTCTGTTGACAGCTAAGCAGGTGACACTTCAGATAGTCACATGGTTAGTGTGGTATAGTCCTTCAACCGTAGTTTCAGATTTTGGTACATATCATATTATCAAATAGCCACTCATAAGGCCGAGTATTATTCTGTTCCAGACCCTACAAAGAAAACTTCCATTGTAGAGTGGGAATCAAAGTTGAATCCCTGGAATACCAATCAAACACTATTAATATTACACTACAGAGGCAATCACAATACTCTATGGGTCTCCAAGCTTCAGAGTCAAAATTATACGTATGACCATTTTGACATAAAGAACCAGTGGTTCAAAATGGATATTTCAGACGCTACGAAATTTTGAAGTAATATGTGTGAAGATCATTTTTACAAGCTGCTTGAATTATAACACTCATAATGAACTGAGAGCTCAGAGCAGTTGTTGAAAGTGGCGAGTCACCAGAACAATACATTTTATGATAGCTGGATTGAAAGATGAGGACCTGCTTGCTAGGATCTTTGCTGTCCCTTTCATTGTGCAACAGGCATCAAGGATTTTGGAGAGGTGCAACAAAATTTCATACGTAATTTTAATGCATGTATTGAGACAAGATGGTTGCAATTTTTAACAACTGCACTGAGGTTTAAGTTCATTATGAGTAGAGTCCAGATGTTAGGCACTTAAAAAATCAAAATAGGCAGGCAAAAAGGCACTAAAAACTTCAAAATAGGCTCTTACAAAAAATTGACTACAACATAATTTTTTACAGCCTTATGTATGTAAAGAATATAAACATATGCTGTCAGTTGCATACGAAGATATCAGAATGATTTTGGAACTTTTATTGCCTTTTGACAAAGAGCATACTTATGTTTTGCAGTGTGTATATGCTGTGAAACATGGCACTTCTTCATGCAATTTACTGAAATTTTACACAATTTGCAAAACAATATTGAACCGTCACTTGAGAATATTTCCACACCAAATTCTTTCCTGAAATTGGTCAGTTTGTCTTTTACTGTTGTCCATTCTTTAGGCACCATAAAAGCAACTGTTCTAAATAAAAAAAAATTAAGCCAAATACACCTGTCGTACCACTTTGTCTTTGAAGCACCTGTCTGTGAACGAGGACTACAGACTGAATTCATTTTTACCAACATCAAAAATAATATTGTCAGTCACTCAAAGGTTTCAGCACCAGGTGTGGGACAGAGAAAGAAAGCTTGAGCCATATATCCTTTTTGTCACTCAGCAATATTTGTATTGAAAAGAAGCAAAGCTGTGCTATAGAACTTTCTCCAAGCCTTAGAGCCGGAGCATAATACAATGGGACATAGGTTAGCACTATTTTGCTTAACGGGAGTGCATGAGGTGGAAAAATACAATAGCCAGTATTTGTTATTTCACTTAACAGGATTGCATTGAGGGGGAAACCATCTACCTGCTAGGTTATTGATTATTGCCACCCTTATCCTAAAATATTGTAACAGAATTTATAAAAAGAATACTTGAAATTTTCTATGCAATGATACGTTTCATGAAGTTTGTCCATTTCAAATAATTTCATTGAAATGCTAAGTTAATTTCGAGAAAAAAATGGCAAATGGGCATTTATAGGAATTGGAAGCTGAAATAAGCATTTATAGGCAAAAATGAACTTTATGGAAAGCACCTCTAGAGTCGTCGGTATGAACTTTATGAAGTCAGTTTTACATTATCTATAATAAATAACTGTCGGCATTTTCTCTAACATCTGGTCTCTTAGTTATGAGTGTCAAAATTCAAAGAGCTTGGGGGAAAAAAAAACCTGAATTGACGTTTATGTTCTATGATGAAAAGTGAATTGGAAGAACAACAGATTGGCTTCAGGAAGGGAAAGGGTATGAGAGATGCAATTGGATTGATTTGTACTGTAGGAGAAAGATGTATAGAAAAAAGATAAAGAAGTTTATGCGATATTTGTTGACCTGGAAATGCCTTTGACAGAGTGAATTGGAATAAACTCATGAGTATCTTGAAGAAAATTGGCGTGAACTGGAAGGAGAGGAGGCTGATAAGTAATCTTTGTATGAAACAGCGAATAAAAGTGATAGGAGATGAAATGTCAGAGGGAAAAGAAATTGGAAGGAGGGTACAGCAAGGAAGTCCTCTATCACCTACTCTTTTCAACATCTACCTGGAAGACCTAATGAAGAACTGCTTGAGGAATACAGGAGGCGTAAAAACATGGGAGAAAGAAGAATTAAGTGCATAAGATTTGCTGATGATATGGCTTTGCTAGCAGAAGATGCATTGACCTGAGGAACATGCTAATGGACTAAATGACAAGTGCAAGGGTTGTGGAATGAAGATAAATATAAATAAGATGAAGGCCATGATTATAGGAAGGAATCCAAGGAAGATAAACATGAGGATTAAAGATGAGCAAGTGGAGAGCTTCAAATACTTGGGTTGTACTATCAGTAGTAACATGAACTGCAGTCAAGAAGTAAACCAGAGGATAGCAATAGCAAATGAAGCTTTTAACAAGAAGAGAGGCATTTTCTATGGACCTTTGGCAAAAGAATTACAGAAGAGGATAGTGAAGTGCTTTGTGTGGAGTGTAGCATTGTATGGTGCAGAGACTTGGACATTATGACGGAATGAGGAAAAGCAACTGGAAGCTTTTGAAATGTGGATATGGAGAAGGATGGAATGTATAAAATGGACAGACAAAATTAAAAATAAAGATTGCTAGATAGAGTGGGTGAAGGAAGAACAATGCTGGAACTCATAAAGAAGAGGAAAAGAAATTGGATTGGCCACTGGCTAAGAAGAAAACTGTCTGCTGACGGATGCCCTAGAAGGAATGGTGAGTGGATAGATAGTTAGAGGCAGAAAAAGTCATCAGATGATAGACAATATTAAAATAAATGATTTGTATGCAGATACAAAAAGGAAGGCTGAGTTAGGGAAAGAGTGGAGAATGTTGAGTTTGCAGTGAAAGACCTGCTCTTGGGCAGAACACTATGAATGACAATTATTACTTTAAGATCTCTTAGTGTCCAAAAAATTAGTTTCCAACCACTGGTCCCATATGTTAAAATGCTCAGTTTAGAGTCCCCTATCATTTTTATAATTTTGGCCCTAAATGTTGCAGATGCTCTGTATAGGGTTCTGCACATGCCCCAATATTCAAAAGGATTTTAGTACTTTCACTGCTCCTTTTCAATGTTTTCTTCTTAAAATTGGACAATATTTGAAGACTATAGGGGGAAAACAAAAAAGTAATGAAAACTAGAATTGAGAAAACTTTATTTTAATGCTTGAACAAATCTTATTTTTCCCCAGCATTGCAAGAGTTAATACATTGATTTTCACTGGGACATTCCACCTTTTTACAATGTTTATCACTGCCAAATTATTATTTTAAAAAATGTACCAGACGTCAGAGTTATCTCTATATTTGTGATTTTATGACATTCCTAATTTTTCACTATGATATTTTTGTTCTATAATACTTTTGAACTTAGGGTATTATGATAATGATTATGCCTGATAGCGACAGGCTTAGAAATGTGAGTGGCACGCCTGAGGGTTTATAATTTACCTGGGGGTATAGTCAATAATAACTGTGATGCATATAAAACTTTACGGCGAGATAGTTTGTTAGGAAAATGAAATAAATAAATTCATTAAAATGTAAGATTTAAGTAAGAAATCTGAAGTATTGTCAGGTTTTCATAAATTACAATTAAAAATGTCAGTTATAAGTGACTATCAGTCACAATTAATGGTATCTAGAGACTTTGTTACTTCTAAATTTGATTAAGATACAACTAAAGAAAAAAAAATGCCTGAATTGGGATTTGAACAAAATTTTTGTGTTTAGTTGCATTAATTTATTGCATGCGAATAGTGTGCCTGAGTAAATTAATTTCAATATTATATTTATACTAAAGGACAACACGCACGCACTATTGAGTAACACTAAGAAATTAGGACTGGAAGTAAATATCAATAAAACTAAATATATGGTCACGCGTAGAAATACATTATATAATGGAAATGGACAGCTAATGACAAATGAGGGAAATTTTGAGGAAATGGCTGAATTCAAATACCTGGGAACAATAATTACAAATAGGAATGAGATGCACAAAGAAATTAAACATAGGCTCAATTCTGGAAATGCATGCTATTATGCATTGCAGAGACTCTTGATGTCCCAACTCCTTTCAAAAAACGTTAAACTGAAAATATATAAAACTATTATTCTACCAGTTATATTATATGGGTGCAAAACATGGACTCTTATTTTAATTGAGGGAAGGAGATTACAAGTATTTGAGAATAAAGTACTTAGGAAAATGTTTGAACCAAAGAGAGATGAACAAACAGGTGAATGGAGAAGACTAGATAACAATGATCTACATGGTCTTTATAGGAAGCCAGATATAATAAGAACAGTTAAGTCTCGTAGACTGCGATGGGCAGGACATGTTGCACATATGGGGAATGAAAGACTTGCATGGAAGCTTCTTGTAGGAAAGCCAGAGGGAAAACGCCCAGTTGGTAGACCAAGAATGAGGTGGGAGAATAACATTAACTATGATTTAAGGGAAGTAGATTATACAGGGAATGATTGGAAAGGATTATCTCAGGATAGGGATGTATGAAGAGCTTATGTCTGTGCAGCCATGAACATACGGGTTTGATAGGGCCAGTGAGTAAGTAAGTAAGTTTTATGTTTATACCGGGCTTCCAATATTTACCCGGACCGGCCTCACGGGGTTTCACCCGTCAGGCAGCGCTCTCTCCTCGTCCGCATTTCACTCTGCCAGCCACTCGTCCTTGAACTAGTCAGTTTACTATCGTTCGACAAGATGAGACGTCAACTGACATTAGAGCAGCGCATTTATGTGTGTAAATGTTATTATAAATACGAATCAGCTCATCGCGTTCGCGAGGAATTTATTCGGAACTTCCCTGGACAATTACCTCCTTCCAGATCAACAATCCACGATCTTGTGACTAAATTTGAGACCACTGGTTCAGTACAAAATAAGAAACACACGCAAAGGCGTACGGTTCTCACCGAAGAAAAATTAGACGAAATTGGCGAAAATTTGGAACGTTCACCACAAAAATCATTACCGAAATTAGCACAAGTTGGGATTTCAGTGTCTTCTGCACATACGGCAACAAAATTGTTAAAACTCAAACCTTACAAGTGTACACGTGTTCATTGTCTAAACCAAGGTGATCCTATAGCACGTGTGCGGGAGGACAACATTTCCAGCATTTCCTATAAGGTAAGAAACAGTTCAAGGACGGGTGGCAGGCAGGGTGAATTGCAGGAGGAAGAGACAGCACTGCATGCCGGATGAAACTCTGTGAGGCCGGTCCGGTTTTATATTGGAAGCCCGTTATAAGATATATGATCTTGCTAATTTCTATACTAACTCACCAGCACTATCAAACCCATAGGTTCATGTCTGCGTGGACATACATCATTATCCTTAGTCATTGCTTCCCAATCATCCCCTGTATAATCTACTTCCCTCGAATCATGGTTAATGTTATTCTTCCACCTTATTCTTGGTTTACCAACTGGGAGTTTTTCTTACAAGAAGCTTCCATACACCTCTTTCATTCCCCATTCGTGCCACATCTCCTGGCCATCGCTTTCTATGAGACTTAACTGTTCTTATTATATCTGGCTTTCTTTAAAGACCATGTAGCTCACTGTTATGTAGTCTTCTGCATTCACCTGTCTCTTCATCTCTCTTTTGTCCAAACATTTTTCTAAGAACTTTATTCTCAAATACTTGCAATCTCCTTTCCATCCTTAAAGCAAGAGTCTATGTTTTGCATCCATATAATATAACAAGAAGAATAACAATTTTATATATTTTCGTTTATTTATGCAGACGATCTGGTAATTATACAGAAGTCAGAGGATGATTTACAAAGAGCCATTTACACTTTGAATCAATTAGGACTCTATTATAATCTCAAAGTCTCAACTTCAAAAACGAAAATTATGGCTTTTGAGGGTAAAGTGTCAGTCAGAGCAAAAATAGTAATCAATAATGAAATAATAGAACAGGTATAACATATAGCTATGATTGAGATATACATAATAAATTAAACTGATATCAAATTATGTGTGGGGCACGCCGTAGCATAGTGGTTAAGGCACTGAGCTACAAGCCGGAGGGTTGAGGGTTCAAGTCCCGTTGGGGTCAGGATTTTTAAACTGACCCAAACCCTCTGGCAGCACTATGGCCCTGGGGTCGACTCAGCCTCTAACGAAAATGAGTAACAGATGCTTGTTCTGGGGGTAAAGGCGGCCGTCATGCAGGGCTGACAACCTAGCTGACATAAAGTGCCGATTGTCTAGAAAAAGTGGGAGCCTTAACCTCCTACTACTCCTAGGGCCTCCGGGCCTGTTGTGGGATCACTTTACTTTTACTTTATCAAATGATGTGTGCCACGATAAGAAGAACCCTCCAAAAGACTCAAAGAGAAACTCAGCTCAGGTTTTATAAAATTATGGCTGTTCCTGTTCTTTTATATGGATCTGAATCTTGAGTACTTACAAAAAAAGATATCTCACACATTCAAGCCACTGAAATGAAATTTTTAAGATCCGTAAAAGGATGTACATGCATGGATAGATTACACAATGAATCAATAAGAAATGAACTAGAGATATTTTCAATAGTCGATAAACTAGAAGAGCACAAATACCGATGGAAAGAACATTTAGACAGAATGATCAATACAAGATTACCCAAAAAGATCAACACCTACAAACCACATGGAAAAAGATCTTTGGGACGGCCAAGGAAACGATGGACTTGAGACCGGAACAGGTCACATTGACATAATCCTGGAAAGGAAGAAGAAGAAGAATTAAGTACATTTTGTTTCTGCTTGTCTGCAAAGTATTTGGATTAACTCACAGAATTCTGTGACACAAAATGACTTGTTATTTGCAGGTACAAACTTCCTTCCATCCCATCCTCTGAGATCCCTCTTGCACTGAAACGAAGCATCACAGCCTATAGGTTCCTTAACAAAATATGCTTCAATGAAGGTTAACTATCTGCTCTCTAAGTTTGTCGGTCTAATTTAGAAACACCCTGTTTATTGAAAACACTCATTTGTTGCAAAAATTTGTAACTGTGCCAATCTTAATGCATGGACAGGCATTATAAAATCCTTAATTCCCACAAAGTTATGCATTCTAATAGTAGTAGTATTCAAATGTTCTGAAGTCTTGATTTGTCATCATTCCCTTGAGGTGTTCTAATATATATGTTGTATCCAGTTATACAACTAACATACTACAGTGTCATAAAATAATTTCTCTGCTCTTAGATAGCTAAAAGTGACATAAAGTACAATGTGAATATCTCGGTGCAGTTCTAAAATTGTGCCATTGTATAGTTTGTCAGGTGTTTGAGTATGAAGATTTATTTACGGGTTGAATCATAAATATGGCTATACGTGATCACATTGTGTGATGAAAATATTACCATTACAGGAAATATGAAATTACCGTAGGAAAGGCAATTATTCAAATTACAACAGTGGAATAAAACAAAACAGTGTAGAACTTACATCATTAGTCAAAATGGTGTTGAATATGCAACAGCAAATTGCAATTGCTGCATGGGCAATAACGTATGCTAATGATCGTGAGGCTGCAAGACGTGAGTTTAATATAGCACTGCAGCCATCAACTGTGTAGAAGTGGAGAAAACGACTGCTGGAAACGGGAAGGATGCAGAACATCAAACCTCCTGGAAGGCCTCGCATTAGTACAGATGCAGAAACAACGAAGAGAATTGTGGAGGTGTTCAACACTAGCCCACAAAAATCAACCCACCAAGCTGCACGTGAGCTTCATATCAGTCAATCGAGTGTGTCATGTTTTGAAGCGTGAGAAGTACCACCCCTTCAAACTGATTCATGTCCACGAACTTAATGAAGGTAACCCTGACAGGCGGATGGAATTTTGTGAATTCGTTGTAAGGGAATCAGCAAACGATGAACATTGATGCACTTTTCTGATGAAGCTGTTTTCCATGTGAACAGATGTGTTAATCGACACAATTGTCACTATTATGATAAAGAGAATCCTAATGTTATTGAAGAGACACGTTTAAGATGCAGCAAAGTCACTGTTTGGGCTATGATTGGATGGGAAGGACTGTTAGGAATGCGAATTTTGGATGAGACTGTTAATGGTGATCGGTATAGTGATATCCTTAGACAAATTGTCCTGCCGGTAATGCAAAGTGCTGAACATGAAAAATGTTTATTCCAGCAGGATGGTGTGCCTCCTCACTATGCAATTATGGTGGGGGAAATTTTGAATGATCATTTGCAAAACAGGTGGGTGGGAAGAAGAGGCCCCGTTGAATGGCCAGCCCGTTCCCCTGACCTCACAGCATGTGACTATTGGTTGTGGGGTTATTTGAAGGAGAAGGTTTATGCCCGGAAACCTCAAGACGTCGACATGCTGAAATTAGTGATTGAGGAAGAAATTAGAGCTATTCCTCTAAACATGTATCATAACACAATGAATGACTTCCCAAAGCCTTGCCAATTATGCTTGGATGTAAACGGCGAACAGTTTGAAGCAATAAAATGACTTGCTTAGTGTTGTAAGTGATTTGTTTTGTTCTATTGTTGTAATTTGAAGGACTCCCTTTCCAATGATAACATCATATTTCCTTTAATAATAATATTTTCATCACAAAATGTGATCAAATGTATAGCCATATTTCTGAATCACACTGTAATTAAATTTGAACTTGACTGCTGCTGCAATATTAGACACACATGATTTACAACAGTTGATAATGTGTGCAAACACACTGCTTTATCTTCATAGTATTTTTGTGTGTGTATCTTGTTTAATCAAAAAGTTTAGCTGCAAATTTAAACTTCATGACTCATTTAAAGATTATTTACTTTAGAAGCCATTGCTTAACTATTTTTATAGTTAATTTTGATTAATGATTCTTTTGCAGAATAATGATAAAATCAAACTTAAAAATAATAAACAAAAGTAAGGTGAAGTGTATAGTTAAATTACAATAGAAAGTAACATTATGAGGTTCTTTTAATATAATAAATTTGGGAATTTTTACATTATGAGGTTTTCTTAATAAGAATCAAATGAATCGTGAATTCTTCTTACCTCATACATCTGTTTTTTAACACAGAACTGCAGTTCGGAAAAAACATCTTTTCCATCTTTAAATGTTTTCACAACTGTCAATTTTTTCTTTTGCCGGTAATTTTCTAAACTGCCATCTGGTGTACTTTTGAAGAACTTTGTAATCAAACTTGGTTTGTCTGGAACCAAGTCGACAAACCAAGATTGATTACAAAGTTCTTCAAAAGTACACCAGATGGCAGTTTAGAAAATTACTTCTTCAAAAGTACACCAGATGGCAGTTTAGAAAATTACTGGCAGAAGAAAAAATTGACAGTTGTGAAAACAGCTGAAGATAGAAAGGATGTTTTTCTGATACTGCAGTTCTATTTTAAAAAACACAGATGTATGAAGTAAGAAGAATTCACGATTCATTTGATTCTTATTATGAGGTTCTTCTTAATAAATAAGTTGAGCCTTATTTCATCATACCTCATATTCATGAGTTTCTTTTAAGATGCATTTCAAAACATCTATGTTTTATCTTCAGCTTGTCCTGACTGATGATCTCTATGTTGTCGGCCCTGTTGAACAAGGGGGAGTCATGAATTTTGAAATTCCTAGGGAGAGAGATTTGATATGCAAGTTCTTTGGACTACAAAAAGAGGAGCAGGAGTCGATATCCAGGGCCAACAACGTAAAGCTCACCAGTCTAGACAAGGTGAAGATAAAACATAGATGTTTTGAAATGCATCCTAAAAATCAATGAATATGAGGTAAGATGAATAAAGCTAAGTATGTAATTAATCCTAGGAAAAATTGAAAAGTATAGACATTGATGGTTATGCCATCTACAAAGAATGTTAAAATAATGCTCTAAGTATAGCCCTTTAGAATGACTATCTATTGGATGACCATAAAAATGATGGGCCGAACAGTTGTGAGAACTCAAGAGACATAGAAGAAGAAGAAGAAGAAGAAGAAGAAGAAGACATTGGGGCTGTTACTACAGATATTTGTTGATTGGAAAACTGGTTGTATGGATTTCCTTTCTATTTATATGTAACTGACACAACTGTGCTCTCTGTGTTAAAATGTGAGCATTCCAATGCCACTCATTACACTTTTCATGAATCTGGGTACCACATTAGGCAGATAGCTGGCATTATTATGATCTATTTTTAATTTATGCACCATTTTGACAGATCACTTTACATACACTCCTTTCTACTAGAGGATAGAGTAGTTATAAATAAAACTTTAAAATATTTTCTTTCTTCCATGTCGTATCCTTAATCTCTCGCAAAGGTCTGTCCGATTCATCTGAGGCTTGGTTTGAGACTTGAAAGCAAATGTAAATTTTTCGTCCAGTGGGGTTGCTGGCCCAGAGGAGTATTATTATGGGGTTCCCACTAATGTAGCATTTCCCCTACATTAAAATTATGTTGTTACACCACCAGTACTTGGTCCTCAGAGCTGAATAACAGCAAATGTGATATGATTTAGCGCTGCACAGCAGGCTATACAAAGTGAGACCATAAAAGAAATGAGGAAATTATGGAAGAGTTGGAGATAGAACCCATTCTCTACCATATATAAAACTACCAGAACAACTGGAAAGTCCATCTTCAATGAATGCCATCTCGTAGAATCCCAAAAGCCATGCGTCGTTACTGCAAATGTGATATGATTTATGTGCCGCACAGCAGGCTATATAAAGTGAGACCATAAAAGAAATGAGGAAATTATGGAACAGTTGGAGGTAGAATCCATTCTCCACCATATACAAAACTACCAGAAAAACTGGAAAGCCCATCTTCAATGAATGCCATCTCATAGAATCCCAAAAGACATGCGTCATTACTGCCCCCCAAGGCAAAAGATTGCTGGGACGTCCAAAAAAAGTTCCGGATGGAAAATTCCTCTTTGAGACCATGATAGGTCACATGACCTAATACTTGCATGATGATGATGATGATGATGATAAATGAAACTTGCATGACCTCAGAACATTTTATTGGCTCTTGAACAAGTATAAATAAGGTTGTAATGAATTTAAGAAACAATGAAAAGCTCTTGAGATCATGTGAGTTTTATTTACATCTCCTCTATTCTTTAGTTGAAAGGTGTATTAGATGATATGTAAGCTATATTTTAAGAGTTCATTTAATAGACCCGGACTACACCTTAGCAGATGGTTTTAGGTTCAACATGTCGGATAATCTGGTAAGTGATTTTTAAATGTTTGCGTAGAGTATGTCTTGAAAGTGGGTTGATGATGATGATAGTAATGACGAAGATGAAGAGAAGGAATAAGGTGAAACAAAGTCCCAGCACATAACTTACTCCTGTTAAAAAACAGCAAGGGGAACACCAGGATTAATGTTTCCATCCTCTCAGCAGTACCACTATATTCCCAATATGTATACTGCAGAAGGTTTTTAAATATAATCCAGCATCTGGTGCAAAATATAACAATTAAAAATTCTACACCACCATCCCTTCTGACTGAAACTGAATTTTATAATTAAAATTTCCAACCCTGCCAGATACCAAACCTGACCCACTCCTCAGGAAGCAGTTATGCTATCACCTGAGCTAGTATGGCAAACTACTGTATATTAAAATGTGAAATTATCATGAACAATTCCCATGACCCAATATTATATTTCTAAATTCCAGAAATGTGTCAACTATATGTTATTTGCATATCCCTTTTTCTAGCACATGTATAAACTGTAATGTGGAGTTTGAATTACTTATGTGAGAGATTAGCATATGTTCAAAGTTACAAATTTCTGTGAAATCAATAGGAACTTTTACATTCAACAGAATACAAGAAATAAATACATTGATTGTTAGTGGTAATATTTAGTTTTAATACTTGCAAAATGCTCTTTTAATTTTAAACTCATACCAGTAGCACACAAGTCTGAAATGGATATGGAAATGTCATATCTCCAGATGTACTCTGCCTTGAATTTCTCCATACAAGAGGAAAGAAAATGGGAAGCTGGGAAGAAGCTTTTGTACAATTGCTAAGTTGTTTCCTATTGTTTTTAGGAAGAATGTGATATTTCTAATAAAATCCAAACTTATGATAGCTCATTGAGAATCATCAGTTGAGTGTTTCCAGTTACAAAAGTCCAAAAATATACAAGACTTAAATTATATAGCATTTTAGCAGTTATGGCAGTGAAGCCTAGACCATTATAGTCCAAAACAAATAACAGTAAGCAGCTGCAGAAATAACATTTTTATGAAACAAATCTGAGTGTAGTCTTCTGGATTATAATAGAAATATTAACATTACAGAAGAATTAAAAATAACACCCATTGTCCATTGCCTACAGCAATATAGACAAGAATTGGCTTCAGAATAAAACATACCAGAATACCCTGACAGATGCTTCACTATATACCTCAGGGGAAGAGACCCATTGGAGGATCTCATTAGAAATGGTTAGAAATTATAACAGGTCACTAGGCATACTACTTGAAAGGATGATGCTTAAATATGTTAAATTATAAGGAGAACTCCACACTATGAGATGAGCATCACTTCCATCTACTTTTTATTGATATTCTTCTTCTTATTCTCGTCTTCTTCTTTTCATTATTTTCTTCTTCTTTATTTTAGAGGATATAACTTATAAAAGGTTAAAATAATAAAATATGCAGCTGAAATCTCAGTAATTATCAAATAAGTAAAATTTCAGTTAAAAACTTTGTAGTCCTTTTCGAACATGTTTCTAAAGGCCTACAGACGGCTGAAGGTGGAACATGTTCTGAAAGACCTACAATATTTTTTAACAGAAATTTTACATATTTTAGGGCAACTGTGATCTCAGGTACAATTTTATAATGTTAACCTTTTATATGAACAGACAGGCAAATGGAGAAGACTACTTAAGAGTGAGCTACATGATCTTTATGGGAAACCAGATATAACAATTTAAGTCTCATAGACTCTAATGGGCAGGACATGTAGAATGAATAGGGAATGAAAAAAGGGGTATGGAAATTTCTTGTAGGAAAACCAAAGGAAAAGCTCCCAATAGGTAGATTACAAATGAGGTGGGAGAATAATATTAATAATGATTTGAGTAAAGTATATTATACAGGGAATTATTGGAAGACTTTGCCTCAGGATAGGGATATATGGAAAGCTTATGTCCATATGGCCATGAACCTGTAGGTTTGATTGTTCCAATTAGTTAATCTTTTATATAATAATCTGAATGATGGTTCATTTAATCCCTAAAGTTGGGAACCTATGTACATAATCACATACATATTTCTTCCATGGTATCCTGAGTGCATACTTTGAGAATGCAAGCTCTTGTAAAAATTGTCATTCCTCTGTCATCTTTTGGGATTTAAAATTGTGCCCAGATTTTAAATTCTCCCACCTTTCCAAAAGTATGCATATCTACATTAAAATAATGATATTACTTGCTTTATTTGTTATTTTTATGTACTTCATTCTCTTCTCTTTTATTTTTAACCCCATATTTTTAAAATACATTCTGTACCACTGTTGAGGGTAATGTATAAAATATGAAAATTATAAAACAAGTACCTGAGATCTCAGTCGTCCTCAACAAAGTAAAATTTCATTAAAAATTGAAGGAATTTCGGAATATGTCCCATCATCAGCAGTTGAAAAGTTTAAAATAATAAAACAAGTACTTTAGATCTCAATTGTTCCTCATCAATGTAATGTTTCATTAAAAATTGAAGGAATTTCGGAATATGTTCCATCATCAGCAGTTGAAAAATTTAAAATAATAAAACAAGTACTTGAGATCTCGGTTGTCCTCATCAAAGTAAAATTTCATTAAAAATTGAATGCATTTCAGAATATGTTCCATCATTAGCAGTTGAAAAGTTTAAAATAATAAAACAAGTACTTGAGATCTCGGTTGTCCTCATCAAAGTAAAGTTTCATTAAAAATTGAAGGCATTTCAGAATACGTTCCATCATCAGCAGTCGAAAAGTTTAAAATAATAAAACAAGTACTTGAGATCTCGGTCGTCATCATCAAAGTAATGTTTCATTAAAAATTGAAGGCATTTCAGAATATGTTCCATCATCAGCAGTTAGAAAGTTTAAAATAATAAAACAAGTACGGGACAATCCATATCAAATCAGACAGCAAAAAATCTTGCAATTTATTTTTTAAATGTTATGTATCCCTAAATATAGTGAATACATTTATAAACGTATTAATACAGAAATTTAATTTTTATCATTTATAGGTTCATAGTTATGATGATCTAAAATTATCGTAAATATGATAAACTAAAACGTTTACTAACTGATATTTTCTGAAACAGTAAACAGCAAAAATGTGTTTCAAACATATTTATATAGGTGATATCATATAGTTTAAGGGTGTTATTTTTATAAATAGGATATTTTTATTTTCGGTTTCGATGTTCTGTTTTATGGCGGTTTACTGCAGTACATATCAAAAAATGAAAACGGAAAAAAATACAGGATACTACTCACGTAATAAGGATTAATTTCCATCCGCAATTACCTTTTTGGAGAGTTGAATATGTTCAGACAATATAAATGTTTTTTATTCTATTTTCGTAAAAAACTCGCTGGTCCACGGCGCAGCAGATTCATTTCACGACCAAGGTCGCGCGCGTACTTTATTGAAAGAGCTTCATCAGTGACTTTTTCAACTGCCATTAAATCGAATACGGTAGATTATTATATGTTCTGCTTAATGGAACAGTACCGTAAATTTATAAAAGTGGCGATATTTTAATTCTTACGCAGTAGATATTTATTTATCAAATTTTATTGCTGAAGTGAGAAGTAAAGAGCTCTGTTACTTACGTTTACTGTGAATTATTAAACAAATTATTTATACTAACTCACTCACTGGGCTCTGTGGAACCTGTAGGTTCATTGCAGCGCGGGACATAAGCTCTCCATACATCCTATCTCGACTAACTTTTTCCAATTATCCCCTGTATAATCTACTTCCCTCAAATCATGTATAATGTTATTCTCCCACCTCATTCTTAGTCTTCCAACTGGGTGTTTTCCCTCCGGTTTTCCTACCAGAAATTTCCAAGCACCTTTTTCATCCCCATACGTGCCACATTTCCTGCCCATCGCAGCCTACGAGACTTAACTGTTTTTATTATATCTGGCTTCCTATACAGATCATGTAGCTCACTATTATGTAGTTTTTCTCCATTCACCTGTCTGTTCATCTCTTTTTGATCCAAAAATGTTCCTAAGAACTTTATTCTCAAATACTCGTAATCTTCTGTCCTTTTTTAAAACAAATTATTTATTTTGTTACAAATTTTTCATTACAGTTTAAATGTAATACATTATATAAATAACTATTTCGTCATTAATTGAATAAACTGGT
The DNA here is from genome assembly GCA_030220185.1 of Diploptera punctata. NCBI lineage: Eukaryota > Metazoa > Arthropoda > Insecta > Blattodea > Blaberidae > Diploptera > Diploptera punctata. The sequence continues at coordinate 376,982 of JASPKZ010003830.1, read as the reverse complement.
ATAAATTTGTATTATGTTATAATTACTAATTTCAGTCTTAAAATAACTTTTTATTCAGTGTATTGTATTGTACCCTGATAACGTTGACGAAATAGTATTGTTATAAGATATCACTTCCAAATAAAACCGAATGTTTTAATATTCGTACCACTTCCTACCACAACGATAATAATGCAATGTCAGCAAGTCTTCCTTAAACACCTGTTTTACATCAACAATTCTCAAGTTCAGATTACATACTAGACAACTAGACAGTTGATTTACATCAGTGTGTTTGTTTAATGCATCTCGTCATTTTGTGTGTCACAGTGAAATTAAAAATAATATATTATTGTTTTTAACTAACAAGTTTGCAGATCTACAAAGACTGAATGGGAGTTAGAAGTTAAATATAATTTTAATTATGCATATATTAGTATAACAATAGTTATTAACAGTATTATGTGTTAATATATAATTTTACAATTTCTTAAATGTTTCTGGAATGAGAGAATAATCGTAGAGATATACATTTTGTGTTATAAAAGGAGAATAATGGGAAGTTTAGACATTAAATTAAAATGCTATAATAATTTAGCTTATAATAAAAGCTAATAGTATCGTGCATTTTAATATCATCTTAGATATGTTATGAGTAGGGGATGCAAGATCAAGTGATACCAAGCCAATAAAATGCTGTATATTTCATCATCATCATGAACAAATTCGTTTTAGGCCATGTGGCCTGTACGGTAGACCTAGCGAAGATGGTCTTGTTCTTTCCACCGGCTGTATATTTATACCTCTTAAATATTACTTGTAACAGCATGAAAATTGTTATAAATTATTATCAATAGCTTAACATTACTTGCAATATTCAACATCAGACATTGGTGTAGGGTACAAGTACAAAATATTACAACACATTACAAAACTACTCTCTAGAAAATATTTTAATATGTCTACCAGCTTGAATGCGTAGGTGCTTAGTAATTTAAATTAAACTATACATTCCAAACTCAGCACAAAATTAACCGCCTACTGAATATATCAATAAAGATTGTTAAATTTAATGACGTTTATTATGTAGCAATTTATTTCAAGCGCGAGGTTCTCATACGTACCATAAATTTACGACACGGGACTCACGGATTTCCTTCCTTCTGGAGAAAGCTACATTCAGAATTGTTACGCCTTTAAAATGCCATTGATTCCTATCGAGTTGAACCCGCGAACCTCGGAATCGGAGGCGTGCCGAGTAACCACTAGTCCACGATGATGATGATGTAATAATTGTAATAATGATGATAAAAATAATGTAATGATGATAATAACAATAAAAATATTTGTAAGTGCGCAAAGGACTATTACCAATAGCTCCGTCATTGTGGTACGAGCGAGCGATCTCCACTCACGCGAAAGGTATTGCGGGCATCTACATATAGGGGATTTTAGGAAAGATAATTATTTTGGTAGTTTCCTTTCAAGACTCCCACTTTAATACTAATTACAAAAAATTAACTGGTGTTCAGGTAATAATGTGGAATTTTTGATTTTATAAAATTTTTGGTGAGGAAGGTCAATTGCATATTATTGCATTTACGCCCTTCAGAAAAACGTAAATATAAAGGTACAATTTCCAAGCGATAGAGCATAAAAGCATCTATAATGTGACTATCTTTTCAAGTTGAGGGAATAGCCATATTTCGAGAAATGTATTTTATAAAAGAGACTATTTAAAACAATACGATCAATTGACAGCTCTATTACTCTTTAATTACACCAAGCGAATACCTGAAATTCGGTTCAGATATTCAGTATATCATAAAGTTTCACTGTAAAAAAAATGGTAAACTTTTAAAGATGTGCGTTCAATTTTCACAATTTTGTTGCCGATTTCGCATGGAATGTCCCGTACCTGAGATCTCGGTCGTCATCATCAAAGTAATGTTTCATTAAAAATTGAAGGCATTTCAGAATATGTTCCATCATCAGCAGTTAAAAAGTTTAAAATAATAAAACAAGTACTTGAGACTCTGGTTGTCCTCATCAAAGTAAAGTTTCATTAAAAATTGAAGTCATTTTAGTATATGTTCCATTATCAGCAGTTGAAAATTTTAAAATAATAAAACAAGTAGTTGAGATCTCGGTTGTCCTCATCAAAGTAAAGTTTCATTAATAATTGAAGTCATTTTAGAATATGTTCCATCATCAGCAGTGTAAAAATTTAAAAAAATAAATCAAGTACTTGAGATCTCTGTTGTCCTCATCAAAGTAAAGTCTCATTTAAATTGAAGTCATTTTGAATATGTTCCATCATCAGCAGTTGAAATTTTAAAATAATAAAACAAGTACTTGAGATCTCGGTTGTCCTCATCAATGTAAAGTTTCATTAAAAATTGAAGTCATTTTAGAATATGTTCCATCATCAGCAGTTGAAAAATTTGAAATAATAAAACAAGTACTTGAGATCTCGGTTGTCCTCATCAAAGTAAAGTTTCATTAAAAATTGAAGTCTTTTAGAATATGTTCCATCAGCAGTAGTTGAAACATTTAAAATAATAAAACAAGCACTTGAGATCTCAGTTGTCCTCATTAAAGTAAAGTTTCATTAAAAATTGAAGGCATTTCAGAATATGTTCCATCATCAGCAGTTGAAAATTTAAAATAATAAAACAAGTACTTGAGATCTCTGTTATCCTCATCAAAGTAAAGTTTCATTAAAAATTGAAGTCATTTTAGAATATGTTCCATCATCAGCAGTTGAAAAATTAAAAATAATAAAACAAGTACTTGAGATCTCTGTTGTCCTCATCAAAGTAAAGTTTAACTAAATATTGAAGTCATTTTAGAATATGTTCCATCATCAGCAGTTGAAAAATTTAAAATAATGAAACAAGTACTTGAGATCTCTGTTATCCTCATCAAAGTAAAGTTTCATTAAAAATTGAAGGCATTTCAGAATATGTTCCATCATCAGCAGTTGAAAATTTAAAATAATAAAACAAGTACTTGAGATCTCTGTTGTCCTCATCAAAGTAAAGTTTCATTAAAAATTGAAGTCATTTTAGAATATGTTCCATCATCAGTGGTTGAAAAATTAAAAATAATGAAACAAGTACTTGAGATCTCTGTTGTCCTCATCAAAGTAAAGTTACATTAAATGTTGAAGTCGTTTTATATATGTTCCATTATCAGCCATTGAAAATTTAAAATAATAAAACAAGTACTTGAGATCTCTGTTGTCCTCATCAAAGTAAATGTTTCATTAAAAATTGAAGTCATTTTAGAATATGTTCCATCATCAGTGGTTGAAAAATTTAAAATAATGAAACAAGTACTTGAGATCTCTGTTGTCCTCATCAAAGTAAAGTTACATTAAAAATTGAAGTCATTTTAGAATATGTTCCATCATCAGTGGTTGAAAAATTAAAAATAATAAAACAAGTACTTGAGATCTCTGTTGTCCTCGTCAAAGTAAAGTTTAATTAAATATTGAAGTCATTTTAGAATATGTTCCATCATCAGCAGTTGAAAAATTTAAAATAATGAAACAAGTACTTGAGATCTCTGTTATCCTCATCAAAGTAAAGTTTCATTAAAAATTGAAGGCATTTCAGAATATGTTCCATCATCAGCGGTTGAAAAATTTAAAATAATAAAACAAGTACTTGAGATCTCTGTTATCCTCATCAAAGTAAAGTTTCATTAAAAATTGAAGTCATTTTAGAATATGTTCCATCATCAGCAGTTGAAAAATTAAAAATAATAAAACAAGTACTTGAGATCTCTGTTGTCCTCATCAAAGTAAAGTTTAATTAAATATTGAAGTCATTTTAGAATATGTTCCATCATCAGCAGTTGAAAAATTTAAAATAATGAAAACAAGTACTTGAGATCTCTGTTATCCTCATCAAAGTAAAGTTTCATTAAAAATTGAAGGCATTTCAGAATATGTTCCATCATCAGCAGTTGAAAAATTTAAATTAATAAAACAAAGTACTTGAGATCTCTGTTGTCCTCATCAAAGTAAAGTTTCATTAAAAATTGAAGTCATTTTAGAAATTGTTCCATCATCAGCAGTTGAACAATTTAAAATAATAAAACAAGTACTTGAGATCTCTGTTATCCTCATCAAAGTAAAGTTTCATTAAAAATTGAAGACATTTTAGAATATGTTCCATCATCAGCAGTTGAAAAATTTAAAATAATGAAACAAGTACTTGAGATCTCTGTTATCCTCATCAAAGTAAAGTTTCATTAAAAATTGAAGGCATTTCAGAATATGTTCCATCATCAGCAGTTGAAAAATTTAAAATAATAAAACAAGTACTTGAGATCTCTGTTGTCCTCATCAAAGTAAAGTTTCATTAAAAATTGAAGTCATTTTAGAAAATTGTTCCATCATCAGCAGTTGAACAATTTAAAATAATAAAACAAGTACTTGAGATCTCTGTTATCCTCATCAAAGTAAAGTTTCATTAAAAATTGAAGACATTTTAGAATATGTTCCATCATCAGCAGTTGAAAAATTTAAAATAATAAAACAAGTACTTGAGATCTCTGTTTGTCCTATCAAAGTAAAGTTACATTAAAAATTGAAGTCATTTTAGAATATGTTCCATCATCAGCAGTTGAAAAATTTAAAATAATAAAACAAGAACTTGAGATCTGTTGTCCTCATCAAAGTAAAGTATCATTCAAAATTGAAGGCATTTTAGAATATGTTCCATCATCAGCAGTTGAAAAATTTAAAAATAATAAAACAAGTACTTGAGATCTCGGTTATCCTCATCAAAAGTAAAGTTTCATTAAAAATTGAAGTCATTTTAGAATATGTTCCATCATCAGCAGTTGAAAAATTTAAAATAATAGAACAAGTACTTGAGATCTCTGTTGTCCTCATCAAAGTAAAGTTCCATTAAAAATTGAAGACATTTTAGAATATGGTCCATCATCAGCAGTTGAAAAATTTAAAACAATAAAACAAGTACTTGAGATCTCGGTTGTCCTCATCAAAGTAAAGTTTCATTAAAAATTGAAGTCATTTTAGAATATGTTCCATAATCAGCAGTTGAAAAATTAAAAATAATAAAAAACAAGTACTTGAGATCTCATTAGAGTAAAATTTCATTAAAATTTGAATGCATTTCAGGACATGTTCCATCATCAGGAGTTGAAATGGTGCAACATATTTTATGTAACATTTTCCAATTTTATAACAGTTTCTTTAACTGTTTTTTATATCTATCCAATCATATCAATATTGTTGGCATATGCTAATGTCTGTATTAGTTTATTTTGTGTTGTTCCCCTTGTATAAATCTCAGCTAACTACCTTCCCAAAAGTCAAATTAAACTATGTATATACTAGAGATCACCTTTCTTAAGCCCCTATTTACAGTGAATTTTAAATAATGACCATTTTGCAATTTGACTTGATATCTTACCCTACTGTGAGTGTAGCTTTAATAAAACTAACTAACTTAAGTATTATGTAAAATTCTTCCATGGCTTCAATTAATTTTCTTTTGTCAATACTGCTTCAAAATACATGAAATATTTTAGGAATCTACATTCCATTCCTTAGTTTATCTGGTATTTGTCTTAATCTATGAATCTGACTTAGGATTGATTTTCCTGGCCTAAACCCACTTTGATAATTTCCTTACATATTTTTTACATCAGTTTTAGTTTTTTCATAAAGAATATTTGAAAAGCTTTTATAATCAGAATTTGGAAGTGCAATTCTATTAAAATATGGTCAGAGTAATATTTAAAAATCTCACCTCACAAATCTTGTTTTTCCACAATACCAGTTGCAAACGGAATCCCATCCATCATCAGTCAAATCTTTGGAGGTAAAACACAAGATTTGTGAGGTGAGATTTTTTAAATATTACTCTGACCATATTTTAAATGAGTATTACCTCATAATGTTTACTTCCCGACATTAATTTAAAAAATGTGATTCATGTTTTTTATAGTCTAGTGGATCTGCTTTCTTGTAGAGTGTACATTTAGGACTTTTTCCCATTATTTTGGTGACATCTCTATATTCCAGGTCTTAATTATTACTCTGTTGAAGGCTATGATGAGTCAGATTAATCTGTTTTAATTATATCTCTGTTAATATTATCTGATCCAGATGCTCTATTCCTGTTTATTTTTCTCATGGCTGATTTCACTTCAACAACAGCTGGTATTTTTTCCTAATTCATTCATTCATCAAGATATTTTCTTCCTCTATTTAATAATTTTCTATTTTGCTCTTCTGCATGTAAAAGTTTTTTAAAAGATATTTCCTTCTTAATAAATAAACCGCGCCGTAGCCGAGCGGTTAGGGTAGGAAGCCTTGGCTAAGAGCTACGGGACTTGCGCTGGTTCGAGTCTCCTTGGGGGAAGAAATTTTCTCATGGTATTTCGGCCAGTATGGGACCGGTGCCCACCCAGCATCGTGAGGCAATTGGGTAGCTACAATAAGTAGCGGCTCCAGGTTGAGGAACCAGCTATAACGGCTGGGGGACTCGACATGCTAACCACATGTCACCCCTACACTGGCTGTTGATCATCTACCTCTGTGATTGACACATGTGGATGTGAAGGGCCAGCAGCCGGCTGGTTAAAGGGCAACCGCTGAAAAGTGGAAAGACCCTCAATCGGAATAAATAAAATAGGTCATAATTATCTCACCTCATACACTGTGTTTTTCAAAGCATAGGACCATGGTTTCAGGAACAGTTGTTCCTATCTTCAGCCATCTTTAAACTGTTGAATTTTCGTCTTCACCTTTATCTCCTAAACTTCTTTCCTTTTGTCTAAAATTTTACCAAAATCATTAGTTATCTTTTTACAAGCTGAATATTTAAATTAAAAAATTGCTGTATATTTCATCATCATCATGAACAAATTCGTTTTAGGCCATGTGGCCTGTACGGTAGACCTAGCGAAGATGGTCTTGTTCTTTCTTCACCGGCTGTATATTTATACCTCTTAAATATTACTTGTAACAGCATGAAAATTGTTATAAATTATTATCAATAGCTTAACATTACTTGCAATATTCAACATCAGACATTGGTGTAGGGTACAAGTACAAAATATTACAACACATCACAAAAACTACTCTCTAGAAAATATTTTTAATATGTCTACCAGCTTGAATGCGTAGGTGCTTAGTAATTTAAATTAAACTATAACATTATCCAAACTCAGCACAAAATTAACCGCTACTGAATATATCAATAAAGATTGTTAAATTTAATGACGTTTATTATGTAGCAATTTATTTCAAGCGCGAGGTTCTCATACGTACCATAAATTTACGACACGGGACTCACGGATTTCCTTCCTTCTGGAGAAAGCTACATTCAGAATTGTTACGCCTTTAAAATGCCATTGATTCCTATCGAGTTTGAACCCGCGAACCTCGGAATCGGAGGCGTGCCGAGTAACCACTAGTCCACGATGATGATGATGTAATAATTGTAATAATGATTATAAAAATAATGTAATGATGATAATAACAATAAAAATATTTGTTAAGTGCGCAAAGGACTATTACCAAGTAGCTCCGTCATTGTTGGTACGAGCGAGCGATCTCCACTCACGCGAAAGGTATTGCGGGCAGTCTACATATAGGGGATTTTAGGAAAGATAATATTTTTGGTAGTTTTCCTTTCAAGACTCCACTTTAATACTAATTACAAAAAATTAACTGGTGTTCAGGTAATAATGTGGAATTTTTTGATTTTATAAAATTTTTGGTGAGGAAGGTCAATTGCATATTAATTGCATTTACGCCCTTCAGAAAAACGTAAATATAAAGGTACTAATTTCCAAGCGATAGAGCATAAAAGCATCTATAATGTGACTATCTTTTCAAGTTGAGGGAATAGCCATATTTCGAGAAATGTATTTTATAAAAGAGACTATTTAAACAATACGATCAATTGACAGCTCTATTACTCTTTAATTACACCAAGCGAATACCTGAAATTCGGTTCAGACGTATATCAGTATATCATAAGTTTCACTGTAAAAAAATGGTAAACTTTTAAAGAGGTGCGTTCATTTTCACAATTTTGTTGCCGATTTCGCCATGGAATGTCCCGTACACATGAGATCTCGGTCGTCATCATCAAAGTAATGTTTCATTAAAAATTGAAGGCATTTCAGAATATGTTCCATCATCAGCAGTTAAAAAGTTAAAATAATAAAACAAGTACTTGAGATCTCTGGTTGTCCTCATCAAAGAAAGTTTCATTAAAAAATTGAAGTCATTTTAGTATATGTTCCATTATCAGCAGTTGAAAATTTTAAAAATAATAAAACAAGTAGTTGAGATCTCGGTTGTCCTCATCAAGTAAAGTTTCATTAATAATTGAAGTCATTTTAGAATATGTTCCATCATCAGCAGTGTAAAATTTAAAAAAATAAATCAAGTACTTGAGATCTCTGTTGTCCTCATCAAAGTAAAGTCTCATTTAAATTGAAGTCATTTTAGAATATGTTCCATCATCAGCAGTTGAAAATTTTAAAAATAATAAAACAAGTACTTGAGATCTCGGTTGTCCTCATCAATGTAAAGTTTTCATTAAAAATTGAAGTCATTTTAGAATATGTTCCATCATCAGCAGTTGAAAAATTTGAAATAATAAAACAAGTACTTGAGATCTCGGTTGTCCTCATCAAAGTAAAGTTTCATTAAAAAATTGAAGTCTTTTAGAATATGTTCCATCAGCAGTAGTTGAAACATTTAAAATAATAAAACAAGTACTTGAGATCTCAGTTGTCCTCATTAAAGTAAAGTTTCATTAAAAATTGAAGGCATTTCAGAATATGTTCCATCATCAGCAGTTGAAAATTTAAAATAATAAAACAAGTACTTGAGATCTCTGTTATCCTCATCAAAGTAAAGTTTCATTAAAAATTGAAGTCATTTTAGAATATGTTCCATCATCAGCAGTTGAAAAATTAAAAATAATAAAACAAGTACTTGAGATCTCTGTTGTCCTCATCAAAGTAAAGTTTAACTAAATATTGAAGTCATTTTAGAATATGTTTCCATCATCAGCAGTTGAAAAATTTAAAATAATGAAACAAGTACTTGAGATCTCTGTTATCCTCATCAAAGTAAAGTTTCATTAAAAATTGAAGGCATTTCAGAATATGTTCCATCATCACAGCGTTGAAAAATTTAAAATAATAAAACAAGTACTTGAGATCTCTGTTGTCCTCATCAAAGTAAAGTTTCATTAAAAATTGAAGTCATTTTAGAATATGTTCCATCATCAGTGGTTGAAAAATTAAAAATAATGAAACAAGTACTTGAGATCTCTGTTGTCCTCATCAAAGTAAAGTTACATTAAATGTTGAAGTCGTTTTAGTATATGTTCCATTATCAGCCATTGAAAATTTTAAAATAATAAAACAAGTACTTGAGATCTCTGTTGTCCTCATCAAAGTAAAGTTTCATTAAAAATTGAAGTCATTTTAGAATATGTTCCATCATCAGTGGTTGAAAAATTTAAAATAATGAAACAAGTACTTGAGATCTCTGTTGTCCTCATCAAAGTAAAGTTACATTAAAAATTGAAGTCATTTTAGAATATGTTCCATCATCAGTGGTTGAAAAATTAAAAATAATAAAACAAGTACTTGAGATCTCTGTTGTCCTCGTCAAAGTAAAGTTTAATTAAATATTGAAGTCATTTTAGAATATGTTCCATCATCAGCAGTTGAAAAATTTAAAATAATGAAACAAGTACTTGAGATCTCTGTTATCCTCATCAAAGTAAAGTTTCATTAAAAATTGAAGGCATTTCAGAATATGTTCCATCATCAGCGGTTGAAAAATTTAAAATAATAAAACAAGTACTTGAGATCTCTGTTATCCTCATCAAAGTAAAGTTTCATTAAAAATTGAAGTCATTTTAGAATATGTTCCATCATCAGCAGTTGAAAAATTAAAAATAATAAAACAAGTACTTGAGATCTCTGTTGTCCTCATCAAAGTAAAGTTTAATTAAATATTGAAGTCATTTTAGAATATGTTCCATCATCAGCAGTTGAAAAATTTAAAATAATGAAACAAGTACTTGAGATCTCTGTTATCCTCATCAAAGTAAAGTTTCATTAAAAATTGAAGGCATTTCAGAATATGTTCCATCATCAGCAGTTGAAAAATTTAAATTAATAAAACAAGTACTTGAGATCTCTGTTGTCCTCATCAAAGTAAAGTTTCATTAAAAATTGAAGTCATTTTAGAAATTGTTCCATCATCAGCAGTTGAACAATTTAAAATAATAAAACAAGTACTTGAGATCTCTGTTATCCTCATCAAAGTAAAGTTTCATTAAAAATTGAAGACATTTTAGAATATGTTCCATCATCAGCAGTTGAAAAATATTAAAATAAGGAAACAAGTACTTGAGATCTCTGTTTATCCTCATCAAAGTAAAGTTTCATTAAAAATTGAAGGCATTTCAGAATATGTTCCATCATCAGCAGTTGAAAAATTTAAAATAATAAAACAAGTACTTGAGATCTCTGTTGTCCTCATCAAAGTAAAGTTTCATTAAAAATTGAAGTCATTTTAGAAATTGTTCCATCATCAGCAGTTGAACAATTTAAAATAATAAAACAAGTACTTGAGATCTCTGTTATCCTCATCAAAGTAAAGTTTCATTAAAAATTGAAGACATTTTAGAATATGTTCCATCATCAGCAGTTGAAAAATTTAAAATAATAAAACAAGTACTTGAGATCTCTGTTGTCCTATCAAAGTAAAGTTACATTAAAAATTGAAGTCATTTTAGAATATGTTCCATCATCAGCAGTTGAAAAATTTAAAATAATAAAACAAGAACTTGAGATCTGTTGTCCTCATCAAAGTAAAGTATCATTCAAAATTGAAGGCATTTTAGAATATGTTCCATCATCAGCAGTTGAAAAATTTAAAAATAATAAAACAAGTACTTGAGATCTCGGTTATCCTCATCAAAGTAAAGTTTCATTAAAAATTGAAGTCATTTTAGAATATGTTCCATCATCAGCAGTTGAAAAATTTAAAATAATAGAACAAGTACTTGAGATCTCTGTTGTCCTCATCAAAGTAAAGTTCCATTAAAAATTGAAGACATTTTAGAATATGGTCCATCATCAGCAGTTGAAAAATTTAAAACAATAAAACAAGTACTTGAGATCTCGGTTGTCCTCATCAAAGTAAAGTTTCATTAAAAATTGAAGTCATTTAGAATATGTTCCATAATCAGCAGTTGAAAAATTAAAAATAATAAAAAACAAGTACTTGAGATCTCATTAGAGTAAAAATTTCATTAAAATTTGAATGCATTTCAGGACATGTTCCATCATCAGGAGTTGAAATGGTGCAACATATTTTATGTAACATTTTCCAATTTTATAACAGTTTCTTTAACTGTTTTTTATATCTATCCAATCATATCAATATTGTTGGCATATGCTAATGTCTGTATTAGTTTATTTTGTGTTGTTCCCCTTGTATAAATCTCAGCTAACTACCTTCCCAAAAGTCAAATTAAACTATGTATATACTAGAGATCACCTTTCTTAAGCCCCTATTTACAGTGAATTTTAAATAATGACCATTTTGCAATTTGACTTGATATCTTACCCTACTGTGAGTGTAGCTTTAAAAAAACTAACCAACTTAAGTATTATGTAAAATTCTTCCATGGCTTCAATTAATTTTCTTTTGTCAATACTGCTTCAAAATACATGAAATATTTTAGGAATCTACATTCCATTCCTTAGTTTATCTAGTATTTGTCTTAATCTATGAATCTGACTTAGGATTGATTTTCCTGGCCTAAACCCACTTTGATAATTTCCTTACATATTTTTTACATCAGTTTTAGTTTTTTCATAAAGAATATTTGAAAAGATTTTATAATCAGAATTTGGAAGTGCAATTCTATTAAAATATGGTCAGAGTAATATTTAAAAATCTCACCTCACAAATCTTGTTTTTCCACAATACCAGTTGCAAACGGAATCCCATCCATCATCAGTCAAATCTTTGGAGGTAAAACACAAGATTTGTGAGGTGAGATTTTTTAAATATTACTCTGACCATATTTTAAATGAGTATTACCTCATAATGTTTACTTCCCGACATTAATTTAAAAATGTGATTCTGTTTTTTATAGTCTAGTGGATCTGCTTTCTTGTAGAGTGTACATTTAGGACTTTTTCCCATTATTTTGGTGACATCTCTATATTCCAGGTCTTAATTATTACTCTGTGAAGGCTATGATGAGTCAGATTAATCTGTTTTAATTATATCTCTGTTAATATTATCTGATCCAGATGCTCTATTCCTGTTTATTTTTCTCATGGCTGATTTCACTTCAACAACAGCTGGTATTTTTTCCTAATTCATTCATTCATCAAGATATTTTCTTCCTCTATTTAATAATTTTCTATTTTGCTCTTCTGCATGTAAAAGTTTTTTAAAAGATATTTCCTTCTTAATAAATAAACCACGCCGTAGCCGAGCGGTTAGGGTAGGAAGCCTTGGCTAAGAGCTACGGGACTTGCGCTGGTTCGAGTCTCCTTGGGGGAAGAAATTTTCTCATGGTACTTCGGCCAGTATGGGACCGGTGCCCACCCAGCATCGTGAGGCAATTGGGTAGCTACAATAAGTAGCGGCTCCAGGTTGAGGAACCAGCTATAACGGCTGGGGGACTCGACATGCTAACCACATGTCACCCCTACACTGGCTGTTGATCATCTACCTCTATGATTGACACATGTGGATGTGAAGGGCCAGCACCCGGCTGGTAAAAGGGCAACCGCTGAAAAGTGGAAAGACCCTCAATCGGAATAAATAAAATAGGTCATAATTATCTCACCTCATACACTGTGTTTTTCAAAGCATAGGACCATGGTTTCAGGAACAGTTGTTCCTATCTTCAGCCATCTTTAAACTGTTGAATTTTCGTCTTCACCTTTATCTCCTAAACTTCTTTCCTTTTGTCTAAAATTTTACCAAAATCATTAGTTATCTTTTTACAAGCTGAATATTTAAATTAAAAAAAATAGTCTACGTTTATTCATTTATTTATTTTTATAATTCTTCTGAACTTGTATAATGTTTCTGTAGTTATAGCTTTATATGCTTTATTCTTAGCTTTTGTTGCTTTTTTTTTCACATTTAACGTCGTACCATTTATTTATTTCTTTGTTTTCTGTCCCTAGTACTCGCCATGGATATTTTAATTTGTTTCAGAGATTCCCGGTTCTCTTCATTCATTTATGATTTATTTTCTAAATCATAAAGTTGGCTTTTAATTGTTTCTTTCAATCTTCATTCAACCAAAAGTTTTTTTAGTTTTACTATTTCATATTTTTTAATCAATATAATTTTCTTTTGGTTTTACAAAGTGCTATGTGTTTTAGTTAACACAAAGTAATAGTGGGATTTACATTTTCTCCTCTGTAGATCTGTATGTATAATAATTCACTTTTGAGTTTAGTGTCTATCTGATTTATGGTGTTTTCCTCCATGATCTTGACATTCTTCCGAATGGGAGTAATGTAGTGCTTATATCAATGTTTGTAGATGCTATAAAACTTGCCAATCTATTTTTATTTGGATTATTTTCAACATGCATGTGTTCTTTCCCATTATATTTCTTGTACTTTCATCCCATCCAAGTTTTATATTAAAGTTACCTAAAACTATTTTATATTGATGACTGGATAATCTTCATAAGACTTTTCCAAACTGTTCTAGATAAAATATTTTTTGTTTTCACTCTTATGTTCTGTTGTTGGATGAGTGCTAACTATAGTGTAATTATAAAATTTTCCTTTCGTTCTTATATTACGTATTCTCAAGTCAATTGATTGGAATTGGCTAAACAGATATTTAACATTTTGACTAATGTTGTATTCTGCTCCAAATAATGAGTTACGTCTCGTAGACTGTGATGGGCAGGACATGTGGGACAAATGGGGAATGAAAGAAGGGCATGGAAACTTATTATAGGAGAACCAGAGGGAAAACACCCAGTTGGTAGGCCAAGATAAGGTGGGAAAATAACCATGATTTGAGGGAAGTAGATTAGCTCAGGATAGGGACCATGAACCTAGGGTTCAATAGTACCAGTGAGTTAGTTAGTTTTGGCTAGTTCCAAATTTATGTAAATTTTGATGGCAACTTATAATACACTGTACAATCTATTTTTACCAAAATACCTTGACCAATCCATTTTATCTCCTAAATTGCTAAAATATAGCGAGGAGATACTAAAGGCCAACATGCACACACTATTGAGTAACACTAAGAAATTAGGACTGGAAGTAAATATCAGTAAAACTAAATATATGGTCACACGTAGAAATTCAGTATATAATGGAAATGGACAGCTAATGACAAATGAGGGAAATTTTGAGGAATTGGCTGAATTCAAATACCTAGGAACAATAATCACTAATAGGAATGAGATGCAAAAAGAAATTAAACATAGGCTCAATTCTGGAAATGCATGCTATTATGCATTGCAGAGACTTTTGATGTCCCAACTCCTTTCAAAAAACGTTAAGCTGAAAATAGCTATATAAAACTATTATTCTACCAGTTATATTATATGGGTGCGAAACATGGACTCTTACTTTAAGGGATGAAAGGAGATTACGAGTATTTGAGAATAAAGTTCTTAGGAGAATTTTTGGACCAAAGAGAGATGAACAGACAGGTGAATGGAGAAGACTACATAACAATGAACTACATGGTCTTTATAGGAAGCCAGATATAATAAGAACAGTTAAGTCTCGTAGACTGCGATGGGCAGGACATGTTGCGCGTATGGGGAATGAAAGACGTGCATGGAAACTTCTTGTAGGAAAGCCAGAAGGAAAACGCCCAGTTGGTAGACCAAGAATGAGGTGGGAGAACAACATTAACTATGATTTGAGGGAAGTAGATTATACAGGGAATGATTGGAAAACATTAGCTCAGGATAGGGATGTATGGAGAGCTTATGTCCGCGCGGCCATGAACCTACGGGTTCGATAATGCCAGTGAGTAAGTAAGTAAGTAAATTGCTAAAATATGTATTCTGTTATCTTTTACATTGTCTGTCAATTGTTTCCAAGTATCCACGTCTATATAATGAGAGCACATTACAAGTTCCAATTTGCATTACCATTTTCTTGTTGGTTCGTCATATGAGATTCAATCCAATTTTATTTTGAGGTTTCTCAATAATAGTTTTGTATGGGGTTGCCAACCTCATGCCCAGCTCTCAATCTGGAAGATCAGATATCTTTTTATCCCAGTCATCATTTTTGACCTGAATGAAAAGGAAGGATCTACCAGTAGCAAAGCTAGTCAGTATAGCTTTTAGGATCATTTGACCACTACATCAACATAGAGATTCCTTCTAAGAGTCGTAAATAAAATGTTACTACAAATTTTCCTGGCTACTATTTGGGTAGTGATACATATATGTTAAAGTAATCTTTGATTAAGAAAATTCACTTGACAGGATATAAATGTAACATTGTGGAAACTGAGTGAAAATACATTTCCTGAATTATGTGTTTGTTCACAGGAAATGAGTAATAATTGTATCGTCTGGTCTAGTTTCTAAAATCTTACAAAGAAACTACTTCATCAAACTATTGATACATTTTAGCTAACAATATATATTTTGTGCTAGTCTTAAAAACTAAAGCAGGGCTTGATCCTTATTTTTCTGGGGAAATAGAAGGTGTGACTGAAGTCTGAATAGTGAATTATTTATCATTTAAAAATTATCTAATATATAAAAATGAATGTTTGTTTGTTCATTTGTTTGTTCGTACTTTATGTGCGGCCGTACCGTTGATCCGATTGTGATGGGGATTTTTGCAAAATTTCAGGAGATTCCCGGGATGAACGTAGGCTATTAAGAGAGTTGTGATACTCAACTCCTACGCCCTTAAAAATCACCCTTTATAGTGGAAAACGTGAAAAAAGTAGCTCTTTGGATGCTTAAATTGCTTACGCAGCTAAATCATAACAAATACACAAAATTAATGTACACAGAATTGAATATCTCGGAAAGCTCTACAAAAACGTCTGCGGCAGCATATGTTTATCTCTTACGGATAGCTCACAATAACCATTTTTGTCTTTCATTGATGCCAAGAAGTACGTAGATTCCTGTGCAAACCTAGTAGCATATGGCGGGTATTCTTTTACGGATAACTCACAATAACGGATTTTGTCTTTTAGCTCATTTATGCCAAGAATATCGAGATAAGTAGATTCCCGGGCACACACCGGGTAGTCAGCACGGTGAGTCTTAAAATAATTACGATATACATTTATAATTATTTTTCATTTTACTTATTAAACTAATCACAAGAAGTACATTAATTTTTGTCTTTCAGCAATTTATGGCAAGAAGATCGGGATGAGTAGATTCCTGGACAACGCCTGGTAAACAGCACGGGGTATCTAAAAATAATTACGATATACATTTTTCTCCCCACTTATTTAACTAAACATAAAAGAAACACATTAATTTTCATTTATTTAGGCGTAGCAGCGCACGCCGGGTATTAGCTAGTATAATATAAATGTATGAAGAACTGAATGTAAGAAAACGATACTTCACTAGTAATATTTTAATGGTGCTCTTTAACAACTGGAAATTAAAAGGCTGACAAATTTACCACAGAAGACTCTTATCCCATGCTTGAGGTTCTTTTGTGTGTCTCAAATGTACAGCTTTATTTCCCTTCCAAAGTAAGCCATGCTTAAATTTTTATGCCCTTAAAAATCTATTGATCTTGGTGAGTTTGAACATGCAAACTTGGAATATGGATTTCCATTGTTTTTATCTCTCTCTTATTTCTTTAAAGGGGCATGGCTTAGTGTAGTTGGTTAAGACAATAAACTGCAAGCCAGAAGATCAAGAATTTGATCCCATGGATTCAGGATTTTTAAACTGACCCAAAAAATCTGGTGGCACCATGACCCTGGGGGTTTGACTCAGCCTTAAATGGAAATGAGTACCTGGCTCTTGTTCTGGGGGTAAATTTGGCTGTCTCGCAGTGCAACAACTTGGCTGACATCTCATGACAATTTTTTTTAGAAAGGTGGTAGCCTTAACCTCCTACTACCCCAAGGATCTCCTGAGTCCTATAGTGGTATAATTTTGCTTCACTTATTTCTTTAAAGCTCTTTCACTACCTTCAACTTTCTAAAGTAATGGGATTTTTCATTATGTGGGTAGGTAGTATTTTCATTTAACAACTCTCTTTAATAGCTAAGGTCATTAGAATCCCAATTCATAACTGGGTTTAAAAGTTTTGACAATTTTGCTCAGAAACTTCTTATTTCAGACTTGAGATTTTTAATGTTCTTAAATCTGCCTTACTTCCCCATTTGAAGGAAGCCATATTAAGCATTTTTACACTTTCAAAATGTTCATCTTCCTACCTGGATTTCAACCTGCGAACCTCGACCAGAGACGAGTATGGTAAATGCTAGCCCACTGAGGCCAAATTTTTCAATATGTAATCATTATTATTCTCTTAGCAATCTCTAAAGAACTGTTATAATCTAGAAAAAAATTCTCATTCCACCTCTTCAGTGATCTTTACCCATTTGGGATATAATTTAATACTGCCCTAGGGATTCTAACTCTCTGCATCCAGTTGTCATATTTAGACAGTGAACTTTGTCCAGAATTGGTTCGACATTGTGCTCTTGTAACATTTATTTTTAATGTCTTCTCACTTATGTGTATTTTTGAAAATTAATCTCGAGCTACATGAAATTGAATCATACCTATAAATAAATTGAAAATATGAAACTTTACACTCCCTTCATACAATAAGAATCTCTCGCCTGGGCATTTTTTTTTGAGACCATCACCATTCTCAACTGAATTCTGACTTATAAAGTAGTTGCAATTTAGTTGAGAATGGAGATGACAATCTCTGAAATATGTACAGGTGACAGGATCTTATTTCATGAAGTGAGATGTAAAATTTTCAATTCCTATTATGACTTGATTGATTTTTAAATCATTGCATTGCTTCCCGTCAGTTTTTATAAATCTGATTACGTAACAATATAAGCTATGGAAGCTCTTAGCTGTTAAATTGATAACATTACGTCATTTGTTTCTAACTTGACTGATGATTTCCCAATGATTAAATTCATTAAGTTATCCAAATATCAACGTAGGTATTCCTGATGGACCTTCCATTAGAAGATTTTCACGAAATATGGGCTTTATTGTGCTTCTTTTTTGCTTTTAAAACATGCCCTATCTATATTTTTTTTTATTCTGACAAATTAATATGTTTACATATAATATAGGCTATAAAAATTGTTTGTTCGTTGGTTTGTTTGTTCGTAATCTATGCGCGGCCATACCGTTGATCCGACTTTGATGTTTTTTTTTTGCAACACGTTAAAGAGATTCCCGGGATGAACATAGGCTATAAGAGAGTTGTAATACCCCTTCACCCCTAAAAATCACCTTTGTAGTGAAAAACGTGACACTTAAATGGCTTACGCGCCTAAACCGTAACAAATACACCAAATTAAGATATTCAGAATTGAATATCTCAAAAAACTGTACAAGAAAGTCTGTGACTGCATATGTTTATCTTTTACGGATAACTCACAATAACCATTTTTGTCTCATTGATTCCAAGAAGATCGGGATAAGTAGATTCCCGGGCAAGCGTGCCGTTCATCCGATTATGATGGGGCTTTTTGAAAAATGTTCAGGAGATTCCGGGGATTAACATAGGCTATAAGAGAGCCACTCAGCCACTTCACCCCTAAAAATCACCCTTTGTAGTGAAAAACGTGAAATAAAGTTCCTATTTTGACGCTTAAATGGCTTACGCTGCCTAAACCATAACACATGCACCAAATTATTGTACACGGAATTGAATATCTAAAAAAAAACTCTATACAAAAAAGTCCATGACAGCATATGTTTATCTTTTACGGATAACTCACAATAACCATTTTTGTCTTTCATTGATGCCAAGAATATCGGGATAAACTAATTCCCGGGCAAGCATAGCAGCTCAAGGCTGATGGTAGAAACACATTAACATTTATTTAGGAGTAGCAGCGCACGCCGGATATTAGCTAGTATATATGGAGCGATTCCGTGAAAATGTCATAACGTGGTGAAAATTTTGAAATTGACGCAGGAATAATTTTTTTGGTGTAATATAGACTATATCTTTAAGGATCAACTTTTCTGATTCTATAAGATAATGTTCCATAAGTGTATTATTTTAATCTAATATTAGTGATGGAACTTTTCATATTCCAAACCTGTAAAAAAAACACGCAATATTTTACCAATTTGTTGTTTAATGATTTGGTCGTATTAATTCGTTTTATTTTACAAACTCTTTTGTTAAACCATACTTTGGTCCTCCCTAGTCGTAAATGTAATAATATTAATTGCATTCTAATGTTCTATATACCTTAAATGTGTCCTATAATTGTTAACTGCAAGCTATGGTCAGTCAGTCACGGAAAACGTGTAAACATTATTGTACACGACATAATAATTGATGGAATAAAATTTCATCTTGGATTCTACGTTATCGGTACACAACTAACAAAAAAGTATTGAAGACATTTTCTTGTAAAGTCATTATTTTTCCCGCTAGTGTCCCGTGACTGACATTTGTCCTATTATATCATCATAGCACATTCACGAATTTAGGTCATTTGTTGACCTCAAGAGAAACACCATCCAGAAGTCTTTTGAGTGGACGTCCTGGTCTTCTTCCTGCAGGTTGATATCTTAACATTTCTTTGGGTATCCTGTGATCTTACATTCGATGAACATGTTGCATCCAACTTGACTTATAATCAGAAATTTTGTTTTCTAAAAGTTCCATGTGTAATTCTTCTAAGATGTCTTCATTTTTTTTGTGATCTAGTAGCGTGTATCCTGCAGTCCTCCGAAGGTATCTCATTTCAGCAGATATAAGTCTCTGTATATCCTTCTGTTTCAACGTCCATACTTCGCTACCATACAAAAGAGTTGGAAAAGTCAGTGTTTTATACACTTTTAGTCTTGAATGTTTTTGGACTAACTGTGGCTTGAAGATAGAATTTATTAACCCTAAAATTCTTAAAAATGTAGATATTTTTGCATTTACATCCTTTTGTTCTTCATATGAAATATTGCATCCTAGATATGTAAAATTATTCACCTGCTCCAAAATTTTG
Source organism: Diploptera punctata (assembly GCA_030220185.1). Taxonomy (NCBI): domain Eukaryota; kingdom Metazoa; phylum Arthropoda; class Insecta; order Blattodea; family Blaberidae; genus Diploptera; species Diploptera punctata. The sequence goes on along the minus strand of JASPKZ010003830.1, from coordinate 356,743 downwards.
TCAAGTACAATTTTACTTCTGACAGGATCTACATCTTGAAATGCCATAATGTTCGTTTTCTCTGTAGATATCTTCAATCCATATTGTTCTGTAATTTTGTTAAGTTCATACAGACCTTTTTGCAGATTATCTTCTGAATTTGCAATTATTATTTGGTCATCTGCAAACAATAGGGTGTTTAATTTTGTGTATATATATGATAATATGCATGGTGCAGTCAGTTGCTTGCTGCACTCCGCTGAGGATTAACATAAACATTCTTTAGGAAATCTGGTAGACTGTTGGGATCAGCTGTCTCATAAAATAATTACTGACCCTTTTTGTGTCAATTTGAGCTAAAAGACAGCGGAAGCATTTAAATGTATTCAGGTAGAAGGTTGCAGTAATGAAGCAGGCGTACTTGTTGATTTCTCAGAAAATTATACCTACAAAGAACAAAATGAGATCCAGGCAGTTCATTGGGAAAATTAGCATACCTCAATATTAACTGCTGTTGCCTAGTTCAGATGTAAGGTGACAGAGAAGTTCAGAAGAAACTTGTTCTAGTGTCAGGTTATGTACTACAGATGGCAAGTGTGCTACAAATGTTTGCTGTAGAAAAGTGTATTTTTTTATTTTAACTATAGTGATTTCTTCAAAAACTTCTGCGAGGTGATAACAATTTTCAGTTGGAGCAGCAGGTAATAGATATAGGCATATACATTTAGCAATGTGACACTGCTTGCTTGCATATTTGGATTTTGACATAAAATGGAATGTTATGAACTAGGTTAGGGTTAACAATTCGGTAGCGTAAAAAAAAGCCTATATAATAAAATATTCTGTCTTTTAATATTAATTAAATTAATAGTGGCTCGAGCGGAGGCAGGAATGTGATGACTCTGAAAGCTTGGAGTGCAATATAAGAACAAACCAATTTTATTTACAAAAACAAATACCAATAAATATAAAAACTCTTAGAATTACAGAATAAATGATAAAGCTCTTACAAATATAAACCTCAACCCAGAATAACATATGGAAACTATGGAAAACTCTAGGAATGTCGCGAAATATTAGTCATATAATACCAGATGTGACTCAGAGAGATCAGTTAATTTACTGTCCTAACTAAAACTTTATTTTCTAAGTAATTATTTAATGAAGAGAATTACGTTCCCTATTTAACTCAAGTCTATTAGAACATCAGTATTATTTCAAGTTAGATATGTATCCTTTCTAAGAACCTAAGTTCTATAATCTAATTTATCATGATAACTAAATGATCATGTGCCTTTCCACATAAAACTTTGTATTAGTATGTCACTTACATAAGAAGATAGAGTCCATGCTCAGACTAGTAGCGCTTCAGTGTCTCTCACTTCTTCTCACTTAGGGCCTACTGCCTAGTTTAAATATCCATTTTCCCCTACTTTCACGTACCAAATTAATTATGAAAAACCAACTTTCCTAGCCTAGGGTCACTATCTCCAATCTGAAAGTTTCCAGAACCTTCCCTCTTCTAACTGTATGTTGTTTGATAGAGTTGTGAATTTAGACCTTTATTGCCAAAGGCAAATCTGATTACTGAGTACGTGTTTTCCATTAGTTTCCAATATAGTTTTGACATTCTTATCTATATCCGGTTTATTTAGGCCAGTTCATGAATATGACTTGAAATTGCGATTTTTACCATTACATATATATTTTTTTAAAATTATTATTTTAGTATCTTATGACCTTAGGACGTCCTTACCTCCTAATCTCTACATGGAACTTCTTTCAATCGTACAATGGAAAGGGGACTATAAATGCGATTGGCGGCCAAGTAAAAAGGATGGCACGGATGTATGAAAAATCGGGAAAGAAGATACAAAAATTGTGCAGAATTATGTAATGTGAGCTGTAAAACCAACCAAATAACTGGAGTCACAAAATGATATAGAAGGAAATATTTTTTAGAAAAACAGTTTGAATATCTTGCATCTATCACAGACTCATTGGTATACAACGTGAAAGTGTTGGACCCGTATGTTACAGAGTATGCACAACTGTCAAACAATCAGCGCAACAAATTCATAAGTTCGTGTGTTAAAAAAAACTGAATGGCGTGACAGGCCTAGGAAGCCTTGGCTGCTAATCTCACATCCAAGTATATCAATCACCGAGGTGGATAATCATCTAACCAACATATAGGGTGACATGGGGTCAGCATGTCGGATACTCCAGCCGTTATGGCTGGTTTTCTTCGACCGCAATCGCTAAATATTGTAGCTACCCAAATTCTTCATGATTCTGGGCGGGCACCAATCCCATTGTGGCCGAAATTCCATGAGAAAATTTCTTCTCTCATGGGTCTCGAATCAGTGCTCTCTATTGACAGCTTGACTCAAACCATTCAGTTACAGCGTGGGACTTCATGCGTGACAGGAAACATTGTTATTAATGGATCAAGTCAGGTCAAGTTAGCGGCGAAGACTAGGGAGAAAAACGATTGTAATAGCGATCTCATACATCGATGTTATGATGTGAGTCATCAGAACTCGGGCTAATTAGAGTTATGTTTTTATGGTTGTTTAAAAGTAGAATTCAATACGTCAGCAATTGTTTACTAACTACAGCTTACTAATGCGATTTACGAAAATTTGTTTTGAAAGTATGTGCACTCTGACAAAGAACTAACTTAAAATTTTTATTTCAGTGTTTCAATCTAGAAACCAAAAATATTACGGTAAATCTTGCAGCAGGTAAACTGTAATAAACTCCACTCCAAGCGCGACAGGCCTAGAACCATTGGTCTACCAACCGGCTGCTGGCCTCACGTCCACATGTGTTAATCACAGAGGTGGACGATCATAAGCCAGTGTAGGGGTGACATGTGGTCAGCATGTCGGGTCACTCAGCCGTTACAGTTGGTCTTATCAACCTGGAGTCGTTACATATTGTAGCTACCCAAATGTCTCACGATGCTGGGTGGGCACCTGTCCCATATTGACCGATATTCCATGAAAAAATGTCTTCCTCCATGGGGACTCAAACCAGCACAAGTCCCATAGTTCTGTGCCAAGGCTTCTTGCCTTAACCACTCGGCTATGGCGCTGGACTAAATTGTAATCAGTTACTAATATGTATGTATGTATGTATATATGTATGTATATATATATATGTATACAATTTTAGTAGGTATATTTAACAGTAGAGAAGGCACTTTGTTATTAAGTTATTTAATAGTTTCGTTATTTTTTATAATTTAGAATGGTACATGGTAAGCGAGTTAATTTATTTGCATTATTGATTTAAATTAATATTTATTTTACAGCAAAATTAAATTTAACAATTTTCGTAGAATTGATGAAGTATTTCCAGTTCTTTATTAATCTCTGTTACTGAAGCTGTTTATCTACTTTCATAATATTTACTTACATTTGTGTAATATATGAAATTCTAAATAAAATTCAAATATGTCAGTCACAAAATAATGTCAGTCAGTCACACATAACATATTAGGTCATTACTTCGGTATTATTTGTGATGTAGGTTTATTTTTTTTATTTAAAATGTAACTCAAAATGTGCCATCCAAGTGGTATTTTGAAAAATTGAATTAAGAATCACATTTCAGAGATTGATGTAGATGAACATGTTAAGCTGCATGATGAGTTGACATTTATGTCAGCCAGTCACACATATTTTGATAGATAATAAATAACATTGTTTTCTTCAGAAGTTGTATATTTATATACAATCTTAATCAGACACTTTTCCTCAATCATATCATGTAGGCTATATAACACCTCTAATTTCAACCATATTAATATTAATATTTATGCAAGCATTTTGCGGCAAAAGTGCATTGTAAATGTCAGTCAGTCACATATGGAATTGCTCTATATATTTTAAATATGATTTCTTTGAGAAGAATAATTTGCAGTGTGGATTATTGTATAGTGCTTAAAACATTTCCCTGCACAATCTGACATACTAAGATCAGGTATATAATATCATATATGGTATATATATATAATGTATATTATAAATATCTTTAAAGATTAATAAAATTAGTTAGATTTTATGACTAACCTCATAATTATAAAATTATTGAATTTTTGTTTTTCTCCATTTTTAGCCTTTATTTTCTAATATTTGTTGACTGTTATTTTGGTTGTTTCTGGTCATTTTTCTAACAAATGTTGATACTATTCCTAATTTTAAACATCTATTAATAAATGTAATATCAGCAGGCAGCTCTTTTATTCCTTTTTTTCTTTTAATCTTAAAAAATATTTTAATTTTGGCCCTTCATTTCCAAAAAGTTATTATTAAACTCATGTATTGGGTTATGTATTTTTGACGCTGCCATCTTGTTAACCCTTATTCAAAAGTTATTAACTTTTTTTTGTCTTCCTATGACCTGAGTAGTCAAAATTTTCATTAATATTTACATGAAAGTGACACTATGAGGTTTATTTTAATTAATAAATCAAGTTAGATTTTATGACTTGTCTCATAATTGTAGATTTCTTGAAGACAATTCTTAAAGATGATTCATTCTGAGAAAAACAATTCTATGGTGTGTGGTATAATGGACTTAAGTCAAAAAACCAAACTTTTCAGGACAAGCAAAATAATCTTCAAGGTGGTCTCTAGAAAAAGTATGTTTGTCTAGATATTCTGTTTTTTGAAATGTAAAAAAATAAATATTCTAAAACACAGAATATCTAGTCAAACATACTTTTATTAGAGACCACCTTGAAGTTTATTTTGCTTGTCCTGAAAAGTTTGTTTTTTTTACTTAAGCCCATTATACCGTGCACCATAGAATTTGTTAGTGTGGGTCATTGTTAACTGTTTAAGACATTTCCCTGCACAATCTGACATACTAGATCAGGTAAAGGCATATGGCACAGAGTGAAAAAAGTTTATCATGATGACCTGGAGAATAAAATCAAAGAAAAACTTTGAAAAGAAGCTCTGCAAAATACATTCATGGAATGCATCTTTCCACACTGCTATTGGGTACAACTATCTAAGTACTCACCTTTATTTAAATTTAGTAGAAATTAATACTAATTGCCTAGATGTCTTACCAAGTCCACACTATATCCTCTGCAATACCACTGATCAAATCAAAATTTGCCTATTATTCTCAGCTAATAGGTTTGTATATTGTTACTGGGAGGCTAGAGAAAAAAATGATGAACTTGTAAATAATGTAACTTGTATCATTGTATTAGTTTTCTTCATGTCTTTTTTATATTATTGATGTTCTTATCTTTGAATTTATGGTCATTGTAAGGTTTATGATGACAAATAAACATCTCTGCATTATATATATATATATATATATATAAGTAAATACATTATAAACCTATACATTATGTAATTTTCTTGATTGTAAAGTGTTTTGGACATGGACAGTTATCTAAAGAGATAAATTTGTGCCTGAACCAAGATTTGACCTACGATTTCTAGCTGTAATTACTCTGTCATTGAGCTACTTAGGCACACCTCCAGGAATAAGCACAAATTTCTCGCTGTAATTCCTGCGTTCCCATAGTAGTGAAACTTTATTGACAGTACAATAACATTGCTTTTAATTAAAGAAGACATGATGGGATTTACACTGTGATATAAGCTAATTATGAAGGTATTGTAGAAATTAATGCACACAGACAAGTCATCAGTAGGATTCAAATTCCAACACAGGTTCAGTTTATTTTCTTTAAATATAACACATATGGCTTGCCTGTGTATAAAATTGCAATATTACAATAATAAATTTCTAACTTTTTTTTTTGAAATTTGCTATTTATCTCATCATTTATTTTTTGTTAAGATTCCATGTGGTGTTGTTGAAAATATAAACAAACTCCAAGTGTGAGTGTTGTACCTGAGAAAGTAGTTTGATTGCTCAAACAGGAAACACTGATTACTCTATCAGCTTGTAGAGTTACAAATAATTATTGCAGGATGTCCTATCTCTTGTGATTGTGGTTTAATTGGCTACTGCTGCTTTTTATATTAGTAAAATGCTAATGGTTATGTCAGTTTTAACCAGTTTGCACAAGCACATTTTTTTTTTATTCTGGATCCTGGATTTCTTTGTGCCATGGGGAATCTAGTAAAAGCTATACATGAATTATGTGGTTAGTTATCAGCTTACTAATACTGGTTCTCTATCTAAATGTGTAAAACCAAGGTCATTCATATCTGAATTATGAGCTTTACTTGTTAAAACACCTCTCGGCCATTTTCTTTAATACAGCATACTATTGTAATTTATGTAATAGGTTTCTGGAAAAGATATCAAGATACCACAAATCTTAGATTTAGATTATTATAGTATAAGTTACTATCGGACCCGGCAGACGTTGTCTTGCCCGAACGTTCAATTCTCGTGTCATGACCGGACGATAAAAATATGTTACTTTTTAACCATAAAATCCATTAATTAATAAGTTCGCAGGAAAACTCCTCACTACCATCTGTTGTGGCTCAAGAAGCGTGCATTGTGACGTCACATTGTTGTCACGTGGAATATGTCGGTAATTCAGATGACTACACATCGGACATAAAAAAAAGTCCTATTACTCGATTGCAGCGCCACCTACCGGGTCGAATTGTGAATCTAAACCATCCAGGGACCCATTCAAACACATACACAAAATTTCATTAAAATCGGCCCAGTCGTTTAGGCAGTTCTTAATTTCGGATTTCAAGTTAACTTTCACTTCAAATTGTCTGATTTTGCTCATTTTTCGATAACATCTACCTCGGTTTATTTAATAGGATAGGCTATAGCCTACTGACTGCTAGAGCGATTTTTAAATTTTTACTTCATGTGAACTCCTGCACCTAATGGTTTTATAAGGTCCAGTTGTAAATTTAAACCATCCAGAGACCGACTCAAACAAACCCAATATTTTTCATCAAAATCGGTACAGTCGTTTAGGTAGTTTTTAATTTCGGATTCCAAGTAAACCTTCACTTCTAATTGTCGGGTTTCACTCATTTTTTGGCAATACCTACCTCGGTTTATTTTAATAACACATACTTAGTTTCGTTGTGAAACATCGAAAATTGTGACTGCTAGACCGATTTTTAAATTTTCACTTCAGGTGAAATCCTACACCTGATGGTTTTAAAGGGTCCATTGTGAATCTAAGCCATTCAGGGACCCACTCAAAAAAAAACACACACACACAACATTTCATCAAAATCGGTCCGCTCGTATAGGCCTATATATTTTTTTGAAATGTAAGGTTTCAAGTAGCCTAAACCCCCACTTCTTACGGTCGAATTTCGCTGATTGGATAATACAGACCTCGATTTATTTTAATTGGATATTTCGAGTTTTTTTTTGTGAAACGTCGAAAATTGTGATCGCTAGAGCGATTTTTAAATTTTCGTTTCAGGTGAACTTCTACACCTAATGATTTTAGAATTTAACAGATAACGGCTAAACACTCGCCGCATCTGAATATATACAAATTTTCACGAAGATTGGTTGAACGGTTTAGAAGTCTACAAAGGACATACATACACTCGTTTATATCCATCCAGGGTAATTCTGTCCGAGGGCAGGCCCTTCACTGCAATGCTTTCCACTCCGGTGAAGGATGATGATAATGATGATGATGATAATGGCCGTATGATTTCGGGGACCGTTTGGGCCTTAAAGTTTTCCTGACATTTGTCTTACAGCCGAGGAAAAACCCCGATAAAATCTCACCCAGAAAAACTGTCCCGACCGGTGATCGAACCCGGGCCCGCTGCGTGACAAGGCAGCACGCTACCTCGAGACCACAGCGGTGGACATTCGTGTATGTGTATATATGTGTATATATGTATATATATATATATGTGTGTGTGTGTGTGTGTGTGTGTGCGTGTGTGTGTGTGCGTGCGTGCAACTTGTATATTTTATTTAATATTTTTAAAATTTTTAGTAACTATAACTACAAAGATTATAATTACAATTTTCTCTAAAAACTCCTAAACTCCAAGCGCGAGAGGCATAGAACGCCCTGGCCTACCAGCCGGTTGTTGGCCTCACATCCACATGTGTTAATCACAGAGGTAGACGATCATCTAGCCAATGTAGGGGTGACATGTGGTCAGCATGGTTATGGATATTTCATATCTAATCTGTGAAGTTAAGTGTTTTATTCAACGATGCTCTGTAAGAACTCAGACCATTACTTACTTACTTACTTACTCACTGGCACTATCGAACGCGTAGGTTCATGGCCACGCGGACATAAGCTCTCCATACGTCCCTATCCTGAGCTAATGCTTTCCAATCATTCCCTGTATAATCTACTTCCCTCAAATCATAGTTAATGTTATTCTCCCACCTCATTCTTGGTCTACCAACTGGGCGTTTTCCTTCTGGCTTTCCTACAAGAAGTTTCCATGCAAGTCTTTCATTCCCCATACGTGCAACATGTCCTGCCCATCGCAGTCTACGAGACTAAACTATTCTTATTATATCTGGCTTCCTATAAAGACCATGTAGTTCATTGTTATGGAGTCTTCTCCATTCACCTGTCCGTTCATCTCTCTTTGGTCCAAAAAATTAATGGCATGCTCTAGTATAAAATTAAATAGTAGAGGAGATAGTGCATCTCCTTACTTCAACCCATTCTGGACTTCAAAAGTGTCCGAAAACTGTTTGCCTACACGCACCTTACTCTTTGTGCCATTTAGACACATTCGTATAAGTCTAACTTTTTAGGAATTCCAAACTCCAGCAGGATACTATATAACTTCTCCCTCTTAATTGAATCATATGCTTTTTTGAAGTCTACATATAGTTAATGTACAGTACCATTATATTCCCATTTCTTTTCTAAAATCTGTCTTATACTAAAAATCTGATCTGTTGTAGACCTGTTTCTTCTAAATGCACATTGATGATCTCCTAGAATGTCATCAATATAGGGAGTAAGTCTGCTTACTAATATATTTGTTAGAATTTTTTACGAAGTTGAAAGTAATGAGATGCCCCTGTAGTTGTTGAAATCAGTTTTATCTTCTTTCTTATAAATTGGTACGATAATTGATTCCTTCCATTCATCTGGAAGAGCTTCTTATCATACTAAGCAACCAGCGTATCTTGTCCATCAATTTTTCTCCCCCTGATTTTATCAGTTCTGCTGGGATCTCATCTCAACCTGATGCTTTATACATCTTCAATTTTTCAATCGCCATTTCAACCTCTAATGCACTTGGCTCTGCGACTAGCATTTCTGCTGTCTGTAAATTATCCTCCTCAATGTCCTGTCCTGTATGTACATTTAATAGCTGATTAAAGTAACTTTTCCATCTATTTAATATACTCCTGGAATCTGCAGTCATATCCCCATTTTCATTCCGAATTATATTTGTTCTAGCCTGAAACCCTTTCTTCTCTATACTAATTCCCTGATATAATTCTCTAATGTTCCTATTTTTTTGCATTAATTTCAAGATCATTAATCTTCTCTCTCAAATATTCCCTCTTTTTACTCTTTAGTAGCTTGGTGGTTTCCCGTCTAATACTACCCAATTGCTCTAAATTTATCTCATTTGGCTCGTGTAACCATTTCATTTTTGCTAGCTTTCTATTCTTTACAATGTCGGCACATTCCTCATCAAACCATTCCTTGTTTTGCCTCTTTTTTAAACAACCAATGCTTTCAGCATCGTAATGAAAATTTTGAGGTAGAAGAGCTGACTAGATTTTGCTCAGAGGCTTCTTATTTCAGAATTGAGGTTCTTTTATGTTCAATAAATCTATGATGGCTTTACATCCCTTCCAAAGGAAGTTATAATCAGGATTTTTTATGCTCATAAAATTCCATTGACCCCAGACAGGTATGAAACTGCAGACCTCAGAACCACAGAAAGCAGGATAAGAGTTGTTGAAATGAGATATCTACGATAAACTGTACAGTATACACTTCTTAACCATAAGAGGAGTGATGAGATACTCTAAGAAATCAGTATGCAACCACTGGAGGAGAAATTCTTCACATACAAAGATAAATGTTTTCAAGATGTAATTCCAATGTAAACTTCAAGAAATGCTCCAATACTGCCCTCAGCGATGACAATGACCATGAAAATGTCTTCTGAACCATTTATAGCTGGAACTGAAATAGGTCAAAATGGTCTAATTTTGTATAAAATATCCTAATACATTTTTGTTTTAAATTATTTTAATGTCTGATTATAAAGAGAAAGCAAGAATAATTGAATAGTTGAGTAAAGGAAGCTGGGCAATTTTTTGTTTAAAATACTCTTTAATAATTACTAATATTAATATAATTAATGTTGGTAACCAAGGCAGCTCCTGGCACAAGTGGTTAGACGCTGGGGTCATGAAATCGAATCTCGATCACTCCATGTGGGTTTCGTGGCTTGGGCAGGGTTTTCTCCAGTTTTTCCCTGCCACAATTTCTCCATATTCATCTCATCCATTTCATTCATCCGCCCCGTGATGGTGTGTCAGGCATGGTCGACCGGCACCCTTGTCATTCACAGGCCTTTATACAGGAGGCTACGTCTCATCTCATCCCTCGACCCGACCCCTGAGTTGGACATGACTTGAGGATATTTATTTTATTTATATAATGTTGATAATAAAATCTGGGTGTGAAAGGATCAACAAATTTTCCTCATGAGCTTCTTATGTTATGATTGAAGTTATTTTACATTTTTATGCTTTGAAAGAATCCGTCTGCTCTGACTAGGTTTGAACCTGTGAATCTTGGATCCAGAAACAAGCATTGGTAACAACATATAGATTGGAACTGCGTAGGAATCTCTATAATAACCATTTAATATTTATATTCTTACTAGCGTACCCGGCAGATGTCCTGCCCGAACGTTCAATTCTCATGTCATGGGCGGACGATAAAAATATGTTACTTTTTTACCATAAAATTAAGCAATTAGGACATAATTAGATATTATTAAATAAGTTCGCAAGAAAACCTCTTACAGCCTTCTGTTGTGGCTCAAGAAGTGTGAATGATGACGTCACATAGTTATGTCGGAACATAACGATAATGCAGATGACTACGCATCTGACATAAAAAAATCCTATAACCAGATCGCCGCGCCACCTACCAAGTCCAATTGTGAATCTAAACCATCCAGGGACCCACTCAAATACACAGAAAAAAAAATCATCCAAATCGGATGAACACATAACGCTAATAACGCAACTAGGATACAGACCAGATGAGTTCTTAACCATCGGCAACTTCCGATGTTTAAATTGTCTTCATAAACATTAGAATTGTACCCTCCTTTGCAGATAAGTTAAGAACCGTCATATAACAATTATATTACAGTGAAAAAAGAAAAAAAGAAAAGTAAATTGATGAGAGTGAGTCAAAACAGTTTTTTTTTTTTTCAGCTAGATTTCATTTCTGACCCACTGTGCACCGGTCCCATACTGGCCGAAATTCCATGAGAAAATTTCTTCCCTCGTAGAGACTCGAACCAGCGTAAGTCCCGTAGTTCTGCGCTAAGACTTCTTGCCTTAACCACTCGGCTACGGCGCGAGATTCTTGGTATCAATGAAAGACAAAAATGGTTATTGTGAGTTATCCGTAAGAGATAAGGGACTCTTGGTATCAATGAAAGACAAAAATGGTTTTTGTGAGTTATCCGTAAGAGATAAACATATGCTGTCGCGGACTTTATTGTAGAGCTTTTGAGATATTCAATTCTGTGTACATTAATTTTGTGTATTTCTTATGGTTTAGGCAACGTAAGCCATTTAAGCGTCCAAAGAGCTACTTTTTTCACGTTTCCCACTACAAAGGGCGATTTTTAAGGGTGTAGGAGTTGAGTATCACAACTCTCTTATAGCCTATGTTCATCCCGGGAATCTCATGAATATTTTGCAAAAAAACCCCATCACAATCGGATCAACGGTATGGCCGCGCATAAAGTACGAACAAACAAACATACAAACAAACAAACATACATTCATTTTTATACATAAGATAATTATTGTGTACTTTCTAAAATCATGCTTAAGGGGGAAGTAAAAATTAACCACTATTTCATGAGGATTTGGAAGCTAGGAATTCACAGTCAAATGTGTAGTACAGTAAAAGCGCCTTATTCGCGGTTCCCTTATTCGCGTTTTCATTATTCGCGGGTTAAAAAATTGCTACACAGTTACTGTATTCACTGCTAAATATTTCATTATTCGCGGATCCAGTCGGTATATTAGAAATATTAATATCCGTTATTAACGCATCGACAACTTCTTTTTTTCTGCAGACACATGCCAAGGCGGCTTTTACAAAGAGCCATTCAAACCAAATGGACAAATTAACATCAAAGTAAAATAAACCTTATTGTCACTAATCCTAAAGTTCGTTAAGTCACTGCCGCCGCGCCGTATTTCGCCGCCATGTCCGTTGATAAATGCCGATCTCACCACGATCGGTGTTTTATTGTTTTAAATTGTCATTCGTTGCAATAATTTTGATCGAATAACACGTGTCTCTTCTGCTTTGTTGCCAATTTATAATGTCGAGTAAATGGAAAGAAAATTAGTTCCGACGGAAAAATGTAGTGTTACCGCTTACAGTAAAAATGGAAATGCTTGACCGTTTACGCACGGGCGAGTCGTTTGCATCTATATGATACTATTTCAATGTTAATAAATCAACTGTACGATTCATCAAAAAATCCGAAGACAAAATAAGGAATTCTATCGCTGAATTCACAACTGACTATCAATCTGAATTAAAATACCTTTTAAAAGCGGCAAAAACAGAAAAAAAAAAAAAAAGTTCTTTTAGTACCTTGCCAAAGCCAAACAGTAATAATTCATATAAATTGTTCAAAATCTGTCATTAATTGATTTTATTTTCATAATTTTTATTTTATTTTGGAATCTTGGAATGTATCCCCTATATGTCCATATAAATTACCATTCTGTATTCGCGGCATATTTGCGGAACATATCCCCCGCGAATAAGGAACATTCACTGTATTTGTAGAGGATAAGTTTTGTATGGTTAAAAAATAGCTGGACTGAACATTTTATTTTCATAGCAGTCCCACTTAAAGTTTTCATGCTTGATTGTTGTTATTTACTGAACTACACATGTCATAGTTTAACAAGGGAACTATCAACCATTGCATTAAGAAACCTACCTTGAAATCTTCCAGTGAAATATTTTTATGTACAAAAGCTGTGTGAAAAAAAAAATGATCTGCTGTTTTTAACTGCAAGATACTAAAATCAAGCATCAAATCTCTCATCTAAACTATAGAGAAGTAATAAAAAACCTGTATTGGCAGACTGGAAAACCCTCACTACCTGCTGTCTGTGCCATGTCCTGCCTCGCTCCATTCTGTGCTTAACTCATGCAAGGATGTACATTTGCTCCTTACAGTGGGCTGTCATTGCTGGATTCTGGCTTCAATTTTAGTACCTTGCACTTTAAAACGGCAGATACATTTTTGGACATGGGCTTGGTACATCACTATGCTTCTCTGGGAGAAATTTCAAGGTAAGATTCAGCATACAATGGTTGACAGTTTCCTTGTAAGTGCACTTTCAACTCTGAATCTCCAGAATATGCTAACCAATAACTTCCCTAACTTGATTGAGAACGAAAATGCTCTGTCTGCTTAGAGAAATTTAGGGATTAAAAAGAGAGAGAGAGTAATTTAATGTTTTATGTGGGTATCAGTGATAAAAGCACCAGTGCCATAAAGCTGGAGGTCTTTGGTTGAAATCCTTTCACAGGTACTGTATTTACCCCTAGTTGTGTTAACTACAACCAACAGATGGCTAGTCTAGAAACACGAATTTCCATATTTTAGAAGTACTCATACTATTTTATAAGAAGATATGTTTGGCATATTGACTGTATGAAATTAATTGTGAAATTATTTAATTCAGGATCAAACTTTACAGTTATTGGTAGTGATGGCATGATTACATTGGGCTGACAAGGCATGACCAAACGCTTTGAGTTTAACTGGCATATCCCAGTGCCAGAGCCTCTTCTCAAGGGCTGCTACTTTGACCGATGGACAGAAGATAAGGAAAGTACAGATTACGAGTCCAAATGTCTCTTCAAAGTGGACGAGTATGGCTTCTTCATTTACTGGAAGAGTGAAGGTCGGGTAAGTAATTATATTCATGTGATGTGTTTTTTATGGGGTGGTGCATGGAAACTTTCCTTTACTCTCATTTAATGTTTCTTCTTGTTATATTGTCTTATATTTATTTTCAGGATGGGGATGTCATTGAACTGTGTCAAGTCAGTGATATTCGTGCTGGTGGCCTTCCAAAGGCAAGTATTTTTCTTAATAATAATTTTTTAAATGAGAATTTTCTTCATCACTGAGGTTTTCTCCAACCAATGTTAATAATTACAATAGCTTTAAAAATATATGTAAATGACTATGGACATATAGATTATCAACAGTAATCTAACAAGAGGTTGTGTTTTACTGAAAAAATCATGAGCGACAAAGTTGCGAGTGATTTTGTCTAATGAAAAACTCAATCTCGTGTTGGATGTGGAGTGACTATTTAGCGAATAATACATCAGAAGCTACAAATAATTATAATGTTTAATATTTACCAAATGTGAGGTTGTATATTCTGATCTTGCTTTCAGGTGATTTCTAAGCCAGTTGTATAGTTGTAAATAGCATATCTTTATTGTTAAATCTCTTTGGGCTTGGGAAAAATTAATAACAGATAATTGCATGAGAAATAATTGTTAACAATAATGCAGATTCATTATACAACATTTAATACATTTTTTAGAGCAACAGAATAACTTTTTTTTTTTTGGTAATTTTTGAAGTTGTTTTCTTTTGACATTTCTTGCTATACCATATCGATCGTACATTGTTGAATCAATATCCTTGTCAAAGAAGTTAATTGGTGGAGATATCTCTCATTACGTACAAGAGGCAATTTTGTCAACAGGAAGAGGCAATTTTGTCAACAGGAAGAGTCAAATTTATCAGTCTATGATACAAATAGTCAGATAATAATAATAATAATAATAATAATAATAAAACTGGATCAGTATTTTTATACCTGTATACAGCATTTAATTATATTGCATTGTTTCATCATTTGTTTGTTAGCAAGTGAAAGATATGTTTATGTTGATGTTATATTTAATTTAACATGTTCCAGTCTTGGATAAATTTATTTTTTGAAAAGAAAAATTAACGTTTGAACCGAGAATCTAACTGCGGATCTCTGACTCTGTACATCAGTCTACAGTGTAGCAGGATGTATGCCGATGTACAGAGTCGGAGTCTGCGGTTCAAATCCTGGCTCAAACTTTAATTTTTCTTTTCAAAAAACAAATATGTTTTTTTAACCCATTCGCCTCAAAAGATGAGGTAGACTCGCCGGCAGTTAAATGCCTTCAACTCAGAAGATGAGGTACACTCGCTTAACTTTGCTGTTATATATTTTGCAATATTTTGTACATCCTTGGCAGGGTAATCTTTGTTAACATTTACGAATAGTAGAGGAATGTGTTTTGGCTTTCACCCTTATTGTGATCTCAATTACCGTTATCTTTTGCTCGTTTTGAATGTCTGAAAATAGACAATATAATTTACGGTAACTTAAATCTGGTTTCTGGGGAAATGCATTGAGCGAATAGGTTAATCAAATGGATATATATTTATTCAAATGCAAAAAACATAACATTATAGTGATTATTTTATAAAATTTGTTGTTTATACTGGATAGTATAGGAGGTAGTTCTTGTCCAGTACTTTTTGAAGATCTTAGATATATGAAGCTTGGTTTAATATTGATGCAATGTAAATGATGGGATAAACAATCATGCTTTGTGATTAGGTGAAATTTCAAAACAGCTGAACTTCTTGGGAAAACAGGTGTTTGATTTAAATTGCACTCCACACTCTGACAGAAGTTTTTCTGATATTTGAAGTTTTGAGATAGTAGTGATGGTCCTATGAATGAATCTTCTTCATTGTATGAAGTGGTGTTGGTTTTTGTTTAACTTGTAGGTTTTTTTTTGGGCATCCTTGATTAGGGTATTAGCTAGCTCATTTTCTTCTACACCACAATGAACAAGAATCCATTAGATGTATGAGTTTCATCTTGGATTTTAGTTCTTCATACAGGTTTCTGCATTATTTTATTTCTGCAGATGTAGGAAGTTCAGTATTGACCATGGTTTAAATAGCAGATACTATACCCCCAGCATTCTGCTGTAGGATTTGAAATAATTGTGTTATGCTCTTACAAGAATGGATTTGTTTTAACATTTGGCTTCTTTTGGACCATTTAGGTTTAATACAAGGAGATCTCACTATTGTCTAACACATAAGGCTTGGTCGTTTCAGTTGGATTGGACTTATTAATAGAATGTCAAATTATAGGAAGGTGAAAGAAATCTTCTGTTCACAACCTCAAGGAACCAGATTAAGAGGAAGACCTAAGAATAGATGGTGGGGTTGTGTGTGCCAGGATCTTGAAAAATGTCTAATAAACCATTGGGAAAGGCCATCTTTGGAGAGGGATGTCTGGAGGAGGCTCATTTGAGGAGACAAAGGTCCTAATTGGGCTATAGTGCCATTTAAGAAGAAGACCTTTTAGGCATTATTTTCTTTTTTAGTGTTTCCCGGTGCATGGTGGAAAGGTCAGTCTATGCACAACCTGGTGAGAGATGTTGTGTGAAGAAATTTTCTACAATAAATTATATGTGTAATAATTTAGACATATCATTTTTGTGAAGTTTTAATGAATTGCAAATTTGTGTTTGACAGAATGAGAAGCTGAATTTGTCATTAAATAAGCTGGGAGGTAATATTGAAGAGCGCTCACTGACAATATGTAGTGGAACAGATTACATCAATATTAACTACCAGCATGTTGTGTGTCCAGACGTTGAGACAGCTAAGGTAAATGAAAGTAATTTTTTTCTTTATTAAAATGCCTAATGTTCAAATGATACAAATTAGGTATAAATACATTAATTATAAAGCCTTTTAATGTACACAGACTTCAATTTATGCAGCACAGACTTGCTGCACCCCTCTCTTCAGTAAGACATGTATAGATATAGATGTATTGTCTTGTAGTGTTGGAGTATAAAACCTTAATAGGAGGCTTAGTCCCTTTTTTTTATAAATTTGGTCTTTTTTTTTTTCTAGTTCATAACATGTCTTCATTATTGTGTAGTAAAAGATCTATTCTGTTACCATTTTTGTGTTATAAGCCAGCTGGCTACTAACATTGTAATTGGGAGATTTGATTGAATAATACAAATTATATAAGCAAAACCGTCCACCGCTTTGGTCTCGAGTAGGCATGCTGCCTTGTCACGCAGCGGGCCCGGGTTCAATTCCCAGTCGGGACAGGCTCCTGGGTGAGGGTTTTTTTTGGGGTTTTTCCTCACCTGTAAGATAAATGTCAGGAAGCTTAGGGGCCAAACCAATGCCAAAAATCAATATGGCCATCATCATCATCCTTGTTATCATCATCATCATCATCATCATCCTTGTTATCATCATCATCGTCCTCCTTCATTGGTGTGGAAAGCAAAGGGAAGCTACCACACCTATAATTCCCTAGTAAAGCTGCAAAGCATAGCATGAAAATGCTATGATTGCAGTGAAAGACCTGCCCTCGGTCAGAATTACTATGGACGGATAAGCAAAATCTATGATAATGTAAACATAATAACCCAAAACAGCAATGGAAACATGATACAATAAAATACAAAACATGAAACTGGCAATAGGCAATTTAATAGGTGAAAACCCAGAAAAAAAAAATTAAAGGGCTATAATTTAATGTTTCTTAACAATAACCATAGATGTAGTTAAGACATATGATGAATTGCAAAAATAGGAATTTAACAATATATTGAATAATAATGGTTTAAATTTAATGATGTGTTGAATGACAAGAGTTTGGATTTATCAATGAATAAAAATATAAATAAGCTACAAAATCCTTATTTTATAAAAACCAGAAGAGTGATAATTAGAATCATATGAGGCATCAGTCTTCAGTTTAGTTATGACAGTGTTTAAATAATAAATTTTATGTTATATTTAAATTAACACTTTTATAGACTTGGACAGAATTTCATTTTAGAAAGAAAAACGAATGCTCAATCTGGGATTCAAACCCCAGATCTCTGGCTCTAAGCATGATTACAAACCAGTTATATCATTCGAGCTCTGATGCAAACATCAACAATTATCATATGATGCATAGAGTCAGATATCCGGGGTTCGAGCATTAATTTTTCTTTCTAAAATTTAAATAATAAATTTATTAAAATACGTCTTTCTGTAGAGACACACTGTACATTATTTAAACATGCTAGATTAGACTAATATGTAAGTGATTTCAACTAATATTACTGACAGAAATTTGAAGAACATAATTAGCGTTACATTCAGTACCAGGCATTGAGCAGGGCATTTAAACCCCACAGGCCAGCCATTTAAATATCCCAGCTACCCTTTTCGTGGCACTTCAGAAAATAGACCATTATTCACAAACTATTAGTCCTAGAAAATTCAAATTTTGTACATACCTAAAGGAGATATCCTAGTAGGATTTGATGGTGAAATAACTTGGGTGATTGACATCACATGGTATCGGCGTATCAATTTCAGGAAGTGGAAGTTCATCTTCACTTTCACTTTGTGAATCTTCTAATTCAGGAATCAGTTCATCACTTGAATCATCATTATACAAAATATTCACTAATTCTTTAGTGAGATATTTTTCTTTTGCCATGGTTTCACTCGCGCACAAACAACAGCGCGATAACTAGAAACATATACGACTGCATTGGAGTCTGGAGGCAAGTTTGGGCGAACCAATTCCATGTGTTGTTTGTTTTAAAATAAAAGGGCATTCACCAAGGTTAAACGTGTCAAACGGGAATAGAAAATGTACATTTACATGCCATCTATGATCTCCAAGACATACTAAGGCAACACAATATTTAGGCACCGAATATAAACACGGTTTGTTCGCGCCCGCTCTAAAACGAGTTAACTGATCGACGGCCACATACATGATAGTCTCTTTAAATGCCTTAACTGGTTTACGGTACTGAATGTAAGTCAAAATTATTTACCATTGTAAATTATATATTTGTTTATAGATTATTAAATACCAAAATAAATTCATTGTTTCTTATCCTTTTAAATCTATGAATTTATTTATATAAGCATTTTCACTACTACTTTTTTCTTATGGGTTTCTCACTATTTCATTTAAATTTATTAGATTTAAGTCTGGATAGCACGGAGAGCTAAATGAAAATGGATTGGCACCACATTGGAAAATTAAGGCTCCTCAGATGGGATAGGTTGCAATTCCTGCTTCATTACTATAAGTTGAAGACCTTTTGCCAGTCTCCTTTTTTATGTCCATGGTTACAAGGATAATTTTTTATTATAATTTTGATTCAAATAATCTAATAATAAATTAAATACAAAATATCCAGATTTAAGGAAACTCAAGTACTGTTCATTTACAAAATTAATCTTTTGTTATTGGTTAATTTTAATTAAAATACATTGTAAACTTACATATTTTTCAGAGATTGTTAGGGAAATGATGCATTACCATAATTATAAAACCAAAAAATGGACAAATTACTTTTGTAGAATGTATAATTAGCAATCTATGGTATATATATTTAGATGTTATAACTATATTTTTGACATCTGCAATGATGGCAAACATGATATGAAGAGAAAAATGAATGCTTGAGTCGGGATTTGAACCTGAATCTCTAAACTCGGTACGTTTAGCGCTCTAACCATCTGAGCCACTCAAATATTCCAACACAAACATACATTTTTCTTATATATGTAGTATTCTCAATTCACACAAGAGGTAGCTTGAAGTCACTCCAACTGATGTCTAGCGGCCATCATAACAGGTAAGCCGCAGTTGGCACGCTTCCCACTACCTCTTGTGTGAATTGAGAATACTACATATATAAGAAAAATGTATGTTTGTGTTGGAATACTTGAGTGGCTCAGATGGTTAGAGCGCTAAACGTTGCCAAGTTTAGAGACTCGGGTTCAAATCCCGACTCAAACATTCATTTTTCTTTTCATATCATATATATATATGGTATGATAAGAAAAATAAATGCTTGGACGGGATTCGAACCCGGATCTCTGAGTCTGTACCTCAGTGTGATATCCATTACACTACCAGGCAAATCCAATTCAAACACTTATTTTTCTTATATATGTATTAATAAAATAAGTGTTTGAATTGGATTCGCCTGGTAGTGTAATGGATATCACGCTGAGGTACAGACTCAGAGATCCGGGTTCGAATCCCATCCAGGCATTTATTTTTCTTATCATACCATATTAAGCTTGCATTGCTCAATGTTAAACATTTAATTATAACATATATATATATATATATATATATATATATGTGTGTGTGTGTGTGTAAATTAATTTGAATTTGATGTTAAAATAGCATAAAAATTGTGATACAGACAATATGCATCCTTATTAATTAAATAAAAATATGGATTTTCATCAAGTAAACACCAACTCAATTAAATTTGAAGAGAAAAATTTTTGCCTAGACCGGGACTCGAACCCGGGAACCTTGGCTTTCCGGGCCAAGTGCTCTACCAACTCAATTGATGATTAATATGCATCTTGCAAAGATAACTATGAATCATGGGAAAAAGAGAATTACCAATCTCATTCATAAATTGAGTCATTTTTACATCTTACCTCATAGTTTTTCTTAAACATGGAAACTGCAATTTTCAAAAGGTCAATCCCTTTCATTTTCAGCTGCAGTTATGACTATCGGTTGAAAATGAAACGGATTGACCTTTTGAAAACTGCAGTTCCCATGTTTAAGAAAACATAAACTATGAAGTAAGATGTAAAAATTACTCATTAATTTATGAATTAAGAACCTCATAATATTATTTCCTATATTTAACTTTGAACCAATCTCATGTTTGAGACTGGTCACATTGATATCACTGTCTCCAATTTTAGCAGGATGTGGTCTGTTGGTGCAACATCTATCCAGATTATCTAAAAAAGAAGAAAAAATCTATAAAATTTAAGATAAATTTCATAACAGAAACTAAATATAGCTCTATTCATAAATTAATTAGGGGAAATAACTTTGAGATTTTCAAGTAATAAAAATTAATTAAATGAGTCTTATCTCACCTCATATTTCATGTTCTTCAAGCACGGAAACTGTAGTTTTCAAGAGGAATCCCTCCCACTTTCAGCCATCATCACTACTCATGGCAAACATGGAAACTGCAGTTTTTGAGCTTGAAGAACATGAAATACGAGGTGAGATGTGACTCATTTAATTAATTTTTATTAAATATAGCTAACCTACCCTACTGATCTAATGTGTCCAGTATAGGACATATTAACTAAAGATGTCATTAGATGTGGGTTGGTACTACAAACGTAATTAGTCATGTAATTGATAGTATTCTTTATAGTTTACAACCTGTGGACATATAGTTTGTAAACTCCTGTCTGTTCTAACATGCATAGTGCATAATTTCCCTAACAATAGCCATTTTGCCTTTGAAATATAGAGTGGTCTATGACATTCTCTATGGCATTGGTGGTAAGCAGGTCCAGTGTTAGCACATTTCATTCCCAGTGGAGTATGCTACTGGCACACGCTACAGCTTCCTTCAAGGATGCAACACATGGTTACATAGCATCTGATAGCTTCTGTTCAGTTACTGTGAACTCTGTTGTTGTCTGTATTAATGAAGAGCTTAATATGACACCATAGAAGTTACATTTCGACAAAGAATTTTACTTTATGTTTTATATTAAGTTATTGATTTGTTCAGTCAACAATTTTTATCATTATTTTTATTTTTATGTTAATATACCCTTATTATTATAGATGGGGAGGATTGGGGTATATATTTGGATGTAATTATATTTCTTTTTGGACTCGTTGAGTGATACTTGATCAGAAGATTTCTAGATCGGTATGACAATGTTTTGCAATACAATTCCCTGGTATTCACGGTTCCACATGAAAACTTAGTAAAAATGTTAGAGAAACAAGATCATTTTTGAATAAACTAACTGTAATATGTGTCTGCAGTGAAAATGACAAGTATTGATGCCACTGAGTTCCATAGAGAAAATTATAGACTGTTCTGTATTATTTTCTAAATTTTGTTGTAAACATCTACATTTTGACTTAAAAAATTAATTAAAAATTTATTGTGAAAATTTTAATTTTGAAAGAGAATTTTCTCTTTTTTTTTTTGCATGCCGGATTTAAATCTGTTGTTATACAAGGATCAATTCATAATTAACAGTAACTATTTTTTATTTCTTGAAAGATTGTCAGTCCAGAAAATTGAGTGTATGAGTTAGAGAGTATGTTAAATTAACTTCTTAATACTCTTACCAAATGGGGTAAGAGTATGCAATTTACACGTAATGATGTTCCTTATATCAGTCTTATGTGCATATTGGAGGTAACCTAAGTGAACAGTGTTCATACATCAAGATAACCTTTCTAATGGCTGCAATGCACAAGAATATTATGCAAAGCTAGAGCACTAGAAGACATTATAGTTGAAGAGAAAAATTTTCGCCCAGACCGAGACTCAAATCCGGGACTTTTAGCTTTCTGGGCCATTGTTCTACCAACTGAGCTACCGGTGCAAGTTCCAATCTAGAGTGCAAATTTTTCTCTTATATATGTTGTAATTTTTCAGCACCAAATGCTATGAAGCCTTTGCTTCTATCTTTGCAAATGATGGCTTCTTAGTTAAGAAGACATTTATTGGGAATTTAAACACTAGCCAGTAGGGCTTCTATGGATGTTTTTATTATTAATTTAACATTTCTCACTGAAGGATAAATTATATTTGAAGAGAGTCTCTTCTGGGTTCGAGTCTCGGTATGGGCAAAAAATTTTCTCTTGAAATATAATATATCCTTCAGTGAGAAGTGTTAAATTAATAATAAAAACATCACTAGAAGACATTGCTCAACCACAGCCACCAATATATCTTTGTGAGCTGACACAGAACATCCTCTGCAAGGCAGGTTGGCTGTTGACACTACTCTGTTTGAAGGCCCCCTTCCCATCTTGCAATTGTATGATATAACACAATTATACAAAGCTTGTCTTAGGTCTATGTGATATTCTGGTGCATTGCAGTCGCAGAGAAAGTCTGTCCTGTTCAACTTCTGTTAACTGCAGTATGTACCACTGTCAATAGACAACTGATATGGAATGTTATCATGTTTAGACCGGTGTACTCATACTCCATCTGGTGACAGCATTAAGAAGTTCATGTAACTTATTTTTCCATCTTATATACTAAATTTTCTGCTTTGGCACAGTTTCAAGAAATAAAGAATAGTTGCCATGAATTGGATGGAATTATGCATCAACAGGCTATGCACCATTATGTAAATTTCGAGAAAAATATGTTTAACATTTTCATTTCAAACTTCAGCAAGAGCTCTTTATTATAGTACCAAACTAACAGTGCTTAGTTATGCATCAACAATTTAAGAGCGTGAACATTTGGTGCTTAGCTGCATGATGCAAAATTTAGATTAGCATTTATGAAGATGTAGTTTCATAGCCGTTTGTTACAAAACACAGAATCTCTGTTAGGACTGATGGCGTTTACATTTTTCTTTATTAATAGATTCTCTAAGAATTACAAACAGAATCAGTCATGGAATATGTACAAAAATATAGAAAGAATTGGAAATCTGACGTAAGAAGAATGAGCCGAACAAGAATACTGCATCAAATCTTAAATTACCAGCCGTCAGGCAAGAGATCCTTGGGCAGACCCTTTAAACATTGGATTGAGACCATAACAAACCCCTAGGTCTTTCACATGAAAGGAAGCAGAAGAAGAAGAAGAATAATAATAAGGCTATATTTAAAGATTTGGCACTAAAAGTGTGCATACACTTACTTCATGAGCCAGTGCAACAGATGGCAACAAAATCTCAACTTTTTAAAAAATGGTGCTTAGCCAGTTGATGCATAACATTGTCCAATTATGTATGTTCTTTATAATTATCTAGCAATAAATAAATAAACTCACATATTTAGAACATTAGATTCATACTACATACATATATTGTTAGTGATGAGAGGTAAGGAAAGAGTGTGAGGTGACATGTCGGAAGGGAATAAAGTTTAATACTAATGAATGTGATTGTTTTGTCCTGTAGGCCTGGTTGCAGGGAATCAGGCTAATCACACATAATGTGAAGGCGAACAATGTGTGTCCGATGACATGCTTGAAGAAGCAGTAAGTGAGCTGCATGTTGATGTTGATGTTGTTATTTCTGTTGCATGTGTTTGCTAGATATGGCAGGAAGGTTTGCGCCAGATCACACATAACAACAAGATAACCAACGTCTGTGTGCGCACCAACTTAATGAAGCAGTGAGTACCACATTATCAGGTCTTTGTAATAACATACATCATCGTTTCAGAGTTACTTTAAATTTGTTGAAATATTTATAAGCTTATATCAGTAAGTTTTATTTTAATTGTGGCATGCTTTTTCAAATAATTTCTCGATTAGTGTAATCAGCTGTTGTTCTGATTGTTATCACCTCAGGTGGCTATAAGATGAATCTCTTATAAGATAACTATCAACCATTGCATGCCAAAACCTGCCTTGAAATTTGCATTGTGGTGTGCCAAGGCCATGTCCAAAAAATTATCTGCCATTTTAAATTGCAAGGTCCCATGACATAGCTGAGTAGTTAAGTCAAGATGCCTTGGTGTGGAGTTACAGGACTTGTGCTGGTTCGAGTCCCCATGGGGGAAGAAATTTTCTCATGGAATTTTGGCCAGTGTGGGACTGGTGCCCACCCAGCATCATGAAGAATTTGGGTAACTACAATAAGTAGTGGCTCCAGGTTGAAAAAAAAACCAGCTATAATGTCTGGTGGCCCGACATGCTGATTACACATCACCTCTACACTGGCAAGATGATCATCTACCTCTGATTGACAAATGTGAATGTGAGGCCAGCAGCTGGATGGTAGGCCAAGTGCCTTCTAGGCCTCATGCCATGGACCACTATACAGAGCAGATGTACATCCCTGCATGAGTTAAGTACAGAGTGGAGTGAGCAAGGATGAGTGCAGACTGTGGGTAGTGAGGGTTTTTCATTCTGCCAATACAGGAGTTGTATTACTTCCCTATAGTTTAAATGAAAGATTTGGCACTTGGTTTAGTGCCTTGCAGTTAAAAATGGAGATAATTTTCTGGACACGGCCTTTGTACATCACAATACTTGTCTGGAAGAAATGTCAAGGTAGGTTTCAGCATGCAATGGTTGATAGTTTCCTTGTTAGTTAAGATGTAACGAGACATGTTTAAAAATTCATTAACTGAAGATCATTATAATACAGTGTGTCCACAAAGTCCCTGTTACTATTATAATCCATCATTGGTCAAAAACCACATGACACAGGGCAATGATGGATTTTGCACAATTTCTACATCTCTCTTAAGTTTTGATTCAGTGTATGTAGCCCTCCTATATTGTTGTCAAAATTTTCACTTAATGGAGATGAACAACTTACATTCAGCATATCACCACTGACATTGTCCTACAAGGTCATGATCACGTAGGTAGAATTTTTTTATCACTCACCTCATATTGTTCTTCTTTTTTGACTATAAACTAGTTTTGGAACATAGTTTCTGTTCTATCCTCAGTATCGTCACGACCGTTATTCTGTCGTCTTGAACAATATGAGATGAGTGATAAATTCTACCTAAATGAATATACCTCATAATCATCGTTTAGTTTGAATTTTAAAAAATAAATAAATAGGGATTTGAAAGGTTTAAAACATTGTGCTAAAATTTGATTATCCTATGTCTTGTGGTTATCAAGCAACGATAGATTGTAATGGTACAGGAACCTTGTGGACATATTGTATTTTTTATATCTTTATTTATTGATTCCTCCCCCCACAATTGTGGTCTAGATATGTCTTTGCTTTGAATGCAGTTGGCCTAAGTTTGATTTTCAGTCGAGACAAGTTTCCTGGAAGAGGTTATTTAGTTTTTCCTCACTATATAAGACAAATGTTTGGAAACTTAAAGCATAATAATCCCTGAACATCATTTGATTATTAAGTTATGTAGATAGGAAATAACACTATGAGGTTTTTTATATTGTTTTGTTTAAAGAAATCTATGTACAGTTGTTATAGCTTATTCTCCTACTTGCCTTTTTCTGTAATCTTAAGAAAATTAAGTTCAACTTCTTTGTCCATCCTTCAATTAATTTTCAAATCTTCTTTCTAAATATTGGAGTTGCAAGATCTTCATCAACTGCTCGATATTAAATATAAATCATCTAATCAATCACATTTGATCTTTTTGTTGTTTTACTTATTGCTGCGTCTGCAAGTCCCATTATGTAACTAACTAACTCCATGGTGCGACAGGGCTAGAAGGTCCTTGATTTATCAGCTGGCTGCTAGCCTCACATCCACATGTGTTAATCACAGAGGTAGAGGATCATCCAGCCAGTGTAGGGGTGACATGTGGTCCCCCAGTTGTTATACCCGGGCTTTTTTTAAACCTGGAGCTACTACTTAAATGTCTCACAAACTGATGGATGTGGTACCATTTACATACTGGCCGAAATTCCATGAGAAAATATTTTTACACAATGGAGACCCGAACCCAGCGCCAGTCCCGTAGCTCTGCGCCAAACGCAATCTTGCCTTAACACACTCAGCTACAGTGGAGGTGACAAATGCCATTATGGACCCTATCAACAAAAGAAAGCCATACAGATGATAACAAAAATTTCTTAATATAACCTTGGTTGATTTACTTCTTATTTTCATGAGATAAAATATGTATTTCAGTTCTGTATGTATTTATGGTATAGCCACTTTAAATCAATGGATTATATTAATATTTTTAATTACAGGGAAGTGGATCTTTTTGTATGCTTTGGATTTCATTGAAGAAACTTAAAATCCACTGAAATAGGTCATATTTAAACTTGCAATACGTTGAGTTTATTGACAAGGCACAATACCAATGAACTTACCCCGACAAGAAGAATATATATATTATCATTTTAATCAGTAATAAAATATTGCTCTGTCCAAAAGGTCGGTGGCAAATGCTAAGATATGCGAACTAGAGCCTACTTCCCTTTCTGCCTTGGGAAATTCATGTCATACCATGAATTCCTATCTCTCTCTAGCACTGGCACTACTGTGTTGTTCAAATTCAACTCCAGCATTGCATTATTCAATACTCAAGAGGCATGACATGGGGGAGAACCAGGTTGGCAACAGCCATAATCGCTAAGTTACCGAGGCTGGTGGTTAAACCTTAGTAGGAGGAAGAGTGGCCAGGGAAATGCGTGGTGTACTCTTATAAGAACGATGTCAGTGCTCTTTTAGGGTTTTGGTGGAACAGATCCGTTGGTCCGAGTATAAATCAAATATAATGTTACTTGAAAATAAACAATGGATAATAACATTGACACTGTAACATAAATGGACGAACGAAAACTATAGTCTGCAGCATATAAAAAAAAACATATATATGAGATGAGTGTAAATAACGAACGCATAATACTTAATGGATAATGAATTTAAAAATCCTATCTGCTGACCTCTTAAGTAAGAGAATTCATCTTCTGACAGAGGAATCAAAAGTTGGTTAAGGCAATTGAGAAAAAACATTTGAAGACAAAGGAGGTTTCCTGTTTTAAAAAAGGCCTCACTAACCATGAAGAGGTTGGTTGATATAAATTCTCAACCTATCAATAAACAGCTTATATAAAACCAATCTAATTTTTTTCAGAGGAAAAAATATCTTGATTTGTGTATCCTCTACTAGGATTGGAACTTCTACCTACTTAAAATGCATATTGATTTTTCCATCTTGCAGATTCAACATCAAGGAGAAGAACTTGTTTATAAAATATATCAGTTCATATTGACTAACTCAATGGCAACTATCGAACCCGTAGGTTCATGGCTCTGCAAACATAAGCTCTCTACACATCCCTATTTTAAGCTAATGTTTTCCAATCATCCCCTGTATAATCATGTTTAATGTTATTCTCCCACCTCATTCGTGGTCTACCAACTGAATGTTTCCCCCCTGGTTTTCCTACCAGAAACTTCCATGCCCCTCTTTCATTCCCATTCATGCCACATGTCCTGCCTATTGCAGTTTACGAGACTTAACTGTTCTTAATAAATAACTTGTCTGCCATCATTTTACCTCATATTTTGTTGTTTCATGTTTCAAAGCATCTTTGCTCCATAATCAGTTGTACAAGAAACAACGGCAGACCCAACTTATTTATTAAGTAGAACCTCATAATGTCACTTCCTATTGTATTTTCATAATAAATTAACTGTTCTTATTGTATCTGGTTTCCCATAAAGATCATGTAGCTCACCATTATATAATCTTCTCCATTTGCCTGTCTGTTCATGTCTCTTTGATCCAAAAATTTTCTTGAAAATTTTATTCTCAAATACTGTATTCTTTTCTCCTCCCTTAAAATAAGAGTCCATATCCATATAATATAACTGGAAGAATCACAGTTTTATATTTTTTCATTTTAACATTTTTTGGGAGAAGTTGGGTTGAAAAGAGTCCCTGTAAATCATAATAGCAAGCATTTCCAGAATTGAGCCTATGTTTAATTACTTTGTGAATCTCATTCCTATTTGTAATTATTTTTCCTAGGTATTTATGGATTATTGGTACAATTAAAAATATCATTATTCTTTTAAATAGATGTTCTCAAAAATATGAGTCTAAAACACACAATGGTTTGTATTGAGATTATAGCATTTTTTTTTCTCCTGTAGGGCTAATCTTTTAGTAAACTTTTTTGTACCCAGTGTTGATTACAATTAACATGATTTAAAAGTTTTTTCTTGATAACTGATTTATTATACATGATATATTTTTTATGTAATTTGTATTTATAAATTCTGTAAGGTCACATTGTGTCTAGAATCTTATGTTGTATCCTATTGGTTGTGTATTCTTATGTAGTGTTTATTGTGTTAGCAGTAGAAGTTCATTGATTTAATTTTAATGATTTATGAAATGGGGGAAAAAAAAGACAGACTTGAGAAAATTTTGTGAAATTGATATAATTCATTACAAAAGGTAAAATTGAATTTAAGGTTAGAGAAGACAGGTTAGAAAGGACAGTTAAATGCAATAATAAAGGAGTATAAGAAAAATTAAATATTTAAGTACCATAATAGTGCAGAACAAGTGGCATGACTGGGGAATGAAAGAGGGCATGGGAGCTTCTTGTATAAAAACCAGAGGGAAAACGCCCAGTTGGTAGACCAAGAATGAGGTGTGAGAATAATATTATCAATGATTTGAGGGATCATGTTGAAATCTGATTAGGGCATTTTGAAAGGAAGATACTGAGATCCAATTTTGGTGCCATGAAAGAAAATAATGTATGAAGAAAGAGATACAATAATGAATTGTATAAACTGCATAAATCAGCTGGATATTCTGAATTTTGCTAAAATTAATAGATTGGCATGGGCTGGACAAATTATTTGTATGGACAGCAAAAGATTACAAAAAAGAATTTACAATTGGCCAGAAAAGTTGGAAGACCTAAAGATGGGAGAATAGTATAATTCAAGAGATTAAGATTCTAAAAATAAAAAACTGGAAGAATGAAGCTCAGAACAGGGAAGTCTGGCATAACCTTCTGAAGGCGGCCAAGACCCACATGGGGCTGTCGAGCCATTGATGATGATTTGAGGGAAGTATATTATACAGGGGATGATTGGAAAACATTTGCTCAGGATAGGGATGTATGGAGAGCGTGAACTACAGGTTCAATAGGGCCAGTGAGTTAGTTAATTAGATACCATAATAGTGCCAAGATTTAGATGTCAGTCCCATCATCAGACTTGGGCATTGTTTGGCTAATAACCAATATGCTTCAATAATTTTTATTAGTCAGACTGGAGGAAACAGCTGTGCAGATGTAAGGTTGAATAGAATCCATTGTAGATACTTCGTGAATGCCCTATGCTCCTGCTAGGAGATTAAGGTGATGAAATTAGTCCCAAGAGGAAGAATTTGTTGATATATAAATTTAATGTAATAAATTCTTGCTATTGACAATCATTTTTTTTAGGCTACCAATTATTATTGATTATTTTTTGGTATTTTATTATTCAAGCATGTAATTTTAATTAAGCAGATTCCTTCGCTGAATGTTCCTAGGTTTTCTAGTTAATTTGGTGAACAATCCAGTATATTGTATTTGTTTGATTACTTTTTGTTTATTGAATGGTTCAATTGCTTTCTGGATTTTCAATATGGATGCTCTATTAACCATGACATAATTATTTTTGTTAGTTTAGGGTAAGACAAGTTAGAGGATACCAGATTATTTCATAAAATTTATTATGGGAAATAACATTATGAGGCTTTCAAGTTAATAAATAAAATGAATCATAATTGTCTCACCTCATACACTCTTTGTTCTTCAAAACATAGGAACGACTGTTCCTGAAGCCGATCGTGTGCTTTGAAGGACACAGAGTGTATGAGGTAAGATAATTATGATTTATTTTGATGTTTTTATATTAATTCAACACTTCTCACTGAAGGATAAATTGGTAGCTCAGTGGTAGAGCCTAGAAAGCCAAAGTCCTGGGTTCAAACCCCAGTTTGAGCATATAATTCTTCTCTTCAAATATAATTTATCCTTCGGTGAGAAGTGTTAAATTAATAATAAAAACATCAAAAGAAGTCCTACTGGCTTTATAAAATAGTGTTTAAATCCCCAATAAATGTCTTCTTAAATATGATGCTGCCATTTGCATGATCGAGCAAATGCTTGTGGCATTCGGCGATCGGGAATTAACAGTGTATAAGAGAAAAATTTGCATTTAGATTGGAGTTTCTCAGGTAGCTCAGTGGTAGAGCTTGGCCTAGAAAGCTAGAGGTTCAAACCCCAGTCTGAGCATATAATTTTTCTCTTCAAATATATGATTTATTTTATTTATTATACCAGTTTAGTTTACAGTTTATTGAATATTTTATATGAAGGCATTTGCTGCTATCCATTTTTGATAATTATAATTTATTAATTATTTTCAACAATTAATATAAAATTATGAATATTCACCTGAAAGGTCCGTCTCCTCAACTTAATTAATCATTTAACTGTTAACATTTAATTAAGTTGAGGAGACGGACCTTTCAGGTGAATATTCTATAATTTTATATTAATTTTGAATAAACCGCAATGGAACACATCGTGAATCTTATAAAAGTTGATTATTTTCAACAATCAAGGAACTAAAAAAAATTTTTAATAGTTTCTACTATATTAGATAATGAGTTAGATATGCACTACTCACCTCATATTTGTAGATAGACTCTGGGTTTTGATGCTGTAACTCTAACGTACTATAATTATGAGGTGAGTAGTGCATATCTAACTCATCAAGTTACTTCCTTGAAATATTAAATACTACTATATTGTTCACCGAGAAGAACTAGGTGAAATAGTTCAGCTAAGGAATCTATTTAATTACCATATTTAAGTTTTCAGAATATTTGTTTCTAAGAGTAAGTACCAGTACACATTTTCATAATCAATTGAAAACATGTTCTGCAGACAAGTTATAGGGTCGATATTTAGAAGCTTATTTTCTAGACAATTCTAATTATTATTTTTATTACAACAATTTTGGAAATTTCCAGCTACAATATCAATGTTTTACCATTTACTAATTAAAAAAATTCATTACAGCTTTTCTAGAAGACTTTAATAATCATAAATTATGTTTGTTACATGTTTAATTTATAGGTGAATTTGTCTCTGTCAAGTTAGTAAATAAAAGTAATAATGTAGGATGAAAATATAAAATTGTGATAATGAATTTATTCCTTCAGCATCTCTTAAAAGTAAGTTAGATGTAGAAAGTATAGATTCAGTTTTATCAGATATAGCATATAAGGTTGGACCATCTAAATTTTGATAGCATAAGAAGATTGGATGAAGATTTAGTACACAGTTTGCTTTATAGCAAACTGATAATATATATTGACCATATGTGATATTTTATATGTTAAATGAAATAATCATTCATATTAAAGAGACTATTTAACTCATGCCCCAAATGGGAGTCAATGACCAATCACGTTTCAATGATTTCTGTTTTAACAACCATCAGAGTCGTGTTTCACCAAATATTTATCAGTGTTATAATTACCATATTAAAGAAAGCTCCTCCTTACAATATTGCGTTCCTTTGGCAATAAATAGTATGATCTGGTTGCAGTGATAAACAAATGAAGCAGTAGAAGCGTACCTATCGTTTCTCATTTGTTTTCAAACATCGCCGTTTACATTAAATATATAAATATTTTAAAATAACTATAGTTAAATAATGATTTGTGAGTAAAACAGCTTAATTTTATTCGTTAAATAGTCCTACACAATGCCACTCTTGATTTCCAAATTCTCTAGATAAATTCACTCCTCACTTCGTGAGTCGTGAATTTATCGATAATTTGGAAATCACTCGTGGCATTACTTATGAAAAATTATACGCTCAGACCAGGACTTGAACCCGGGTTCAAGTCCCGGTCTGAGCGTATAATTTTTCTCTTTAAATATGATTTATCCATCATTGAGATGTATGAAATTAATAATAAAAACATCGAAATAATCATTACTTAGATTTGATGTGAGTAAATCCAAAACTTCAAATTTATTGGGGCTAGTACACTCTGATTTACTGGGTCCTATATGGATTCAATATTTTCAGATTTCTATATGTGTTTTAACATTTTTAGACGATTTAGCCTCAAATAATTTTTCTTATTTATTGAAATTAAAATATCAAGTTATTCAATGTTATTAAAATTTAAAGAACCTTACAAAAATCCAAACTGGAAACAAAATTAAATCTTTGAGAACAAATAATGGTGAAGAATATTGTAGTAAAATTATGTCTACTTAAAAAAAAAATTGTGGGTGGGTAATAAATAAGGTGAGCTTTTTTTCTTTTGTTATATTTTTAAATTAACATTTTCCATAAAATAAAACTACATCCAATTCTGGAAAATGTTAATGTAAAAATATAACAAAATAGCAAGTTTTACCGCTTAAAAGTAATGTATAAATTCTCAATAACAATACTTTAAATAGAAATTGTCAAATGGCATTGATGGTAGCGATGGCTACCGGCCTTCTGATGAAAGAGAATTGTAAGTGGAAGGAATTGTTGACATTCATATCGGAGTTTGGATGTTGTAATTGGTATCATACTAATGCACAAGTTAGAGATTGAAGGTTCGAATCCCGATCTGAATGTTAATTTTTCTTTCTAAAATAATTGTTTTAAATTTTTTGGTCAGTTTTGTTTTATGTTATTACTTTGCCATTTGATCTTTTTAATTATTTATTTTCTTGAGTATGTTAAGAAGTAATGTCCAAGTACAAACAAGCAATAGCACTCAATAATTAAGACATTTTGTTTGTACATTCTTACCTCTTATGATTGTTTTTGTCAAACATATGTTTCAAGACTGCTGAGCCCCATCGTCAGCGATTACAGACTCAGTTGACAAAATATGAACATATGTTCGACAAAAACTACCATAAGAGGTAAGAATGTACAGACAAAATGTTTTAATTATTAAACTAACCTCTTAATGTTACTTCCTATTGTATTTTAAAATAGCACTCAAATTCAGTTAACAAACTGCATATTTGGAAATATTACATTCTTGACCTAAAAATGTTTAAAAAAAGGTCCATAAAATCACCTGAAAACTTAAAAAAATTACCCAAAAATCTGAAATGTACATACTCTATGGCACTGTAGGCCTAGACGACCCTTGGTCTACCATCCTGCCCTACATCCACATGTATCAATCTTTGAAGTGACAACCATCCAGACAGTGTAGGGGTGATATGTGGTCAGCATCTTAGCATCCAGTTGACTGGTTTTCTCAACTTGAAGCCCTAATTATTGTAGCTACCCAAATTCCTCACGATGCTTCAGTGGGAACCAGTCTCATACTGAGAGAAAATTTCTTCTCCTAGGGAGGACTCATACCAGTGCAAATCCTGTAGCTCTATACCAAAGCATGATGCCTTATACTACTCAGCTACAGCACAGGACATGAAATATATGTGCTTATTTAAATAGTACAAATTTATCGAAGAAATTGAATCAGTTATTTACATCTTACCTCATATTTTGTTTCTCTCACCTGGAACATGTTTCAAAAGACATTTCATTCATTCTCAGAGAAAAAGTAGTTTTTGGCTGAAAATTGGGATGTGTCTTTCAAAAAATGTCTCAGGTGAGAGTAAATATATAAGGTTAGGTTTAAATATAACCAATTAAATTAATAAAATATCTCAGTGTTATCACTATTATTATTAATAGTACAAATTTACTTTGCCCATGTGATCTCTAATAAAATACCGATTTCTGATTGAGGGTCTTTCCACTTTTCAGCGGTTGCCCTTTTACCAGCCAGCTGCTGGCCCTTCACATCCACATGTGTCAATCACAGAGGTAGATGATCAACAGCCAGTGTAGGGGCCCAGCCGTTATAGCTGGTTCCTCAACCTGGAGTCGCTACTTATTGTAGCTACCCAATTGCCTCACGATGCTGGGTGGGCACCAGTCCCATACTGGTCGAAATACCGTGAGAAAATTTCTTCCCCCATGTAGACTAAAACCAGCGCAAGTCCCGTAGCTCTGCGCCAAGGCTTCCTACCTTAACCGCTCGGCTACGGCGCGGGACTAATAAAATACAATAATGCAAAAGCCATTACATTTGTAATTTAACATACAGAATAACTGAATATCTGCATGCCATCCCATCAATTTGTTTTTGTGCAGAGGCACTCACAACTATAGTGAAGCTTGAATTTTAGTTCTACACTATTATAACTGCTCCTCTACCCTGCTCAATGACAATACTTACACCTTCCACCCCCTACTTCTTCAAAATTTACCTCGGCTATTTTTTTTCATTATTAATATATAAACATTCAATATCTGAAACTTAGAGACATCCCAAAATTAAGTTTAGAATGAAGTGGTCCATAATTAATTTTGACATTTTCAGGACTATTCAAGATAAAATAGGAATGAAGTAATATCCTAAATAAGAGCTGACAAAATTATTATCATGATGTAAACTCACAGTGTTATGAATGAGTAGTCAGGCAGCAAAAGCTGGAAACATTGTAACATCAAAATACATTGTGATGAAATTCCCACAAACTTTAAATCACATAATGGAGAGCCATGGAAGCCTATCAAGACTTCAAAATAAGATACTGCTATGAGATGAGCTTGAGTTCCACTAGTCCATATAATTACCTTAATTTCAAAATTGCATCAATGGTTTCTTATTTAATATTGTTATTGATGATGATAATAAATACATTACAAAAAAGTTCTTGGACATTTAATTCTATATTTTTATTAAATATCTAGTAAACAGCTTATTTCTTCTTTTCTTTATAAAAAATCATGGGAAGTGACACTATGGGGTAAATATCAATAGAATACAAATATGAATTGGAAACTTTACACATCACCTAAAATATATATATCACCTGGACATGTTTCAAAATTATTGCCCCCATTTTTAACTAAATTCCAACTATTTTAAATGAGCTGTTAATACCAACTTTTAGTTTTGATGAAAAGATAATAATGAATAAAATAAAATAATTCAAAAAACAATAACTAGTGAAAGGATATATCATCCTATAAACTAACAAGAAAGAAAAAAGTTCAAGAAATGT
Source organism: Diploptera punctata (assembly GCA_030220185.1). Lineage (NCBI taxonomy): Eukaryota > Metazoa > Arthropoda > Insecta > Blattodea > Blaberidae > Diploptera > Diploptera punctata. The sequence goes on along the minus strand of JASPKZ010003830.1, from coordinate 320,871 downwards.
TCATACCATTCTGAAACCCATAACAAATTTCAGAAAATATTTAGCAAATTCACATTATACTGGTTAGTACCAATAAATACATTCAACTTAAGTAATTTTCTGCAAACAAGTAAGAAAGTAAAAAACCCCAGTTGGGGAAAAACAAAAATAAATTTCAATGCTTGTAAGATAAGTACAGACTCAGTAAAACTTAATATAAAGAACCTCAAAATATTATTTCCTAAAATAAAACATTGAATACTTGTACTAAAGAACATTTCAGGAATAAAAATAAGGAAATCGAAAAATTGGCAATAATTCTGTATTGTTTGATACGGGATCACAAAATTGAAGAAGAAACTAAACCATAGTAGGAAAGCTATACATTCAGAAGAACAAGAACAGAATCATAAATAAATAAGGTGAATCTATTTATCTTACCTCATAAATCTTGGTGTTTCATTTGACATTTTGATATGTTGTCCATACTATCATCAGATTGTCCAGACTCGTCTGGACAATCTCAGACTCAGTCTGAACAATCTGATGATGGTATAGACAAAATATCGAAACATGTCTAATGAAACATCAAGGTTTATGAGATAAGATAACTGGATAATCTTATTTATTAAGAAGAGCCACATAATGTTACTTCCTATTGTGATTTATTAAGAATCATGAATTTTGAAGTTCTTGCCAGGATCATATTTAATCTCGAAGTGGTATGAGAAAAGTTGACATTAAAAGCTGTTTTCAAAGAAAATTCAGTTGAAAATTGGGGTTATGATCTCTGAAACATGTCTAGGTGAAAGTATCATATTTTATGTAGGTAAAATTTAATTACTTACCTCATATTTTTCTTCTTATTTTAATTTAAACTAGTTTCGGAACTTTAAATTTTAGTTCCATCATCAGTATTCCTAAAATAAGTAATCATATTGTATTTTAAAATACAATAGGAAGTAACATTAAGAGGTTTGTTTAATAATTAAAACATTTGGCCTGTTAATTCTTACCTCTTAGAGATGTTTTTGTCGAACATATGTTTCAGAGCTTCTTATCTGACGATGGGACTAAGAAGCTCTGAAACATACATTCGACAAAAACAACTCTAAGAGGTAAGAATGAACAGCCCAAATGTTTTAATTATTAATCATATTTTATATTAGGCGTAAAGTTTCCAATTAATTTGAACTATAGAAAATATCAGTATGAGGTATACCACCAACAGAATGGAGTAACAAGCAGTGCTCCTAAATGACTGAACAATGGTCGTGGAATTACTGAAGAATAAACCGATAAGATTGCAAAACTAGTCTAATTAGAAGACAGGATAAGAGGTATTTTAATTTTTTTTTAATTTTTCAATTCATATTTGTATTCTATTAGTTTTTTTCCTGTCTGATGTAAAATATTAAAATAGGTACCTGATACAGCAGTTATCCTCAACTAAATTAAATTTCTTTTAAGAAACTTTGTCAGGTGATTAAAACTATGAAGGCCTTTCAGGATCATGTTCCATCTTCTGCAACATATTTAAATATGGAACATGATCCTGAAAGGCCTTCATAGTTTTAACCACTTGACAAAGTTTCTTAAACAGAAATTTAATTTAATTGCATTTTTTAATTGCTATATTAGGTACCTATTTTAAAGTTGTAATATTTTATTGCATAACCTCAATGGTGTTTTACAATGAATTTTAGTAAAATATTAATGATGTTTTGGAATGAAGGTAATGATGTAAAGTAGGCACCTCTGGTTAATTCAGTGACTTGTATTTTCTACAATATAGCCGGGTGTTGTTGTAATTACTGTAGGAGCATGTGTTTTGATGCATGCTTTTATGTATCTACAGCAAGAGTAGTCAGAAGAAACTCAGTAAAAAATTATCATTCTTCTTAATTTCTTATTGTTTTTCTCTAGGAATCCAAATTTGTATGTGTTTTTTTAGGTTGTTTTTGTTCAGTCCATAATTTGCAATGATTTTATAATTTAATAGTAATTCATATGATAGGGTAGATTATCAATTAATTGATGTTTTTGTTTATCAGTTGGATGCGTCTGGGTTTCCTAACTGATCCTCGGGGTAAGGTTCCTGTTAAAGTTGTTGCTAGAACTTTTGCATCAGGCAAAGCAGAGAAATTTGTTTACCAGTATATGTCTGACCTCGGACTTCCTAGTGGAAAGGTAAGGAATATGAAATATCTTACTTTTTATATGACATGTAATGATGCATTTCTCTACATCTTAAATTTCAATCCAATATTCAGCTAAAAGACTTTTTAATAAAAGTTAGTTTGTTGTTCTTGTTCACTGGATTATTCATGAATATCTGTTATAATTTATTTGAAAACACAATGGAATTAACATTAAGAGATTTTACTTAATAAATAAGTTTGGTTTGTATTCTTCTTACCTCGTATAGTTGTTTCTTTAAGGCATATGTTTGCTCCATCTTCAGTTGGTACAGTCTGAAATACATTACTAGTCTGTCCCAACTGAAATTGGAGCAAACATGGTTTGAAACATATGTCGTAAAGAAACAACTATATGAGATAAGAAGAATACGGACCAACTTATTTATCTTAATATAATATTGAGGTAATTGTTAGATCTTAGTGTCACATGTACTAATTTAGAGATTTATTTAAAATTTTTGGTAGTTTACTCTAGCATCAATACTCATTGAGACTTGTAGAGCATTCACCCTCTTTTTGCTCCTGGTGGTTTGTGTTTGGTAGGTGTTACAGGACCCTCCATGGTATCTTTACCTTGTCATTGTGGAGTGGCTTGCATGCTTAAATGATATCGAGAGCTATGCCGGCGGTAGCATTGCTGCCGATAGGGTTACCCATGCCGGACTGGTTGAAGGTGATAAGCCAGATGAAAAAGTACCTTGGTCGAAAGAGTGACGATCTTTCACCGTAAAAATACAACCATCAAGAAATGCAGACATGAATTCAACTGGAGTAAAATTTTCCGGAGGTCAAATAGTCTCTCATTCTGTTTTCTGGGCAGGGACTACTTCAGGGAACCCATGCCAAAGGCTCAAACATAGGGACGTGTTCATAGGAACATGGAATGTTAGGACTTATACAATAACAGGGCGCTATAGGTATTAACCCGTGAATGAGATAAATCACCCTTAGATATAGTCACTTTACAGGAAGTTAGATGGCCAGGAGAAGGTAGTCAGGAATCAGGAAACTTTGCATTATACTACGGGGGGTGCAGAAAGACCTGATTTTGGAACGGGTTTTTTAGTCAGAAGGAGGATCCTGTCCGGTATCCGAGATAATAAGTTTGTCAGTAATAAGATGCCATACATACCTCTAAAGGGTTGAACGACATGATTTTATAATCGTAAATGCACATGATCCCACAGAAGATAAAGCCGACAAGATCAGGGATGAGTTCTATGAAGAATTAGAATGCGTATTTGATAGCCTTTCATGATATCATATGAAAATTGTCTTAGGAGATTTTAATGCAAAAATGGGGCGGGAAGATATATTCAAACCAACAATAGGCAAATTCAGTCTTCATGAAGATAGTAACGACAATGGCGTTAGATTAGCCACCTTCGCCACATCAAAGAATCTCATTGTTAAGAGCACAATATTTGAGCATAAGGATATTCATAAATACACCTGGACGTCTCCAGATGGAGAAACTCGCAACCAGATAGATCATGCATTAGTGGATAAACGCTGGCACGGTAGCATCATCGATGTTAGATCAGTTAGAGGGACAGACTGTAATTCAGATCATCATCCCGTCAGAGTGAAAATCAGACAACGGCTATCGCTTATAAGACGAACAAACGCTAAAGATGATTTTAAAAAATTTGAATTAAAAAAACGTGAAAAAATGATGAAATGCGGCAGGAATACTAAATCAGAATTGCTAATAGATTTGAAGTTCTGGAACCTTCAGATGACAATGTGGCAAACGAAGAAGAAACTGATATAAAATATATAATGGTAGACTATAAGGTATACTATTAAATTGTCAGCATGAGAAAGCATTGGTTAGTTAAAAAACAGGCAAAACAAGAAATGGTTTGATGAGGAATGTACCGACATTGTAAAGAAAATAAAGCTAGCAAAAATGAAATGGTTACATTAGTCAAATGAGATAAATTTAGAGCAGTTGGGTAGTATAAGACAGGAAACCACAAGGTTACTAAAGAGTAAAAAGAGGGAATATTTGAGAGAGAAGATTAATGAACTTGAAATTAATGCAAAAAATAGGAACATTAGAGAATTATATCCGGTAATTAGGATAGAAAAGAAAGGATTTCAAGCTAGAACAAACATAATTCGGAATTAAAATGGGGATATGATTTCAGACTCCAGGAATATATTAAAAAGAAGGAAAAGTTACTTTAATCAGCTATTAAATGTGCACACCGAACAGGACATTGAGGAGGATAATTTAGAGACAGCAGAAATGCTAGTCGCAGAACCAAGTGCATTAGAAGTTAAAATGGCAATAGCAAAATTGAAGATGTATAAAAGCATCAGTTTCAGATGAGATCCCAGCAGAACTGATAAAATCAGGGGGTGAAAAAAATGATGGATAAGATATGCCGGTTGCTTAGTATGATTTGGGAAAAAGACGCTCTTCCAGGTGAATGGAAAGAATCGATTATCGTACCAATTTATAAGAAAGGGGGTAAAACTCGATTGCTAGCAATACAACTGGGTAATCTGCTTACTTTCAACTTCGTACAAAATTCTAACAAAATAATAATACGTAATGCAGGATCTAACGACCTATATTGATGAAATTCTAGGAGATCATCAATGTGGATGTCTTAGAAGAACACAGGTCTAAAACCAGATGAGATTTTTAGCTTAAGACAAATCTTACGAAGCAAAATGTGAACTATACATGGCTACTGTACATCTTAACTATACATAGACTTCAAAAAAGTATATGATTCAATTAAGAGGGAGAAGTTATATAGTATCCTGCTACAGTTCGGAATTCCTAAAAAGTTAGACTTATATGAATGTGTCTAAATGGCACAAAGAGTAGGGTGCGAGTAGGCAAACAGTTTTCAGATACTTTTGAAATCCAGAATGGGTTGAAGCAAGGAGATGCACTATCTCCTCTACTATTTAATTTTTTACTAGAGCATGCCATCAAATCTGTAGAGGATGAAGAAGGCCTACAACTCAATGGTATTAATAAGCTGTTAGTTTATGCTGATGATGTAGTACTATTGGGCGATAGCATGGAGATACTAAAGGTCAACACGCACACACTACTGTGTACCATTAAGAAATTGGAACTGGAAGTAAATATCAATAAAACTAAATATATGGTCACACATAGAAATACATTATATAATGGAAATGTACAGCTAATGACAAATGAAGGAAATTTTGAGGAAGTGACTGAATTCAAGTACCTGGAAACAATAATTACAAACAGGAATGAGATGCACAAGAAAATTAAACATAGACTCAATTCTGGAAATGCTTGCTATTATGCATTACAGAAACTCTTGACTACCCAACTCCTTTCAAAAAACGTTAAACTGAAAATATATAAAACTATTATTCTACCAGTTATATTATATGGATGCGAAACATCAACTCTTACTTTGAGGGAGGAAAGGAGATTAAGAGTATTTGAGAATAAAGTTCTTAGGAAAATTTTTGGACCAAAGAGAGATGAACAGACAGGTGAATGGAGAAAACTGCATAACAATGAATTGCATGGTCTCTATAGGAAGCCCGATATAATGAGAACAGTTAAGTCTCATAGACTGCGATGGGCAGGACAAATGGGGAATGAAAGGCATGCATGGAACTTGTAGGAAAACCAGAGGGAAAACGCCCAGTTGGTAGACCAAGAATTAGGTGGGAGAATAACATTAACTATGATTTGAGAGAAGTAGATTATACAGGGGATGATTGGAAAATATTATCTCAGGATAGGGATGTATGGAGAGCTTATGTCTGCGTGGCCATGAACCTACGAGTTCAATAGTGCCAGTGAGTTAGTTAGGTGTTACAGGAAGTGATTCTAGTTATTTCCTCCAAACGATTCAGTGATTTAGAGTATATCTTTGAGATAAAATTTTGTTGCTCAATATGGTGTTATACAATGTTGTGTTTTGAATAGTTGGCATCTGATCACCCTAAATGGTCAGATAATAATGGATTTTAATCACAAAATTGATAGGAAGTAGCAGTATGAGGTATTTTATCAAATACATTTAATTGCTTATTTACAACTTGCCTCATCATCTGGAAGATTTTTGAATGACATTTCCTTCATTTTCAGTCAAAAACTGACTGTTGAGATGATTGTAAAAAGCCTTGTGTATTGTTTCCTTTTGATGTTTGACAGATGAAACTTACAATTAGATCCTTCTCCCAGGAACTTCAAAATCATTATCTTGTCTCTCTTTTTCTGGATGTGGATCTTCTCCTAAACTGTGAGTTTTGTTAATATTTCTAGTTGTTTTGGCAATTTCTGATCTCTCCTCAGTCCTATGATTTTTTGTCCACACAAGAGAGTAGCTACTGACAATTTTTTATTTCTTCATATTTTTACATTTCTAAAATGCTCTTTCGTTCTGGTGTTCAAATTTCTTTTGGTTTTTTCTAAATAGATTTTTTTCACTTTCCCCACATTTTTTGTGATAAATTCTTTATATTTATATCATCTTTTAAGTAATAATTAATACATTTGTCTGTCCATTCTTACCTCTTAGAGTTGTTTTTGTCGAACATATGTTTCAGAGCTTCTTAGCCCCATCGTCAGCGATTGCAGACTGAATTTTCTCATGTTGTCGGCCCTGATTCTTGATTCCTGCTCTCTTTGCCTCTGGTCCAATGAATTTACTAATGAGTTTCCTTTCTGCGGGAATTTCAAAGTTTCATAATTCTTTCCTTGTTCTTCAGTATATAGACTGTGATAAGATATACATAAGGAAAACAAAAAGTAATTTAACTATTAAAACTAAAGAATACACAAGGAATGAGAAAAAAAGGGGAAGTAGAAAAATCTGTAGTGGCTGCTCATGTATGATCAGAAAAACACAAAATAGATGTAAACACAAAATTATTAAAACAGTTGGAAAACAGAAATGAACTCACCGTAAGGAAAAAATTATGAACTTTGAAATTCCCGCAGAAAGGAACCTCATTAGTAAATTAATTGGACCAGAGGCAAAGAGAGCAGGAATCAAGAATCAGGGCTGACAACATGAGAAAATTCAGTCTGTAATCGCTGACAATCGGGCTAAGAAGCTCTGAAACATATGTTCGACAAAAACAACTCTAAGAGGTAAGAATGAACAGACAAAATGTTTTAATTATTAAACAAACCTCTTATTAATAAATTAATGAGTAATTTTTAACATCTTACCTCATATTTCATGTTTTATTAAACACGGTAACTATAGTTTTCAAATGATCTTGTCATTCATTTTCAACCACCATTATGACTACCGGATATTCGTTGGAATCTGCCTCTATAACGTTGACATCTGGTATTGATTTGATGAACTTCGAGATGAGGTCACGTTCATCTGGAATGTCGAAATTCATGGATTTAAATTTGTTCTTCTGAATAAATATTTTCTCCCAAACTGTCAAATCCAAAGGTTTTTCCAAATGTTTTAGAAGTTTAGCTTCTTTTTCAATTTTATGACCTTCCAACAAACTATGTGCTGCAATAGCTGATTTTTCAATTTCACCATTTTTAATATTTCTAAAGTGTTCCTTTGTGCGAGTGTCCAAATTTCTTTTTGTTTTTCCTATGTATACTTTATTGCAATCTCCACAATCAATTTGATAAATTTTAGATTTTTTACTATCTGGGGTGTTCATTTTCTTATTGGTTATTAATAAGTTACCAAGGCTAAATTTATTTATCGGTGCCAATGTAATATTGAATTCCTTGAAAATTTTTTGAAATTTGTTATGTATTCCAGGATGATAAGTGATTTTCTTAAATTGTTTTCCTTTCTTTGAATCAGATTGCAGGGTAGTGTACTCTTTTAATCTTTTTTGTTGTCTGAATTTCTTTAATTTAGTTATAATTATTTCCTTTCCAAAACCATTTAAATTAGCTATGTCCAAAATGTGATTGTATTCTTTCTTAAAATCTTCTTCATTTAGTGGAACATTCAATAATCTATATATCAAACTGTTGAAAATTGCATGCTTATGCGCAATATGATTGAAACCTGAATCATATTGCACATAAGCATGCAATTTTCAACAGTTTGATATATAGATTATTGAATGTTCCACTAAATGAAAATTTTAAGAAAGAATACAATCACATTTTGGACATAGCTAATTTAAATGGTTTTGGAAAGGAAATAATTATAACTAAATTAAAGAAATTCAGACAACAAAAAAGATTAAAAGAGTACACTACCCTGCAATCTGATTCAAAGAAAGGAAAACAATTTAAGAAAATCACTTATCATCCTGGAATACATAACAAATTTCAAAAAATTTTCAAGGAATTCAATATTACATTGGCACCGATAAATAAATTTAGCCTTGGTAACTTATTAATAACCAATAAGAAAATGAACACCCCAGATAGTAAAAAATCTGGAATTTATCAAATTGATTGTGGAGATTGCAATAAAGTATACATAGGAAAAACAAAAAGAAATTTGGACACTCGCACAAAGGAACACTTTAGAAATATTAAAAATGGTGAAATTGAAAAATCAGCTATTGCAGCACATAGTTTGTTGGAAGGTCATAAAATTGAAAAAGAAGCTAAACTTCTAAAACATTTGGAAAAACCTTTGGATTTGACAGTTTGGGAGAAAATATTTATTCAGAAGAACAAATTTAAATCCATGAATTTCGACATTCCAGATGAACGTGACCTCATCTCGAAGTTCATCAAATCAATACCAGATGGCAACGATATCTCGAAGTTCATCAAATCAACACCAGATGGCAACGTTATAGAGGGAGATTCCAACGAATATCCGGTAGTCATAATGGCGGTTGAAAATGAATGACAAGATCATTTGAAAACTATAGTTACCATGTTTAATAAAACATGAAATATGAGGTAAGATGTTAAAAATGACTCATTAATTTATTAATTAAGAACCTCATAATGTGTTTCCCATTTTTAACTTTGAAACCTCTTAATGTTACTTCCTATTGTGTATTTTATCTTAAATCTTTTAATTAGTTGCTAATAGGATGGGGAATGTGAAAAATCTAGATAGGATACACAAAAAGAAATGTACACACCAGAATGAAAGACCTTTTAGAAATGTAAAATGTGGAAAAATAGAAAAATTGGCATCTGACCTTTGAATAACATAGAGGAGTTGTTTCAGTCAATATGAGTACAAAAAATATAATGTTAGTACCTTTACTACGCCATTATTCATGTGTGGACATGTTAATCACAGAATTGAGGAGAGATCAAAATTGCTAAAACAACTGGAAAAATCAACAAAATTTACAGTTTAGGAGATATAGGCTAGTTTATACCTGTATTTTACCCCAAGTGGGAACATGGGTACTACCTATTGGGAGTTATGTAACCAAGGTAATTTAATTATCCTTATTTCTCTCAGATGTCAGCAAGTGACATGAAGTTAACGCATTGCCTCAAAGAGACATCTTAGTAGGCAACTATAGTATTACTTGTATGAGAAAGACTGATTAAATTTTGCTCGGTGGTCTAAATTTAGGCTTGAGGTTCTTTTACGAGCCTGAAAATCTTCAGATTCAGGACCCACAGCTTAAAGTCCCTCCTGGAGGACTTGTTCCTTGATTTTTTTTCATCCTAAAAAAATCCATCAATCCGTGTTGGGTTTAAACCCATGACTCTCAGAACCAGAAGCATGGGACTTAATCTCAGACTATTAAGGCTGATAGAAGAAGTATTCCATGTATGTGACAGGCCTAGAAGGTCCTTGGCCTATCAGCCGGCTGCTGGCCTCACAACCACATGTGTTAATCACAGAGGTAGATGATCATCTAGCCAGTGTAAGGATGACATATAGTCAGAATATCAGGTCCCCAGCCATTATAGCTGGTCTTCTCAATCTGAAGTTGCTTCTTATTGTAGGTACCCAAATGCCTCATGATGCTGGGTGGGCACCAGTTCCATACTGGCCGAAATTCCATGAGAAAATTTGTTCCCCCATGGGGACTTAAACCAGCACAAGTCCCGTAGCTCTGCACCAAGGCTTCTTGCCGTAACTACGTGGATACGGCGCGGGACATCCATAAAAATAAAGACAAGATAATGAATTTTGAATTTCTGAGGAAAATTATTTGATTGTGAGGTTTGTCTGCCCAACATCAAAGGGAAAGCACAAACAATGGTTCCTACTCTTTTTAAAAGGTGTTTATTGGTTAAAAACAAACAAAAATCCTTTGAAACATGTCCCAAATGATAGAGCAAAATATGAGATGTGATGTAAATAACTATTTCAATGTATTTAATAATGAATTTGTTTTACAGAATGATGTAATAGAGCCTGAAGACTTTACGTTTGATAAGTTTTATGATCTGTACCACAAGATCTGCCCTAGGAATGACATAGAGGAGTTATTTCAGTCAATGTGAGTACAAAACTTATAATGTTAGTGTCTGTACTTCATCAGGATTTTACCTCTTTTCCCTAATTCTAACACATTATAAATGTGGGTCTGATTGATCAAAGACATAGTATAACTTAAATCTATGGCATGACAGCTTTAAAGAACGGATTGCTGTCACTGTCTAGCAGAAGATAGTACAGGGAGTCTCATAGTTAGCATAATAGTCTTTTTTTTTTTTTTGCGATATAGCCAGGATTCAAATCTGGGACCTTTGATATGCAAATAGCTATGTTAAGTGTTACACTATAAACCCTGCAGACACACAGAGTCTTTTGTGTAACTGAAACTACTGATAAAGACCAGTTTGCATACTACTTATAGATTTGATTGAATTCTATTTTTCAGAAAATATACTGATACAGATAATTAACAGCATATCACATAGAGGTAGTAATCTATATAATCATCTCCCTTCCAATGTTAAACTTCTTACGGGCAGAAAATTAAAATTGTTTATATTTGAAAAGAAAAATGTTTGCCTAGACCGTGACTCGAACCCGGGACCTTTGGCTTTCCGGGCCAAATGCTCTACCAACTGAGCTAAACCGAGGCGAGTTGCAATCTAGATGCAAATTTTTCTCTTGTATACGTTGTATTTCCCTCGTGCCAAATGCTTTGAAACCTTTGCTTCTATTGACGATTTTATTATTAATTTAACACTTCTCATTGAAGTTTTTTTTTTCTCTCTTCAAATATAATTTATCCATCAGTGAGAAGTGTTAAATTAATAATAAAAACATCAATAGAAGCCTTACTGGCTTTATAAAGCAGTGTTAAATTCCCAATAAATGTCTTCTTAACTAAGAAGCTGCCATTTGCAAAGATAGAAGCAAAGGTTACAAAGCATTTGGCACGAGGGAATTAAAACATATATAAGAGAAAAATTTATGTTTAGATCGCAACTCGCCTCGGTAATTCAGTTGGTAGAGCATATGGCCCGAAAGCCAAAGGTCCAGGGTTCGAGTCTCGGTCTAGGTGTAAATTTTTCTCTTCAAATATAATATATCCTTCAGTGAGAAGTGTTAAATTAATAATAAAAACATCAGAAAATTTAAACTTGCTGTAAAGAACATTTTATTGTCTTACATACCATTAAGTATGGTGAATACCTAAATTTAAAATTGTAAGTAATATTTGATTGGAATTGTATCGCTATCCTTTCTTGTGAGAGTGCTGCCCCTTGATATTATGGTGTATTTTAGTTGCAATGTAAATTGGTTTTATTATGTATTTATGTATGTATGTGTTATATTTTATATTGTTGTTTATAATCTGGACACATCCTAAAGCATCTATGATGCTCTACTTACTTACTCGCTGGCACTATAGAACCCGTAGGTTCATGGCCGTGCGGACATAAGCTCTCCATATATCCCTATCCTGAGCTAATGCTTTCCAATCATTCCCTGTATAATCTACTTCCCTCAAATCATAGGTAATGTTATTCTCCCACCTCATTCTTGGTCTACCAACTGGGCGTTTTCCCTCTGGCTTCCCTACAAGAAGCTTCCATGCAAGTCTTTCATTCCCCATACGTGCAACATGTCCTGCCCATCGCAGTCTACGAGACTTAACTGTTCTTATTATATCTGGCTTCCTATAAAGACCATGCAGTTCATTGTTATGTAGTCTTCTCCATTCACCTGTCTGTTCGTCTCTCTTTGGTCCAAAAATTTTCCTAAGTACTTTATTCTCAAATACTTGTAATCTCCTTTCCTCCCTTAAAGTAAGAGTCCATGTTTCGCACCCATATAATATAACTGGTAGAATAATAGTTTTATATATTTTCAGTTTAACGTTTTTTGAAAAGAGTTGGGACATCAAGAGTCTCTGCAATGCATAATAGCACGCATTTCCAGAATTCAGCCTATGTTTAATTTCTTTGTGCATCTCAGTCCTATTTGTGATTATTGTTCCTAGATATTTGAATTCGGCCACTTCCTCAAAATTTCCCTCATTTGTCATTAGCTGTCCATTTCCATTATATAATGTATTTCTACGTGTGACCATATATTTAGTTTTATTGATATTTACTTCCAGTCCTAATTTCTTAGTGTTACTCAATAGCGTGTGCGTGTTGGCCTTTAGTATCTCCTCGCTATCGGCCAATAATACTACATCATCAGCATAAACTAACAACTTATTAATACCATTGAGTTGTAAGCCTTCCTCATTCTCTAAAGATTTAATGGCATGCTCTAGTACAAAATTAAATAGTAGAGGAGATAGTGCATCTCCTTGCTTCAACCCATTCTTGATTTCAAAAGTGTCCGAAAACTGTTTGCCTACACGCACCCTACTCTTTGTGCCATCTAGGCACATTCGTATGAGTCTAACTAACTTTTTAGGAATTCCGAACTCCAGCAGGATACTATATAACTTCTCCCTCTTAATTGAATCATATGCTTTTTTGAAGTCTACATATAGTTGATGTACAGTACCATTATATTCCCATTTCTTTTCTAAAATCTGTCTTATACTAAAAATCTGATCTGTTGTAGACCTGTTTCTTCTAAATGCACATTGATGATCTCCTAGAATGTCATCAATATAGGGAGTAAGTCTGCTTACTAATATATTTGTAAGAATTTTGTACGAAGTTGAAAGTAATGAGATGCCCCTGTAGTTGTTGCAATCAGTTTTATCTCCTTTCTTATAAATTGGTACGATAATTGACTCCTTCCATTCATCTGGAAGAGCTTCTTTTTCCCAAATCATACTAAGCAACCAGCGTATCTTGTCCATCAATTTTTCTCCCCCTGATTTTTTCACTTCTGCTGGGATCTCATCTGAACCTGATGCTTTATACATCTTCAATTTTTCAATCGCCATTTTAACCTCTAATGCATTTGGTTCTGCAACTAGCATTTCTGCTGTCTGTAAATTATCCTCCTCAATGTCCTGTTCTGTGTGTACATTTAATAGTTGATTAAAGTAACTTTTCCATCTAGTTAATATACTCCTGGAATCTGCAATCATATCCCCATTTTTATTCCGAATTATGTTTGTTCTAGCCTGAAACCCTTTCTTCTCTATACTAATTCCCTGATATAATTCTCTAATGTTCCTATTTTTTGCATTCATTTCAAGATCATTAATCTTCTCTCTCAAATATCCCCTCTTTTTACTCTTTAGTAACTTGGTGGTTTCCCGTCTAATACTACCCAATTGCTCTAAATTTACCTCATTTGGCTCGTGTAACCATTTCAATTTTGCTAGCTTTCTTTTCTTCACTATGTCGGCACATTCCTCATCAAACCACTTCTTGTTTTGCCTCTTTTTTAAACAACCAATGCTTTCTGATGCTGACAATTTAATAGTATCTCTTATAGCCTCCCATTCTTTATTTATATCAGTTTCTTCTTCATTTGCCACATTGTCATCTGAAGATTCCAGTACTTCAAATCTATTAGCAATTTTGATTTGGTATTCTTGCCGCATTTCATCATTTTTCAAGTTTTTTAATTCAAATTTTACAGAATCATCTTTAGCGTTTGTTCCTCTCATAAGTGATAGCTGTTGTCTGATTTTCACTCTGACCAGATGATGATCCGAATTGCAGTCTGTCCCTCTAACTGATCTAACATCGATGATGCTACTGTGCCAGCGTTTATCCACTAATACATGATCTATCTGGTTCCGAGTTTCTCCATCTGGGGACGTCCAGGTGTATTTATGAATATCCTTATGCTGAAATGTTGTGCTCTTAACAATGAGATTCTTCGATGTGGCAAATGTGACTAATCTAACCCTGTTGTCGTTACTATCTTCATGAAGACTGAATTTGCCTATTGTTGGTTTGAATATATCTGCCCGCCCCACTTTTGCATTAAAATCTCCCAAGACAATTTTCATATGATATCGTGAAAGGCTATCAAATAAGCATTCTAATTAAATTTGAAGAGAAAAATTTTCGCCTAGACCGGGACTCGAACCCGGGACCTTTGGCTTTCCGGGCCAAGTGCTCTACCAACTGAGCTACCGAGGCGAGTTACGATCTAGACGCAAATTTTTCTCTTATGTACGTAATTGTAATTCCCTCGCGCCAAATGCTTGAAACCATAGCTTCTATCTTTGCAAATGGCGGCTTCTTAGTTAAGAAGACATTTATTGGGAATTTAAACACAAATATAATTTATCCTTCTATGAGAAGTGTTAAATTAATAATAAAATCGTCAAGCATTCTAATTCTTCATAGAACTCATCCTTGATCTTATCATCTTTATCTTCTGTGGGGGCATGTACATTTACAATTATAAAATCATGTCGTTTACCCTTTAGAATTATGTATGATATCCTATCACTAACGAACTTAATATCTCGGATAGCGGATAGGATCCTCCTTCTGACTAAAAAACCCGTTCCAAATGCAGGTCTTTCTGCGCCCCCGTAGTATAATGCAAAGCTTCCTGTTTCCTGACAACCTTCTCCTGGCCACCTAACTTCCTGTAAAGCAACTATATCCAAGGGCGATTTATCTAAATCCCGCGTTAATATCTCTAGTGCCCCGCTATTGTATAAAGTCCTAACATTCCATGTTCCTAGGAACATGTCCCTATGTTTGAGCCTTTGGCATGGGTTCCCTGAAGTAGTCCCCGCCCGGAGAACCAAATGGGGGACTATTTGACCTCCGGAAAATTTTACCCCAGTTGAACCCATGTCCGCATTTCTTGACGGTTGTATTTTTATGGTGAAAGATCGTCACTCTTTCGACCAAGGTACTTTTTTCGTCTGGCTTATCACCTTCGACCAGTCCGGCATGGGTAACCCTATCGGCAGCAATGCTACCGCCGGCATAGCTCTCAGGATCATTTAAGCACGCAAGCCACTCCACCACGACAAAGTAAAGATACCATGGAGGGATCTATGATGCTCTAATGGATGTTAAATAAAATAAATAAATAAATATATGAAATCTTCAGGTTTCATTCATATTGCACATAAACATGCAATTTTCAACAGTTTGATATACAGATTATTAAATATTCCACTGATTGAAGATTTTAAGAAAGAATACAATCATATTTTGAACAGCTTTTTTAAGTGGTTTTGGAAAAGAAATAATTATAAATAAATTAAGGAAATTGATACAACAAAAAATATTAAAAGAATACACCACCCTTCATTCTGATTCAAAGAAAGGAAAACAATTAAAGAAAATTAGTTATCATCCTCAAATACAGAACAAATTTCAAGAAATTCAATATTACTCTGGCACCGATAAATAAATAAATTTACCCTTGGTAATAATAATAAAAAAAAAAAAAAAGGAATTTAGACACTCACACAAAAGAACACTTTAAAAATAAATGGTGAAATTGAAAAATCAGCTATTGCATCTCATAGTTTGTTGGAGAGTCATAAAATTGAAAAAGAGGCTAAAATTTTAAATATTAGAAAAACCTTTGGAAGTGGAGAAAATATATATATTCAGAAGAACAAATTTATATCCATGAATTTTGAAATTGTCGGTGAACAAGACTTGATCTCAAGGTTCATTAAATCAATACCATATGGCAACGTTATAGATGAAGATTCCAACGAAAATCCTGTAGTCATGATTTTGGCTGAAGATGAGAGGGACACCTTTTGAAAACTGCAGTTCCTGTGTTAAAAAAAAACATGAAGTATGAGGTTAGATAAGAATTGATTCATTAATTGAAGAACCTCATAATGTTATTTTCCATAATTGACTTATGAATAAGGTAAGATGTTTAACTTCCTCAGAATTTTATCCAGTTAGATTGGTCAGTGGCAGCATTTAATTTTGATTCATCTGGAACATGTTTTAATAATTCAAGGAAGTAACACTATGAGATTTATTTTAGATAATATGAGTTAGATATGCATTACTTACCTCATATATGTTGCTTTTTGAAGACTCGTGAGTTTTGATGCCTTCTGCATCATTGTCAATTCTCTCTAACTGTCAATACAGCAGTTGGTAATTCCTGTAGGTTGATTTCTGCTATCTGTTTGCTGACCAATGAACTTCCAAATCAAATTTTTTTTCCCGGGAATTTCAAAGTTCATTATTTTATTTCTATTTTTGTGTATGAAAATTTTCTCCTAAATTGTGTGTTCCTCAGATTTATCTGTTCCAATAATTTGGCATTTGTTTCAATTCTGTGTTTTTCTGACCATGCATGTGTAGCTATTGCAGATTTTTCTATTTCTCCATTTTTTTTACATTTCTAAGGTGTTCTTTCAATCTTGTATTCAAGTACCTTTTTGTTTTTCCTATGTATATTTTTTCACAGTCTTTGCAATTAATTTGATAAATTCCTGATTTGTTGCTTCATCAATCTTTTCATATTTTTTGGTTTTAATTAATCTATTAAGACTAATTTGATGTTAAATTTTCTGAATTTTTTTAAAAGTTATTATATGCCAAAGGATGGTATGTAAATTTCTTTATTTTTTTTACTAATTCCTTTATCTGTCTGAAGGGTACTTTCATTTACCAATTTTTGTTTTTTTGAATCTATTTATTTTCTTATGAATCATGTTTTCTTCAAAACCATTTTCTTTTGCTATGTTAATGTGTTTTTCCTCTGTACTAAAATTGTCTTTGTTCTTGAATATGTATTTAATATTAATTTGAATATGTGTCTCAATTATTACCATTGAGTTGATTTGCTGGGTATATTATTTTTGTTTTGTTAAAAATATTTTAGATTGTTGCCCCATATAGAAAACATAAAATCTTAACCTGTGCTACTGTCTACCTACCTACCTACCTACCACATGATACTTACAATTTTAAATAACCAACAGAATGATATTACATAGATTGTGATGTGTTGCAGTACACAGGGGAAAGCAGACACTATCAATGTGGACCAATTTATTATGTTTTTAAATGAGAAACAACGAGACCCCAGGCTTAACGAGATTCTCTACCCTCTGTACGATGAGAAAAGAGCAGCTGAAATCATCAGTACATACGAACAAGATGAGCAAGCCAAGAACGAACGTGAGTACTCCTTAATTTGCATAGATCCTATATCAAATATTCTTTGTCTAAATCTGAGTTGAAAATACATATCCTACCTCATATTAAGACAAATTCCAGTATTCATCTTAAAGGAGGCCTTGGGGGCCAATCTGGACATGAACAAGTGAAGAATATCTTCAATCCATCCTTAGTGAGATGCCCTCCACATGAGCTATGTTTTTTTTTTTTTTTTCAATCTGTCAATCCTCCCGGTGTCTGGGCCTGATGAGGAGTACCAAAAAAGGGTTACACCTTGCATCAACCAGTGCATCTGCAAGCTATGTGACCAAAAATGTTAACAATACCACCTTATTGACTGTATAGCCAGAAGAAAGCCTCTAATATTCTATGCAGACGATAATAACTTTCAGTAATTGTATTATCTCTCCATGGTATCTTTACCTTGTCGTGGTGGAGTGGCTTGCATGCTTAAATGATCCTGAGAGCTATGCCGGCGGTAGCATTGCTGCCGATAGGGTTACCCATGCCGGACTGGTCGAAGGTGATAAGCCAGACAAAAAAGTACCTTGGTCGAAAGAGTGGCGATCTTCACCTTAAAATACAACCGTCAAGAAATGCGGACTGGGTTCAACTGGGGTAAAATTTTCTGGAGGTCAAATAGTCCCCCATTCGGTTCTCCGGGCGGGGACTACTTCAGGGAACCCATGCCAAAGGCTCAAACACAGGGACATGTTCCTAGGAACATGGAATGTTAGGACTTTTATACAATAGCGGGGCACTAGAGATACTAATGCGGGAACTAGATAAATCACCCTTGGATATAGTCGCTTTTCAGGAAGTTAGGTGGCCAGGAGAAGGTAGTCGGGAATTAGGAAGCTTTGTATTATACTACGGGGGTTCAGAAAGACCTGCATTTGGAACGGGTTTTTTAGTCAGGAGGAGGATCCTATCCGCTATCCGAGATATTAAGTTTGTTAGTGATAGGGTATCATACATAATTCTAAAGGGTAAACAACATGATTTTATAATTGTAAATGTACATGCTCCCACAGAAGGAAAGATGACAAGATCAAGGATGAATTCTATGAAGAATTAGAATGCTTATTTGATAGCCTTTCACGATATCATATGAAAATTGTCTTAGGAGATTTTAATGCAAAAGTGGAGTGAGAAGATATATTCAAACCAACAATAGGCAAATTCAGTCTTCATGAAGATAGTAATGACAACGGGGTTAGATTAGTCACATTTGCCATATTAAAGAGTCTCATTGTTAAGACCACAACATTTCAGTATAAGGATATTCATAAATACACCTGGATGGAGAAACTTGGAACCAGATAGATCATGTATTAGTGGATAAACGCTGGTACAGTAGCATCATCGATGTTAAATCAGTTAGAGGGACAGACTGCAATTCGGATCATCATCTGGTCAGAGTGAAAATAAGACAACGGCTATCGCTTATGAGAGGAACAAATGCTAAAGATGATCATGTAAAATTTGATTTAAAAAACTTGAAAAAATGATGAAATGCAGCAAGAATACCAAATCAAAATTGCTAATAGATTTGAAGTACTGGAATCTTCTGATGACAATATGGCAAACGAAGAAGAAACTGATATAAATAAAGAATGGAGGCTATAAGAGATATTATTAAATTGTCAGCATCAGAAAGCATTGGTTGTTTAAAAAAGAGGCAAAACAAAGAAATGGTTTGATGAGGAATGTGCCAACATTGTAAAGAAAAGAAAGCTAGCAAAAATGAAATGGTTACACGAGCCAAATGAGGTAAATTTAGAGCAATTGGGTAGTATTAGACGGGAAACCACCAAGCTACTAAAGAGTAAAAAGAGGGAATATTTGAGAGAGAAGATTAATGATCTTGAAATGAATGCAAAAAATAGGAACATTACAGAATTGTATCAGGGAATTAGTATAGAGAAGAAAGGGTTTCAGGCTAGAACAAACATAATTCAGAATGAAAATGGGAATATGATTGCAGATTCCAGGAGTATATTAAATAGATGGAAAAGTTACTTTAATCAACTATTAAATGTACATACAGAACAGGACATTGAGGAGAATAATTTGCAGACAGCAGAAATGCTAGTCGCAGAGCCAAGTGCATTAGAGGTTGAAATGGCGATTGAAAAATTGAAGATGTATAAAGCATCAGGTTCAGATGAGCTGATAAAATCAGGGGGAGAAAAATTGATGGACAAGATACGCTGGTTGCTTAGTATGATTTGGGAAAAAGAAGCTCTTCCAGATGAATGGAAGAATCAATTACCATACCAATTTATAAGAAAGGAGATAAAACTGATTGCAACAACTACAGGGGCATCTCATTACTTTCAACTTCGTACAAAATTCTAACAAATATATTAGTAAGCAGACTTACTCCCTATATTGATGACATTCTAGGAGATCATCAATGTGGATTTAGAAGAAACAGGTCTACAACAGATCAGATTTTTAGTATAAGACAGATTTTAGAAAAGAAATGGAAATATAATGGTACTGTACATCAACTGTATGTAGGCTTCAAAAAAGCATATGATTCAATTAAGAGGGAGAAGTTATATAGTATCCTGCTGGAGTTCGGAATTCCTAAAAAGTTAGACTTATATGAATGTGTCTAAATAACACAAAGAGTGGGGTGCGTGTAGGCAAACAGTTTTCGGACACTTTTGAAATCCAGAATGGGTTGAAGCAAGGAGATGCACTATCTCCTCTACTATTTAATTTTTTATTAGAGCATGCCATCAAATATTTAGAGAATGAGGAAGGCTTACAACTCAATGGTATTAATAAGCTGTTAGTTTATGCTGATGATGTAGTATTGTTGGCCGATAGCGAGGAGATACTAAAGGACAACGCGCACACACTATTGAGTAACACTAAGAAATTAGGACTGGAAGTAAATATCAATAAAACTAAATATATGGTCACACGTAGAAATTCATTAAATAATGGAAATGGACAGCTAATGACGAATGAGAGAAATTTTGAGGAAGTGGCTGAATTCAAATACCTAGGAACAGTAATCACAAACAGGAATGCGATGCGGAAAGAAATTAAACATAGGCTCAATTCTGGAAATGCATGTTATTATGCATTGCAGAGACTCTTGGTTTCCCAACTCCTTTAAAAAAATGTTAAACTGAAAATATATAAAACTATTATTCTTACTTACTTACTCACTGGCACTATCATGGCCACATGGACATAAGTTCTCCATACATCCCTATCCTGAGCTAATGCTTTCCAATCATTCCCTGTATAATCTACTTCCCTCAAATCGTAGTTAATGTTATTCTCCCACCTCTTTCTTGGTCTACCAACTGGGCGTCTTCCCTCTGGCTTTCCTACAAGAAGCTTCCATGCAAGTCTTTCATTCCTCATATGTGCAACATGCCCTGCCCATCGCAGTCTATGAGACTTAACTGTTCTTATTATATCTGGCTTCCTATAAAGACCATGTAGTTGATTGTTATGTAGTCTTCTCAATTCACCTGTCTGTTCATCTCTCTTTGGTCCAAAAATTTTCCTAAGTACTTTATTTTCAAATACTTGTAATCTCCTTTCCTCCCTTAAAGTAAGAGTCAATGTTTTGCACCCGTATAATATAACTGGAAGAATAATAGTTTTATATTTTTTCAGTTTAACGTTTTCTGAAAGGAGTTGGGACATCAAGAGTCTCTGCAATGCATAATAGCACGCATTTCCAGAATTGAGTCTATGTTTAATTTCTTTTTGCATTTCATTCCTATTTGTGATTATTGTTCCTAGGTATTTGAATTCAGCCACTTCCTGAAAATTTCCCTCATTTGTCCTGAGCTGTCCGTTTCCATTATATAATGAATTTCTACATGTGACCATATATTTAGTTTTATTGATATTTACTTCCAGTCCTAATTTCTTAGTGTTACTCAATAGTGTGTGCGTGTTGTCCTTTAGTATCTCCTCGCTATGGGCCAACAATACTACATCATCAGCATAAACTAACAGCTTATTAACACCATTACTCTACCAGTTATATTATATGGGAGCGAAACATGGACTCTTACTTTAAGAGAGGAAAGGATATTACAAGTATTTGAGAATAAAGTACTTAGGAAAATTTTTGGACCAAAGAGAGATGAACAGACAGGTGAATGGAGAAGACTACATAACAATGAACTACATGGTCTTTATAGGAAGCCAGATATAATAAGAACAGTTAAGTCTCGTAGACTGCGATGGGCAGGACATGTTTCACGTATGGGGAATGAAAGACTTGCTTGGAAGCTTCTTGTAGGAAAGCCAGAGGGAAGGCGCCCAGTTGGTAGACCAAGAATGAGGTGGGAGAATAACATTAACTATGATTTGAGGGAAATAGATTATACAGGGAATGATTGGAAAGCATTAGTTCAGGATAGGGATGTATGGAGAGCTTATGTCCGTGCGGCCATTAACCTATGGGTTCGATAGTGCCAGTGAGTAAGTAAGTAATTGTATTATAATGTACACAGTGTGTTTAATAAGTCTTTATATATATATATATATATCTTTTTTTTTTTTTTTTTTCATTCTGAGAATTTTCCACATCATTGAGGATTTTCTCCAACCGATCTTAGTAATTATCATGAATAAAAAAAAATATATATAAACACACACGCATGCGCACACACACACACACACACACGCACGCACACACACACATATACATATATATATAAAATGACTATGAACTTTTAGACTATCAGTTTGCAATAAACATTCACAAATTTCCCTTAATTAAAGTTCTTCATCGTTCTCTGTGTCTACATCTGTTACAACAAATTTCCTCATTGAATTTTGAATGTTGTTCTTCCAGGTTGTTCTTGGTCTTCCCTTTCTGTTCCTTCTTTCAATTTTCCATGCATAGACAGCCTTTGGTAGTCTTCCATCCTGCATTCTTCTTACGTGTCCATACCATTTTAGCCTTCTGTGTTCAATCTCATCCATTATATTTCTTTCTGCATTCATCCATTTTCTAATTTGTGTTTTTCCAATTTTTTACAGTCGAGATTTTTTTGACAGCTCTTCTCCAAAAATCCATTTCAACTGAAGTTATTCTATTTATATTTGAAGTTTTTATTATTGGTTTACCACTTCTCACTGAAGGATAAATTATATTTGAAGAGAAAAATTTTTGCCCAGACCGAGACTCGAACCCGGGACCTTTGGCTTTCTGGGCCAAATGCTCTACCAACTGAGCTATCGAGGCGAGTTGTGATCTAGACGCAAATTTTTCTCATATATACATTGTATTTCCCTTGCGCCAAATGCTTTGAAACCTTTGCTTCTATCTTTGTTGACATGTTGTTGTGTCATTGTCCAAACTTCCGATCCATATAACATTATACATTCTAGTATGGATTAATAGATTAGTTGTTTTGTTCTGTTAATGATGTTTTTACTCCATAGTATAGAGTTTAACATTCCTATGTTTTTACTTCCATTACTGGTTTTACTACTTAAGTAGTTAAAAATTGTAACTCATTGGGATAATTACTGATAATGTGTATTCGTCTGAAGAATATACCAGTATCTTTCTTGCTGTCTGTGTCATCTATATTTTTCATTGCATGTATAAATTTCCATTCTCATTAATATCATAGATTGAATCACAAATATGCTGCTCACCTCATATTAATAAATTACAAAGGAATGAAGGTATTGAGGTTCTCATGAAAATATTTTTTTTTAATTTTACCTTCAAAAATTTGTTTTTAATTTAAAAAATATATGTATATAGTTTTTAAATTTTACCTTCAAAGTTATTTTTAATTTGGAAAAAATAAGTGCCAATTACAATTTAAAAATGTCAAAGAATAAAACTAAAAGGACATGATACCTTAAGAGCAAAAATAGCAATTGATAATAAAATTTTAGAGCAGGTGAACAGTTTTAAATGTCTAGGTTTCAATTTATCATATGTTAAAATTGAAGATATTAATGACAAAATAAATAAATTTAATCTAATGTGTGGCACTATTAAAAGAACCCTTAAAAACACAAGAAAAGAAACAAAAATTAAATTTTATAAAGTAATGGCTGTTCCTGTATTGATGTATGGATCAGAATGTTGGATGATGATCACTAAAAGACAAGAACAAAGATTGGAAGCAGCTGAGATGCAATTTTAAGAAATATAGCAGGATATACTCTGCTGGATAAGAAAAGAAATGAAGATATAAGAAAGGAACTAAATATTTTCAAACTTACAGACCGAATAATTAAATATAGAGCAATTCTATGAAAATGTCATACCGGGGTGAAAATTTTGAAATTGACGCAGGAATAATTTTGATGATGTAATATATTTCTTTAAAGATCAAATTTTATTCATATATATATATAATGAAAAGCACCGGTGAAAGTCCACATCCCTGTCTTACTCCAGTGTTGATCTTTTCCCAAGAAGATAATTTGCCATCTTGTTTAACAGAGATTTCATTATCTTTATAGATGTTGAAGATATTAGTAATATATTGTTGTGGAACGTTATCATCAGCTAAAATTTGTAGTAATATATTTGTGTCTACTTTGTCAAAAGCCATTATGAAGTCAACAAAGGCAAACCTCAAACTCGATGCTATTCTTTTTGCAGACAATTTAACTCTTTTGGCACTTTCCAAAAATGATTTGCAAACCAATTTATAATTTACAAAAAATAGCTGCCAAATTTAATATAGAAATATCAATTAACAAAACTAAAATTATGGCATTTCATGGGAAGGACCCCATACAAAGTAAAATCTGTCTCCAGAATAAAATTTTAGAGAGATCTAACCAATTTAAATATCTTCGATATTATCTCTCTATCTGGGATGAAAAGGATATCCCTGAAAAAATTACTAGTTATGATAAAAGTTTGGGAATTATTAATCAAGTTATGAAACCATCCCTTGTACAAAAAAACACCAGATTTCGTTTATATAACACTTTGGCTAGACCAGTGTTGACCTATAGTAGTGAAGCATGGACACTAAAAAGACAACATGAAAGCAGAATAACGGCTTGTGAAATGAGATTCATGCGCAGAACAGCAGGTTACACCAGATTGGATCGGAGAAGGAACACCGATATCTTAAAAGAATTGAAGACTACGCCAATTTTGGAATATATTAAACAGTACCAACTAAATTGGAAACACCATCTAGAAAAAATGAGTTCAAATCGGATCCCCAAAGCTGTTTATAATTATATACCAAGAGGACGAAGATCACTGGGCCGTCCTATGAAACGCTGGAGGGAAAATTTTCTATAGGATCGTAATAGGCCTTGACCTAATACTTGGAAGGAAGAAGAAGAAGATCAAATTTTCTGATTCTATAAGATAATATTTCAAATGTGTATTATTTTAATCTAATATTAGTGGAAAAACTTGTAATATTCCAAACGTGTAAAAATATGCAGAATTTTACCAATTTTTTTCTTTAATGATTCGGTTGTATTAATTCGTTTTATTTCACAAACTCTTTTGTTAAACCATACTTTGACCCTCCTTAGTCGTAAATGTAATAATATTAATTGCATTCTAATGTTCTAGAAACCTTAAATGTGTCCTATAATTATTAACTGTAAGCTGTGGTCAGTCAGTCACAGAAAACGTATAAAAATCACTGTACACAACATAATAATTGATGGATTAAAATTTTCTCATGGATTCTACATTATCGGTACATGACTAACAAAAAAGTATTGATGACATTTTCTTGTTAAAGTCATTTATTTTTCCCGCTAGAGTCCCATGACTGATTGACTTTTTGTCCCCTCATTTATATTGCTAATACGCATGGCACACTAAGTTGCTTGCTGCATTCCACTGAGAATTAACATAAACATTGTTTAGAAAATCTGGTAGACTGTTCGGTTCAGCTGTTCCATAAAATAATTACAGGCTCTACTTCTGTGTCAATTTGAGCTAAAAGGCAGTCAGCAGAAGCATTTAAATATGTTCTGGTAAGCGTTGCAGTAAATGAAACAGCCATACTTGTTGATTTCTCAGAAAATTATACCTACAAAGGGGCATGCCATAGTGTAGTGGTTAAGGCACTGTGCTACAAACCGGAAGGTCGAGGGTTCAAGTCCTGGTGGGGTCAGGATTTTTAAACTGACCCAAACCCTCTGGTGGCACTGTGGTCCTGGGGTCGAATCAGCCTCCAACGGAAATGAGTATCATATACTTGTTCTGGGGGTAAAGGCAGTTGTCACGCAGTGCTGACAACCCAGCTGACATCAAGTGCCAATTGTCCAGAAAAAAATGGGAGCCTTAACCTCCTACTACCCCAAGGGCCTCCCGAGGCCTGTAGTGGGATCAGTCTACTTTTACCTTTATACCTACAAAGAACAAAATGATATCCAGGCAGTTCATTGGAACAATAAGCATATCTCAATATTAACTGTTGTTTTTGAAGAGAAAAATTTTCGCCTAGACTCGAACCCGGGACCCTTGGCTTTCCAGGCCAAGTGCTCTACCAACTGAGCTACCAAGGCGAGTTGTAATCTAGACGCAAATTTTTCTCTTATATACGTTGTAATAATTAATAGGGAATTAATGGGTACATAATAAATTCCAAAAGATATTTGAGAAGTTTAATATTAAATTAGCACTGAAAAATAACTAAACTTTAAATAAACTAATAAAAACCAACAAAAATGAAAAAAAACTGATAAAAATAAAAAGTCAGGAATGTATCAAATTGAATGTGTGGGTTGTGAAAAGATATATATATATATATATATATATATATATATATAGGAAAAACAAAAAGAAACCTAAAAATTAGAACCAAAGAACACATAAGAAATATTAAAAATGGGGAAATAGAAAAATCTGCAGTTTGGTCTGAAAAACATAATATAAATTCAGACACTAAATTATTAAAACAGTTAGAAAATACAAAAGTGCTATTTGGGAAAAAATCTATATTCAGAAGAAATGAATTTTGAAATACCGACGGAACTTGACCTTGTTTAGAGGTTCTTTGGCCAACCACAGGATGGAGCTGACATCGACATCCAGGGTGTGCAACATAATGCAATATAAATCAAACCAGTCTGGACAAGCTGACGATAAAACAGAATTGTTTTGAAGCATGTTCAAGAACAAATCAACATTAATATTGAGGCAAGATGATTAGACTAAAAATAATATAATTAAGAAATATATTATATAAATTGGTGTCAAATTATACAACAATTAGCAATTAGATAATAACCTATGGTTATGCATGATTTTTTTTTCTCTGCAGTCAAACACTTTTGAATAAGCTGGCATCAGAAATTGAGTTTTTTTTTTTTTTTTTTTTCAAATTTAACAAAAGAAATACAGTATATGTTCCTTAGGCAAGGAAAAGGGTCCAATAAATTTGACTTGCTCAGGAATTTGCTTAGTTTACACTGTTCTTTTTTTTTATGTTTTTATTATTAATTTCATATATCTCAATGATGGATAAATCTATTTGAAGAGAAAAATTATATGCCCAGACAGGGATTTGAACCCGGGTTCAAGTCCCGGTCTGAGCATATAATTTTTCTCTTCAAATATGATTTCACTGTTCTTGCTGACAGACTTTTCTCACCTGGGCCAATTTCAAGGCACATCTGTCTACTAGAATCTGACTGCCATTTTGACCATTGGAAGTCATATATTCTTTCCCTCTGGTGGTTAGCAGAAAAACCTCACAATTTAATCTTTTTCCACAACAACTTCAAAATTCATTATTATGTCTCTATTTTTTTAATATATATTTTCTTCATTCTAGTTTTCTATATATGTTAATTCTAAGAATGCTTATTATTAATATCTATTAAAGTTTATTTAATTTAACCAATCTTAAGAAGATTTTAAGTCAAACATAAAAATAAAACATTTAATTTCTGGTGGGGTTGGGAATTTTTATTGTAAAATTTTCAATCTCATGGCTACATTTTGCACCAGATATCTGGATTAAATTTCAAACCCCTTCACAGTACATATGTTGAGAGGGCATGTGGTACTGTTGATAATGATTCTTCCATTGGTTTAAGACTTTAACCCTGGTGCTTTTCATCAGTAATTGGCTACATGTCAACATTTTTAATTTCATTCCTCACACACTTATATTATGCATATGTTTCTAGCATTACACTCATCCTAAACTCCTATGTAATACGGTCTGCCAAAATGCCATATAACATTTGAAATAAACCATATTAATGTAATCTATATGCCTAGTGCAGAACCCAAAGGATGAAAAGCACAGTGGGTTAGCATTGTAATATATACACACACACATAAATAAATAATGTACATAAAGTTTTCAGGTATGTAATATCCCTCACACAACATACTTGCACTAAACTGGAACTCTTTCTGAACACAAGACATCCCAAATGCTACTACCACCTTAGCTAATTCATTTTATTGATCATATTATGTAGGAAGACATGTTACATTTTCAGATATGGAAAGGGATTCAATTAGAATGACTTGTGTAAGGAATGATATTGAAGAGAAAATATTTATATGTTGAATGTAATATTAATAGATGAGCGTCTGTAACTACTGAAGATGAGGCTAACAAACCTTGAAACATAAGTCTAACAGAAACAATGATTCATTCATAGTGTTCTGCCCAAGAGCAGGTCTTTCACTGCAAACTCAGCATTCTCATAAACAATGATATGAGATAAGAATTAAACAAACGAAACTAATTATTAAATAAAACCTCAAAATATTTTAGTTCCTATTGTATTTTAAAATTAATAAGGGTACCAGATGATGATTGTTTTGTGTTGTATGCAGGGAAGCTGACAAAAGATGGCTTGATTCGTTATTTGATGTCAGATGAGAATGCTCCTGTGTTTCTGGATCGACTGGATATTTACATGGATATGGATCAGCCATTGTCTCATTATTACATCAACAGTTCACACAACACATATCTCACAGGCAGACAGTTCGGTGGCAAGTCATCTGTTGAGATGTATCGCCAAGTGTTATTAGCTGGTTGCAGGTAAATATACAGTGAATCCAGTTAAGAATACTTAGAATTTCACAGGAGCCTGTCCACCCATGATATGATACTATGCGGTTTGTATTAATCTATTGATTTAATAACTGGATTTATGCAGAAAAGAGCTCCATTTTCCAATGTAATTCTTCTAAAGTTAATCTGTTCTGCTTTGAGAGTTTTGCTGTAATGAGGATCATAATTGAGTTTTCTTTCTTCTAACACCAATAACTGATTTCTGATTTTCTGTTGGGCAGAATACAGTGTGATATCTCATGACTGTAGTTCAAGATTTAGTTCTGATAACACTGTTCTGCATGGATTTTGTTTCTTTTTAAATAAATGAGCGTTTCTGAATCACAATTTCACGCTGATTGCAAAAATGAAATCCATTTTCGCATACGTCAGAATTTTTTACAATTCAAAATTTTATGTTTTGAATATTTTTTGTAATGTACATACTGTAGTAAGATTACAGTGTGCTTATCGTTCGTTAGAAAGACCCAACAGTTTATAATTTCAACTTTATTACTTAAAATGTGAAATAATATAACTATTATTATTTTTATATTTTAAATTATGTTTATATTTATTAAAATCTACTAACTATACCCGCCCTAGGTACATACAAAAATTGGTAGTTGTGTAAATGGACTAAATCTGTTTTGCTATATATGTGGGTCTTATACGTTAGTAAAACAAAAAAATATAATTGCTTTTGTATAGAAAACTTACTTTCAATATTTTGGCATTAAATTAGGAGACCAGGATAAATTCTGGTGCCCTCAAAAAGTGTGTCATAGTTTTATTAAATTAATATTAAGAAGCTAAAGCTGTTACTTAGATTGAAATAAGTATATTAAAGTACACTACTAAATCATTGTAATCAAATGGTAAAGAGAAAAATTTTTGCCTGAACCGGGAATCGAACCCCGAACCTTCAGCTTTCCGTGCTGATGCTCTAACCATTGAGCTAATCCAGGCTTCCCTCCCATCCAAGCATAAATCCTTCCTTTACCTTCTGTCTTGGTCCCACATTCAAATGCTATGAATCATCATTCACAAATACACAATGAATGGCTTCTACCTGAAGAAGACATGAAGGGACTCCACATAGCTATAGCATTATTTATTAAATTAATATTAAGAAGCTAAAGCTGTTACTTAGATTGAAATAAGTATATTAAAGTACACTACTAAATTATTGTAATCAAATGGTAAAGAGAAAAATTTTTGCCTGAACCGGGAATCGAACCCCGAACCTTCAGCTTTCCGTGCTGATGCTCTAACCATTGTGTACTTTAATATACTTATTTCAATCTAAGTAACAGCTTTAGCTTCTTAATATTAATTTAATAAATAATGCTATAGCTATGTGGAGTCCCTTCATGTCTTCTTCAGGTAGAAGCCATTCATTGTGTATTTGTGAATGATGATTCATAGCATTTGAATGTGGGACCAAGACAGAAGGTAAAGGAAGGATTTATGCTTGGATGGGAGGGAAGCCTGGATTAGCTCAATGGTTAGAGCATCAGCACGGAAAGCTGAAGGTTCGGGGTTCGATACCCGGTTCAGGCAAAATATTTTCTCTTTACCATTTGATTACAATAATTTAGTAGTGTACTTTAATATACTTATTTCAATCTAAGTAACAGCTTTAGCTTCTTAATATTAATTTAATAAATAATGCTATAGCTATGTGGAGTCCCTTCATGTCTTCTTCAGGTAGAAGCCATTCATTGTGTATTTGTGAATGATGATTCATAGCATTTGAATGTGGGACCAAGACAGAAGGTAAAGGAAGGATTTATGCTTGGATGGGAGGGAAGCCTGGATTAGCTCAATGGTTAGAGCATCAGCATGGAAAGCTGAAGGTTCGGGGTTCGATACCCGGTTCAGGCAAAATTTTTCTCTTTACCATTTGATTACAATATTTAGTAGTGTACTTTAATATACTTATTTCAATCTAAGTAACAGCTTTAGCTTCTTAATATTAATTTAATAAATAATGCTATAGCTATGTGGAGTCCCTTCATGTCTTCTTCAGGTAGAAGCCATTCATTGTGTATTTGTGAATGATGATTCATAGCATTTGAATGTGGGACCAAGACAGAAGGTAAAGGAAGGATTTATGCTTGGATGGGAGGGAAGCCTGGATTAGCTCAATGGTTAGAGCATCAGCACGGAAAGCTGAAGGTTCGGGGTTCGATACCCGGTTCAGGCAAAAATTTTTCTCTTTACCATTTGATTACAATAATTTAGTAGTGTACTTTAATATACTTATTTCAATCTAAGTAACAGCTTTAGCTTCTTAATATTAATTTAATAAATAATGCTATAGCTATGTGGAGTCCCTTCATGTCTTCTTCAGGTAGAAGCCATTCATTGTGTATTTGTGAATGATGATTCATAGCATTTGAATGTGGGACCAAGACAGAAGGTAAAGGAAGGATTTATGCTTGGATGGGAGGGAAGCCTGGATTAGCTCAATGGTTAGAGCATCAGCATGGAAAGCTGAAGGTTCGGGGTTCGATACCCGGTTCAGGCAAAAATTTTTCTCTTTACCATTTGATTACAATAATTTAGTAGTGTACTTTAATATACTTATTTCAATCTAAGTAACAGCTTTAGCTTCTTAATATTAATTTAATAAATAATGCTATAGCTATGTGGAGTCCCTTCATGTCTTCTTCAGGTAGAAGCCATTCATTGTGTATTTGTGAATGATGATTCATAGCATTTGAATGTGGGACAAGACAGAAGGTAAAGGAAGGATTTATGCTTGGAGTGGAGGGAAGCCTAGATTAGCTCAATGGTTAGAGCATCAGCACGGAAAGCTGAAGGTTCGGGGTTCGATTCCCAGTTCAGGCAAAAAATTTTCTCTTTACCATTTGATTACAATAATTTAGTAGTGTACTTTAATATACTTATTTCAATCTAAGTAACAGCTTTAGCTTCTTAATATTAATTTAATAAATAATGCTATAGCTATGTGGAGTCCCTTCATGTCTTCTTCAGGTAGAAGCCATTCATTGTGTATTTGTGAATGATGATTCATAGCATTTGAATGTGGGACCAAGACAGAAGGTAAAGGAAGGATTTATGCTTGGATGGGAGGGAAGCCTGGATTAGCTCAATGGTTAGAGCATCAGCACGGAAAGCTGAAGGTTCGGGGTTCGATTCCCGGTTCAGGCAAAAATTTTTCTCTTTACCATTTGATTACAATAATTTAGTAGTGTACTTTAATATACTTATTTCAATCTAAGTAACAGCTTTAGCTTCTTAATATTAATTTAATAAATAATGCTATAGCTATGTGGAGTCCCTTCATGTCTTCTTCAGGTAGAAGCCATTCATTGTGTATTTGTGAATGATGATTCATAGCATTTGAATGTGGGACCAAGACAGAAGGTAAAGGAAGGATTTATGCTTGGTTGGGAGGGAAGCCTGGATTAGCTCAATGGTTAGAGCATCAGCACGGAAAGCTGAAGGTTCGGGGTTCGATTCCTGGTTCAGGCAAAAATTTTTCTCTTTACCATTTGATGTCATAGTTTTGTTGCAGAGTTGAGGAGTTGGAAAAATGAAAAAAAGAAGTCATTGCTCTTTGGTATCCCTATGATTTGGAGGGAACCTATAAATCATGGAGACGATTGTGATTTTTGCACAGTTAAAGTAGCAGGATATAATGCTAAAAACAAGAAAGATATTGTAGGTTATATCCTAACATTCTCTCTGCCATTCAGCCTGTACCTCATGGTCCTGATATTTTAGTTTCCTTACACCCTGAATCAGATATATTGCCGTCTGCATCCAGTAACACTGAAACTGAATCTCGTGGATGATGTACCATATAATTCTGATCATGATAGATGTTTTAATCAAAGTGAGCTTAATGATCCTAAAGAATCAGCAGAACTGTTAGGCTCTAGGTAAAAGTAAAGAAAGTATTGCCTGAGAGTACATATTTTTCATGTTACAGACATCATGCCCTTTTATTTATTTATTTTTTTCTGAAGAAGAAAATTTAGTGTATTGCCAAGACATACCTGCTGCCTTAAAATTTTATAACATGAACTGTAATTCCAAAGAATGGAGGTTTTCCATAGATTCTTCTCAAAAAAGTCTTAAAGGTGTTTTGCTTCATAATGGAAACATTCATCCATCCATTCCTGTGGCCACTCTTTTGTTTTAAAGGAGACATATGAAAATGTAAAGTTTTTGTTACAAAAACTGCAGTACGAAAACCATGTATGCAAGTCTATGGAGATTTAATGATTATTGGACTATTAATTGGTCAGCATGCTGGTTTCACAAAATACCCTTGTTTCGTATGTGAATGGGATAGCAGTGCTAGGTCAGAACACTGGGAAAGGGAACAGTGCATTGGCCACGTAGGACTAATTTAATACCAGGCGAAAAAAAAAAATAAGATGTGAACCTCTTATTGATCCCTCAAAAGTATTGTTACCATCTCTCCATGTAAAATTAGGTTCAATGAAACAATTTGTGAAAACTGTAGATAAAGACAGGGATGCTTTAAATACCTTTGCACTACATTTCCTTCATTATCCTATGAAAAAATTAAAGCTGTTGTAATCGTTGGGTACAAATTTGAAAACTGATGTTGGACAGTCAGTTCGAGAATACTGTGTGTCAAAAAGTGAAGTATGCCTGGAATGCTTATAATTATCACTTATTGTCAAGTAATGATTAATTAGTGGAAAATAAATTCTGGCCTAGTTTTTCACACAAAATTCTTGTTGAAAGTAATTTTTAATGCGTTTTACAGAGCTATAATTTCATTTCTAGTTATTTATGAATATTTTAAAAACCTGACGTGATGGGAGAAATTGGAAATCAGTTTTGAATTCAGCACAAAAATTCCATTTAGAATCACCTATCAGATTTAAAAAAAAAAAACAAAAAATAAGTTTTAAAATGCAGAACGGTGTAATTCTTGAAGAGCATTACGCATTAAAGCTAAGCCGAGAATGATGTTAACTTTAGTGATGCACTTTAAAATAAACTTTCATATATACCTCCGTCAGTTGACTCCATACTTTTATCATCTTTTGCAGCTGTGAAGTAAGCAACTAAAGCTTTAAAGTTTTTCCAAACTGCTGACTGATGGTGCCCAAGATTCTGCCTGTTTTAAGAATTTCAGTTTCAAGAAGCTCTGCATGCTATTTTAACTCTCAAGCATTCTTCACTATTTAATAATAAGTTGAATACAATTTTTATTTTTTATTTGAATTAACATTTTCCAATCCTGGATAGAATCTAATTTTAAGAAAGATAAATTAATGCTTGAACCGGGATTTGAATCTGGACCTCACATTCTCTATACAAGTGAAAGTAAGTTGAAAGAAATAACGTTTGTATCGCTGTTTGAATGGTGTAATGGACTGTACACTCATACAGAGAACTAGAGGTCCAGGGTTTAAATCCTAGTACAAGTGTTAATTTTTCTTTCTTAAAATTTGAATACAATTTGCCTAAGAAAGACTTGAAGTGATACATATGTGATGGAAAGTCAATTTTTATTACATCACCAACTGCCAATTCAAGTCTATGGTTAGCAAAATTCCAAACCAAAACTTGTGGAAAATGCTGCAACATTAATGTAACAACTTTTTTTTTTTTTTTCCTCTCCACATCTTCACTCCTGCTTCATCTGTTGCAATTGAATTAAGATTTTATAGGAACTCATATGGTTTCCAAACAGTTTAGCTAAGTGTAATAAACACCTTCAGTAGTAACATTGTTTAGCTCAACTATAAAAAGGAAAGGCTCTCTCAAGTCAGGGACTTTGGTTCGTGATGAAATTATTAAACAAGATAATTGGGTAATTGTTGTTATCTCATCAATAATTAATGAGACTTTTGATGTTGTCTCAATAATTGTCTTAATTTCTTGTGCAATGTGATTAATAATGTTTTTATTATTAAATTAACAAGAGAGTAAGGTAAAGGGAGGGTTTATGCTTGAATGGAAATGAAGCCTGAATTAGCTCAGTGGTCAGAGCATCAGCACGGAAAGCTTAAGGTTTGGGGTTCAATTCCCGGTTCAGGCAAACATTTTTCTCTTTACCATTGATTCCAATAATTTAGTAATGTTTTTATTTATCTAGTTTTTTTGAGTCTGTAATCATCTTACCTCAATTTAATGTTGATTTGTTCTTGAACATGTTTCAATATAATCTTATATATCATCTTCAGACTCAAAAAAGCTTGATTAAAAGAACCTCAAAATATTACTTCCTAAAATAAACCATGTTTTTATTAATAAATTAATGAATCATTTTTACATCTTACCTCATATTTCCTGTTTTATTAAACACGGTAACTATAGTTTTCAAATGATCTTGTCATTCATTTTCAACCGCCATTATGACTACCGGATATTCGTTGGAATCTCCCTCTATAACGTTGCCATCTGGTATTGATTTGATGAACTTCAAGATGAGGTAACGTTCATCCGGAATGTCGAAATTCATGGATTTAAATTTGTTCTTCTGAATAAATATTTTCTCCCAAACTGTCAAATCCAAAGGTTTTTCCAAATGTTTTAGAAGTGATAAATTCTAAATATATTGAAGATGCATTAAAATTACTCAACCTCCAGGATGAATCTGTAAAATTTACTATGGAATTAGAAAATAATAACCAAATCCCATTTTGGACCTCTACATAAGAAGGAATGAACAACAACAAAGAATTGAATTCAATATATACTGAAAAGATACTCATATTGACAATTACATAAAGTCTTCAGATTTCAATCATATTGCGCATAAGCATGCAATTTTCAACAGTTTGATATATAGATTACTGAATGTTCCACTAAATGAAGAAGATTTTAAGAAAATACAATCACATTTTGTACATAGCAAATTTAAATGGTTTTGGAAAGGAAATAATTATAACTAAATTAAAGAAATTCAGACAACAAAAAAGATTAAAAGAATACACTACCCTGCAATCTGATTCAAAGAAAGGAAAACAATTTAAGAAAATCACTTATCATCCTGGAATACATAACAAATTTCAAAAAAATTTCAAGAAATTCAATATTACATTGGCACCGATAAATAAATTTAGCCTTGGTAACTTATTAATAACCAATAAGAAAATGAACACCCCAGATAGTAAAAAATCTGGAATTTATCAAATTGATTGTGGAGATTGCAATAAAGTATACATAGGAAAAACAAAAAGAAATTTGGACACTCGCACAAAGGAACACTTTAGAAATATTAAAAATGATGAAATTGAAAAATCAGCTATTGCAGCACATAGTTTGTTGGAAGGTCATAAAATTGAAAAAGAAGCTAAACTTCTAAAACATTTGGAAAAACCTTTGGATTTGACAGTTTGGGAGAAAATATTTATTCAGAAGAACAAATTTAAATCCATGAATTTCGATATTCCGGATGAACGTGACCTCATCTCGAAGTTCATCAAATCAATACCAGATGGCAACGATATCTCGAAGTTCATCAAATCAACACCAGATGTCAACGTTATAGAGGGAGATTCCAACGAATATCCGGTAGTCATAATGGCGGTTGAAAATGAATGACAAGATCAATAGAAAACTATAGTTACCATGTTTAATAAAACATGAAATATGAGATAAGATGTAAAAATGACTCATTAATTTATTAATTAAGAACCTCATAATGTGTTTCCCATTTTTAACTTTGAACATGTTTTTATTATTCATTTCATACATCTCAATGGTGGATAAATCACATTTGAAGAGAAAAATTATCCGCTCTGACTGGGTCTCGAACCCAGGACCTTTTGGCTTTTTAGACCAATGCTCTACCGACTGAGCTATCTGGGTGAGTTCCAATCTAAATGCAAATTTTTCTCTTATATACGTTGTCAATTCCCGCACACCAAATGCTATGAAACCTTTGCTTCTATCTTTGCAAATGGCGGCTTCTTTGTTAAGAAGACATTTATTTGGGAATTTTTTATATTACATTATAAAACCAAATAAATGTCTTCTTAATCTAGAAGCCGCCATTTCCAAAGATAGAAGCAAAGGTTTCATAGCATTTGATGCACAGTATTGACAACATATATAAGAGAAAAATTTGCTTTTAATTTGGAACTCGTCCAGATGGCTCAGTCGATAGAGCATTGGTCTAGAAAGCCAAAAGTTCTGGATTCGAGTCCCAGTCTGAGCATATAATTTTTCTCTTCAAGTGTGATTAATAATAAATTTGAAGAGAAAAATTTTTCGCCTAGACCGGGACTCGAACCCGGGACCCTTGGCTTTCCGGGCCAAGTGCTCTACCAACTGAGCTACCGAGGCGAGTTACGATCTAGATGCAAATTTTTCTCTTATATACGTTGTAATTCCCTATCGCCAAATGCTTTTGAAACCATTGTTTCTATCTTTGCAAATGGCGGCTTCTTAGTTAAGAAGACATTTATTGGAAATTTAACATTACTTTAAAAGCCAGTAAGGCCTCTAATGATGTCTAGGCGAAAAATTTTTCTCTTCAAATTTAATTTATCTTTCATTGAGAAATGTTAAATTAATAATAAAAACATCATTAGAGGCCTTACTGGCTTTTAAAGTAATGTTAAATTTCCAATAAATGTCTTCTTAACTAAGAAGCCGCCATTTGCAAAGATAGAAACAATGGTTTCAAAAGCATTTGGCGATAGGGAATTACAACGTATATAAGAGAAAAATTTGCGTCTAGATCGTAACTCGCCTCGGTAGCTCAGTTGGTAGAGCACTTGGCCCGGAAAGCCAAGGGTCCCGGGTTCGAGTCCCGGTCTAGGCGAAAAATTTTTCTCTTCAAATTTAATTTATCTTTCATTGAGAAATGTTAAATTAATAATAAAAACATCATTAGAGGCCTTACTGGCTTTTAAAGTAATGTTAAATTTCCAATAAATGTCTTCTTAACTAAGAAGCCGCCATTTGCAAAGATAGAAACAATGGTTTCAAAAGCATTTGGCGATAGGGAATTACAACGTATATAAGAGAAAAATTTGCGTCTAGATCGTAACTCGCCTCAGTAGCTCAGTTGGTAGAGCACTTGGCCCGGAAAGCCAAGGGTCCCGGGTTCGAGTCCCGGTCTAGGCGAAAAATTTTTCTCTTCAAATTTAATTTATCTTTCATTGAGAAATGTTAAATTAATAATAAAAACATCATCGTGATTAATAATGTTGGTAACAAACATTTTCAGAATGTAAAGTGCAGTCCATCTCAACTCCATTAAGTTCTTGCAGGTCAACTGCAATCTCAAAATCATTGAAGGTTGATTCTCTTTCATGACTTTTATAAGCAGTGTGAAATAGATTTGCTGTCACCTCCTGTTCATTTTGAAAACCCTAGTGCAAGCATTTCTATAGCACTGAGTAGCACTTGAGCTGTTGCTTAATGAGCAGAACTTTCTTTATGCTTAATTTTTTTTTTTCTCAAAGAAACAATGTCTGTTGTTGAAGCACCAGAAGACAACGTAGAAACTGTAACCCACAATTGTGCAATGTTCATGCCTCGTTTATTTCTTTCTACCCCCAAATTTCCTGCTTCTTTGCAAATTTCACAACCAAGTTTTTTGTTTGAAACAATTTACTAGTAATTCTTATAACAAAATGCACTCTTTTGATCCAAAGTATAACCATCTGGAATTAGCATCTAATTTATGCCTACTATCGCACAGAAACATGTTCATTCATGGTACCTTCACATGTGGGTTCATTGTCCAAGTTCACTTTTATTATCCACTAGAGACATTGAAGTTTCTAACTTTTCACTCGTACAAGAATCATTTTGTCAGTTTACACTTTTTACATGCAGGAGAACAAGTAAAATAGTTTATTTAGGTAAAATTTTATCACTCACCTCATATTTTTCTTCTTTTTTATACTAGTTTCTGAACTTTACACTCAGTTCCATCTTCAGTAATTTAGTGACCATTGTTCTGTCACCTTGAAGAGATGCCTCTCATTCCCTCTGTTGGTAGACTGAAAAACTTCAAAATCAGGTCATTTTCCCTGGGAATTTCAAAGTTCATTAATTTTGCCTTTTCATTATTTTTTTCAATGTCAATTTTTTTTTCCCAAACAATGAGTTCTTTGGGTTTTTCTACTTTTTAAAAATAAATTAGTCTTCCTTTCGATAAGATATTTTTCTGACCATGCATGGGCAGCTACTGCAGATTTTTCTACTTCCTCTTTCTGACTCAAGATGTTCTTTCACTCTGGTTTTAAAATTTCTCTTAGTTTTTCCTATGTAGACTTTCTCACATTCTTCGCATTTAATCTGATAAATTCCTAATTTGTTTTCTTCTTCTATTTTCTCATTTTTGTTAGATCTAATTAATGTAATGATGCTATAGTCATTTTTTAATGATTGGATATATAATTTTTTAATCATTAGATTAATTAGATCTAATAAAAATGAGAAAATAGAAGAAGAAAAGAAATTAGGGATTTATCAGATTAAATGCGAAGAATAAGATAAAGTCTACACAGGAAAAACTAAGAGAAATTTGAAAACCAGAGTGAAAGAACATCAAGAACGGGGAAGTAGAAAAATGTGCAATAGCTGCCCATGCATTGTTGGAAAAACATTTTATCGAAAGGAAGGCTAAATTATTAAATAAAGAACTCAGTTTTTATTATTAATTTCATACATCTCAATGATGGATAAATCATATTTAAAGAGAAAAATTATACGCTATACGTATATAGAGAAATATTTGCGTTTAGATCAGTACTTGCTCAGGTAGCTCAAATGGTAGAGCACTTGGACTAGAAAACCAAGGGTCCCGGGTTCAGGTCCCGGTCTGAGCGTATAATTTTTCTCTTTAAATATGAAAGAACTCAGTGTTTGGGGAAAAAACGTACATTCAAAAAAACGAAAAGGTGAGATTAATTAACTTTGAAATTCCTGGGGAAAATTACCTGATTTTGAGGCTTTTCAGTCTACCAACAGAGGGATCGATAGGTGGCTCATCAAAACGACAGAACAACAGTCATGAAATGACTGAAGATGGAACTGAAGTTAAAGTTCCGAGACTAGTATAAAAAAATGAGGTGAGTGATAAAATTTTACCTAAATGAATATACCTCATAGCATGAATTCCTAAAATAAGTAAAATAGTTTATCTTGCTACTCATCTTATCTGTAGCGTAGTGGTTAAGGCACTGCGCTAAAAGCCGGAAGGTCGAGGGTTCGAGTCCCGGTGGGGTCAGGATTTTTAAACTGACCCAAACCTTCTGGCGGCACTATGGCCCTGGGGTCGACTCAGCCTCTAACTTAAATGAGTACCAGACGCTTGTTCTGGGGTAAAGGCGGCCGTCACGCAGGGCTGACAACCCGGCTGACATCAAGTGCCGATTGTCAAGAAAAAGTGGAGCCTTAACCTCCTACTACCCCAAGGGCCTCCTGAGGCCTGTAGTGGGATCACTTTACCTTTACCTTTACTCATCTTATCTTGATCTCAAAACTAACTTGCAACGGAATTCACGATACACCGTGCAATCACATATACAACCTCAACAAGACCAGAACAGGAAGGGAATAACCACTTCACAGATCAATCCCAGACTATGCTGGGATCATTCATATTGGGATTACCAACATTAAAAAATGAAATAAATCATTGAGGAACTTAAGTTTTCCACCATTATAAAAAAAATCACTTCGTGTACATAAAAAGTTTAGGGATTCACGTCCTTCAGTGTTCTCCCAGAAAAAAGCATTGCATTTATGACAAGTAATTCCAACTTAAATATGGAAATTAATATTCTAGACTGTGGCCAGTCTCATGGGCTAGTGGTCAGTATTACTGACTACTGTTCATGAGGTCCCGGGTTCGATCCCTGGTCAAACCATAGAAATTTTCCCTTAAAGGGAATCATTCCTGTGGTTGCCCATGATCTAGAATTTAGGTTAAGTTTAGGTTAAGAACTCTCCTGGTGCTCCATTATCATTTATTACCCATCATATTATGAGGGTAACGTAACTCTGCCTTCTAGGCATCCCAACTTTCGAAGTGGGTTACAATTAAGCCAATGCCAGGAGAGAACACTAGAAATGTTAAAATGACAACCTGGGGCATTGAATAAAAAATTATATATTCTAGACTGTTGGTTGTAATTGACATAACTACAAACAAAAATTTGCATCTGAGCTTGGATTTGAACTCAAAATCTCTAGCTTCAATGTCCTGGAAATGTAACATTGAGCTGCTTAAATGCACACTTTCTGAAGAAAGTCTAAGTTCCAATCTCTTTAATCTTGAGTTCCTTGTAAATAGTGAAATTGAGTTCATGAGAGTAATTATTATTGATGAAATGCTTTGAACTGTCTGAAACCATTATGATGAAATTTTTACTATTATGTCAAATAATTACAAAGTTCATATGAAAATTAATGCTTCCAGAGTAGTAGTGCACAATAAAAGAGAAAATATTTTGATACTTAAAATATGTGCCCTTATATTACATCCACTATTCTCATTACGGTCACTTTTCAAGATGATGGGTGAAAAAAGCTTGATAGACTTCAGCCTCATGAAGATATTGTAGCCAGAACATATAGTAGTTGTTAATGTTTGTTTACAGGTGTGTGTCGAGTTGGACTGCTGGGATGGGTTGGGTAAAGACGAGGGAGCCTATTATGACTCATGGCAAAAGCAATGTGCAGTGACATTATTTTTAAAGGTAATTATCCAATTATAAGTTTTAAAGTACAATATAGTTAATATTTAATTTTAGGAAGTGATATTTTGAGGTGATCAGACTAAAAACAATATAATTACAATATAGTTTCTTATTAATGTTTTAAAAAATTATATGAGTAAGCTACCTGCAAAAGCTCGTATATATATTGTATTAGCCGCTCTGTGATAAATATATTTCATGTTCGACATACATCTAGCAAGCTACAGCCTGCAGCCCTCCTAATGAAGACTAATTGGAATTAGAGGTCTTCTTCTTCTTTCCAAGTATTAGTCCAATGCCTGTTATGATCCTATAGAAAATTTTCCCTCCAGTGTTTCATAGGACGGCCCAGAGATCTTTGTCCTCTTGGTATATAATTATAAACAGCTTTGGGGATCCGATTTGAACTCATTCTTTCAAGATGGTGTTTCCAATTTAGTTGGTACTGTTTAATATGTTCCAAAATTGGCGTAGTCTTCAATTCCTTAGAGATATCGGTGTTCCTTTTCCGATCCCATCTGGTGTAACCTGCTGTTCTGCGCATGAATCTCATTTCACAAGCCGTTATTCTGCTTTCATGTTGTCTTTTTAGTGTCCATTCTTCACTACCATAGGTCAACACTGGTCTAGCCAAAGTGATATATAAACGTAATCTAGTGTTTTTTTTTTGTAAAATGGATGGTTTCATAACTTGATTAATAATTTCCAAACTTTTATTATAACCAGTAATTTTTTCAGGGATATCCTTTTCATCCCAGAAAGAGAGATAATATCCAAGATATTTAAATTGATTAGATCTCTCTAAAATTTTATTCTGGAGACAGAGAATTAAAGGTTCATCCAGCAATTATTAAGATCAATCTCTCGTTTCTTGCCAGTAATAAGTTACTCCATATATTGCATTATAAAATACACTGTTGTCAGATTTAGTTTATATTACATTTGGATCAGTTATTTTGAAAAGGCCATATATTCAAGTTTGCACAAATATGTTATTAATCAAATATGTCATTTATAGAGGTGGCCGATCATCCATCCAGTTTATGGGTGACAAGTGGTCAGGATGTCGAGTCTGCAGCTGTCATAGCTAGTATTTTCAACCTGGAGCCACTTACTTATTGTAGTTACCTAAATCCCTCAAGCTGCACTACAGGCCTTAGGAAGTTCTTAGGGTAGTATGAAGTTGAAGTTTCCACCTTTCTAGATAATCAGCAGGAGATGTCAGTGGTTTGTCAGCTCTGCATTTTGACCACCTTTACCTCAGAAAAAATGTCTGGTATTCATTTTTATTAGAGGCTGATTTGACCCCAGGGCTATGGTACCTGACCCCAT
Organism: Diploptera punctata; assembly: GCA_030220185.1. Taxonomy (NCBI): domain Eukaryota; kingdom Metazoa; phylum Arthropoda; class Insecta; order Blattodea; family Blaberidae; genus Diploptera; species Diploptera punctata. The sequence goes on along the minus strand of JASPKZ010003830.1, from coordinate 278,243 downwards.
CAAGACTTGAACTTTCATCTTTCTGGCCTGTAGTATATTCCCATATTGGTCAGAACTCCATAAGAAAATTTCTTCCCACATTGAGACTCAAAACAGCGAATGTCTCTTAGCTATATGCCATGGTGTGATGTTTTAGACTGTTTGGCTATGCAACAGGACTGCCTCCTGCTTAATTACTTATTTTTATCAAAAATAAAGTTCACAGACTGTGAATTCTGTGACAGACTGTATATATTTATATATTAAATTTGGGAATTTTTAACATTATGAGGTTCAATTAATAATAATTAAATGAATTGTGATTTCTTCTTACCTCATACTTCTATGTTTTTTTAAACACAGCACTGCAGTATCGGCGACCCTTTGTCGTCATCGTCAGCTGTTTTCCCGACTGTCAATTTTTTCCTTTTTGCCGGTAATTCTCTAGACTGCCATCTGGTGTTCTTTTGAAGGAATTACTCTTCAAACTGCCATCTGGTGTTATTTTGAATGAATCATTTTCTAAACTGCTATCTGTTGTATTTTTGAAGAACTTTGTAATCAAGCTCGGTTTGTCCGGAATCTCAAAGTTCATAGTTCTAGTATGGTTTTTTTGAATATATATTTTTTCCCAAACTGTTAAATCCAAAGGTTTAGATAGATGTTTTAAAAGTTTAGCTTCTTTTTCAATCCTATGATGCTCTAATAAACTATGTGCTGCTATAGCTAATTTTTTCAATTTCTCCATTCTTTATGTTTCTGAAGTGCTCTTTTTTACGAGTTTCCAAGTTCCTTTTTGTTTTTCCTATATATATATATATATATCCTGTTACAATCTTTGCAATCAATTTGATAAATTCCAGATTTTTTGTTGTCTGGGGTATTACATTTATTATTAGTTAACAGAAGATTACCCAGGCTGAATTTGTTAATTGGGGCTAATGTTATATTAAATTTTCTGAAAATTTTTTTAAAACTTATTATGAACTTCAGGATGGTAAGTGAATTTCTTGAATTTTACATCTTTCTTGGGACCAGGATGTAAAATTCAAGAAATTCACTTACCATCCTGAAGTTCATAATAAGTTTTAAAAAAATTTTCAGAAAATTTAATATAACATTAGCCCCAATTAACAAATTCAGCCTGGGTAATCTTCTGTTAACTAATAATAAATGTAATACCCCAGACAACAAAAAATCTGGAATTTATCAAATTGATTGCAAAGATTGCAACAGGATATATATATAGGAAAAACATAAAGAATGGAGAAATTGAAAAATCAGCTATAGCAGCACATAGTTTATTAGAGCATCATAGGATTGAAAAAGAAGCTAAACTTTTAAAACATCTATCTAAACCTTTGGATTTAACAGTTTGGGAAAAAATATATATTCAAAAAAACCATACTAGAACTATGAACTTTGAGATTCCGGACGAACCGAGCTTGATTACAAAGTTCTTCAAAAATACAACAGATAGCAGTTTAGAAAATGATTCATTCAAAATAACACCAGATGGCAGTTTGAAGAGTAATTCCTTCAAAAGAACACCAGATGGCAGTCTAGAGAATTACCGGCAAAAAGGAAAAAATTGACAGTCGTGAAAACAGCTGATGATGACGACAACGTGTCGCCGATACTGCAGTGCTGTGTTTAAAAAAACATAGAAGTATGAGGTAAGAAGAAATCACGATTCATTTAATTATTATAGACTGTATGTAATATAAATATATCCATTAATTAATATTATTGGTTGCAAATTAGTGACATATAAGTCGATTGCAGAAACAAAGCCTGATCTGCAACATGGTTTCACAATTTTTTATTGTTTGTATAACGTCTGAAAGAAACCTGAAAATTCACAGCTGTTAACCCATTCGCCGCAGAAGACGAGGTTACACTTGCTTTTAACTCTGAATATGTTAAATATTTCACAATATTTTGTACATCCCTTGTCAGGGTAATCTTTTGTTAACATTTATGAATAGTAAAAGAATGTGTTTTGGCCTTCACCCTTATTATCATCTCAAGTATTGTTATATTTTATTTGTTTTGAATGTCTGAATACAGACAATATAATTTATAGTGATTTAAATTCGGTTTCTGGGGTAATGCATTGAGCATTTAGGGTCGTATGTTAGAACATTACTCTCTACTCAAATTACTTCCAATCACTAGTGAGCTGATTCCCGTGAGCAATTGCTGAGAACGAATTAACGGCCGACTTATCGGTCACGCACGAGAGTCGACGTTTTCGTAATATTGGCAACGAATTACCCAGAATTCTCAGCGATAAAACCACTTCCGTTATTTTCGTCTGCTATAGAGGAATGCATTTATGCTTGCATCCCGCAAATAATACCGTATACAAACACGTCTGCGACACGCAATATTACGCCAATTCTCCTGTTCTTCCAGTTGAATTCTTTGGTAGACTCTATCAAATTCCTCTTCTCCGTGTATACCGAAAACATGATCGAAGTCTTCAAGGTCCGACATCTTGGATAAATGTTGGATAAAGCAGCAAAGTACATCGATTACCATCGGTTCCCGTTCGGTTCCCTTCGGGATTTTAATTTGAGTTGCTCATGTAAGGTACCTCCGCAGGTAGCTTACAAATTTAACCAATTATTATCGCATGAACAGATTTCTGAGTAAGCAAAATCGTATTAGCATACAACTTGCTCAGCAGAGAAGGCATTTTACTGTCTAATGCGTCCAAACATGCGACCCTTAAACCTGAAGCCAATGGGTTAAGAAGTGTGTATTTTCAAAATCCGATTTCTACTTCAAATCTAGTTTGAGCCATTAAGTAATTTATTACTACACAAAATTGGTAGTTATTGTTCCATTTGGATATATTTTTCTGAAAAAAGTATTCTAAATATTTTACTTTAGAAACTAGTATCCATACCATCATAAATTTCTATTATGATAATTAGTTATGGCTTCCCCGGCAGCAGTCGGTGGATTTTTTTAGGATGGAAAAATCCAAGGAGCAAGTCCTTCGGAAGAGGCTTTAAACCATGGGTCTGAAGATTTTCAGGCTTGTAAAAGATCCTTAAGCCTGAATATAGAGGCCTCTAAGCAAAATTTACCGACATCAACGTCCTAGTAATACCTTAGTTGCCTGTTAGATGTCTCATTGGGTCGTTGTGTTGACTGCATGCCATCCATGACATCTACGAGCAAATAAGGTAACTAAAAAAATTAACCTTTTCTAGTAACTCCTTAAAAAGGAAAGGCTATGGTTCAACAATGGGCTATGCCATATAGATAGATAGTTATGGCTTCTGAACATCGTGTATCTACAGCAGTTATATAGATACTGGGTTTTTGAAAAAATTCTCGTAAATTACAAAAACAAAATCTGAATCCTGAACGTGATTTTGTAACTAATGCTGTGGATTTTCAATTTACTTTTGTTATTGTGATGGAAACAATAAAATAATTGTGAAACTGCATTTTTGGTTCAAACTTTATTTCTAAATCTACTGATTAAATCGTTAAGTAGATTGGTATGATTTATTTTTATCTTCTGAAAGTATACTTACATTTCTAAATTTCCATTTGAGCAGTGCTCAGAACTGATGGAGGTGTGTTTCAGGATGTGATCTATGCTCTGCGTGACACTGCATTTGTAACATCAGATTTCCCAGTGATACTGTCATTTGAGAACCACTGCTGCAAGGCACAACAGTACAAACTGGCAAAGTATTGTAATGACATTCTAGGAGACTTACTGCTCAAAGAACCTCTTAATGACAGTCCGGTATGTACTACTCAGGGTAATATATTTAATAACTTAAAATTTATATTAAATTAATGTTGGGAAGTAAACATTATGAGCTATTATTTTTTAAGGTAGAATTTTTTATCACTCACCTCATTGTTCTTCTTACGAGGGCGGATCGGAAAGTAACGCACAATAATTTTTTTTCTGCCTTGGTATTGCAGCTAGAATGTCGAAATTTCACAGAGATATAGTTTGAAGTTTTCACTACAGATGGTATTTTGTTCTCAGGTGCACCTCTTGCGAGAGAAGCTTGAACTATGCAACAAAGATGGCGCGCATGCTACAGTCGTCCACCTGTGAGGAACAGAGAAGTGTTGTTCGATTTTTGTGGGCCAAAGGGCATAAACCCAGTGAAATTCACAGGGACATGCGTGGCGTGTATGGGGATGATTGTATGGACCGTAGCAATGTCTTCCGTAAAGTTAGTGCTCACTGGGTGCCTAAGAACCTGACAGACGACCACAAGGGCCAGCGAATGATGGCAAGCTTGGACCACTTAACGCGGTACACCGCACAACGACATGACTTTCTGGAAGGAATCATCACAGGCGATGAGTCGTGGGCGTACCACTACACGCCCGAAACAAAGCAGGCATCAGCAGTGCGCAGATGGCTACACTCCAACCAAACGGACTTCTACGAACAGGGCATATTGAAACTGGTAACACGATGGGAAAAATGTGTTGAGAAAGTTGGTGACTATGTCGAAAAGTAGGTAAAAGATGTAAGTTCATTTGTGATTTTTTTTCCTTTTTTTTTTACTATTAAACTTTAAAAAAAAATATTGTGCGTTACTTTCCGATCCGATCCGTCCCTCACAGGTGGACGACTGTAGCATGCGCGCCATCTTTGTTGCATAGTTCAAGCTTCTCTCGCAAGAGGTGCACCTGAGAAAAAAATACCATCTGTAGTGAAAACTTCAAACTATATCTCTGTGAAATTTCAACATTCTAGCTGCAATACCAAGGCAGAAAAAAATTATTGTGCGTTACTTTCCGATCCGCCCTCGTATTTGACTATAAACATAGTTTCATTGAGAAATGTTAAATTAATAATAAAAACATCATAATCATTGAAATTCATCAGAGAACATCTTTTTAAACAACTCACCTATAGAATTCATGTATTCCACGATACTGCGGTTTCAAACACAATCATGTTCATCCTCAGCCATAACTCTGACTGATGAAATTCTTCGGCCATCAACTCTTCTATTGTCACCATCTTCAGCACTGCCATCTAAGGTTGAATTTATGAACTTCGAAATCAAATTTATTTCGTTAGGAATATCAAAATTCATTGATCTATATTTATTTTTCTGAATGTATATCTTCTCCCAAACTGTCAATTCTAAAGGTTTATCCACTTGTTTTAAAAGTTTTGCTTCACTTCCAACTTGTTGCACCTACTAATATTAGAACATGCATAAAGTTGGAAGTGGAAGGGTCAAAACTTTTAAAACAAGTGGATAAACCTTTAGAATTGACAGTTTGGGAGAAGATATACATTCAGAAACATAAATATAGATCAATGAATTTCTGATATGCCTAATCTTAAATAAAATTTGATTTCGAAGTTCATAAATTCAAACCTTAGATGGCAGTGCTGAAGATGGTGACAATATAAGAGTTGATGGCCGAAGAATTTCATCAGTCAGAGTTATGGCTGAGGATGAACATGATTGTGTTTGAAACCGCAGTATCATGGAAAACATAAATTTCAACTTAAAATTTATTATCTCTCAACTGTTGTGGTCTCAGGGTAATATCATTGCCTCACATGCAGAAGGTTGAGACATTTTTTCTGAGTTTTTCCTTACCCATAAGATAATTGTTGGGAAATGTTGAGGGACAAAATGTTGCCAAACACCATTTGACCATCATAATCACCAATAATGTCCACCTTATTTAGTATGAATGAATAGTATGTCCCGTCGCCATGGCATTGAGCTGATCACTCATCCGGGATATCCTCCATAAGAAAATTTTATGAAAAAAGACAATTTTACTAAGGTAGAAACAAAATAAGAATCAAATGAATCGTGAATTCTTCTTACCTCATACTTCTATGTTTTTTAAACACAGCACCGCAGTATCAGCGACTATTGTCACCATCATCAGCTATTTTCAATCATAGAAAACATAGAAGTGTGAAGTAAGAAGAATTCACGATTCATTTGATTCTTATTAATAATACCTCATAATGATGTTTTTATTATTAATTTAACATTTCTCAATGAAAGATAAATTATATTTGAAGAGAAAAATTTTCACCTAGACCGAGACTCGAACCCGGGACCTTTGGCTTGCCGGGCCAAATGCTCTACGAACTGAGCTACCGAGGCGAGTTACGATCTAGATGCAAATTTTTCTCTTATATACGTTGTAATTCCCTCTCACCAAATGCTTTTGAAACCATTATTTCTATCTTTGCAAATGGCGTCTTCTTAGTTAAGAAGACATTTACTGGGAATTTAACATTACTTTATAAAGCTAGTAAGGCTTCTAATGATGTTTTTATTATTAATTTAACATTTCTCAATGAAAGATAAATTTGTCTCTTCAAATATAATTTATCTTTCATTGAGAAATGTTAAATTAATAATAAAAACATCATTAGAAGCCTTACTAGCTTTATAAAGTAATGTTAAATTCCCAATAAATGTCTTCTTAACTAAGAAGATGCCATTTGCAAAGTTAGAAACAATGTATAATTGTAGGCTTTCAGGGCCGGCGTCTTGATCCATATTTGGTTCGTCTTCCGGGCTTATAGGCCGTGGTCTGGTTGTCTTCTTACTCGACGTTTCGTCTACTGCTGCGGTAGACCTCATCAGGAGATACTGCGTGTTCTCTGTGAACTCCTCAACAGTCGGCTGCAGACTGGCTGGTGGTTGGAAACTGTCTCTCTTTTTATAGCTAAACCCGGGTGGTGGGGGGGGGGGGTTTTCTGCGCAGACCGAGTTTTTTGCTGTTGTGCCAATTGCAGAAGTCATAGGCTTCGTTGTCGTGTTATGCAGTGCTGGGATCCAAAATTTTGTTTATCTTCATGGTTTCTTCTTTTTTGTTGAAGGAATTTTTATGTTTTTATATTTCAATATATAAACATAAAAATTCCTTCAACAAAAAAGAAGAAACCATGAAGATAAACAAAATTTTTATATTTCAATATATAAACATAAAAATTCCTTCAACAAAAAAGAAGAAACCATGAAGATAAACAAAATTTGGATCCCAGCACTGCATAACACGACAACGAAGCCTATGACTTCTGCAATCGGCACAACAGCAAAAAACTCGGTCCGTGCAGAAAACCCCCCCACCACCCGGGGTTTAGCTATAAAAAGAGAGACAGTTTCCAACCATCAGCCAGTCTGCAGCCGACTGTTGAGGAGTTCACAGAGAGCACGCAGTATCTCCTGATGAGGTCTACCGCAGCAGTAGACGAAACGTCGAGTAAGAAGACAACCAGACCACGGCCTATAAGCCCGGAAGACGAACCAAATATGGATTAGAAACAATGGTTTCAAAAGCATTTGGTGAGAGGGAATTACAACGTATATAAGAGAAAAATTTGCGTCTAGATCGTAACTTGCCTCGGTAGCTCAGTTCGTAGAGCATTTGGCCCGGCAAGCCAAAGGTCCCGGGTTCGAGTCTCGGTCTAGGCGAAAATTTTTCTCTTCAAATATAATACCTCATAATGTTAAAAATTCCCTAATTTATTATATTAAATATAGAAACAAAATGTCTATTGTAACTTGTATTGTGCAGTTGGATCCAGGAAATCCTCTGCCATCACCTAACCAGCTGAAGAGGAAAATCCTCATCAAGAATAAAAGGTTGAAGCCAGATGTGGAGAAAACAGAGCTGGATCTCTTCATGCAGGGTCAGTTTGTTATTGAGGATGAAGAGAAAGAAGACGCATCGGCATCTGTTATTGAGAAAAAGGTATTACATCATATCTTATTTTATCATTAGGGCTTGGATTTTTGGGTTTTTACAAAACCTGTATTAATTTTTTAAATATAATGGAAGTATAAGGTAGTTTATTTTCAAGCTAGTAAACAGTCAGTCAAATGGTAGGTGATGAGGATGTTCAGAGGACGGCTGTGTATCTCATCCACTGTAACATCTGCCACTCCCAACATCATTACATCATTCTGAGCTGAGTTGCAGGCTGCTATGATTGATTTCACCTGCCAAATGCATGTTGATTAGTGTAATTCAGTTTCTTTGTGCAGAAAGGAATAATGCAGTGGAAATTCACCGAAGAATGAGCTGAGTATAAAGTGAAAACTGAGTGATGATGTGCATGAATGGTGTAGGAAATTTAATAAAAACTGAACCGATCTTCATGATGAACAGGAATGAAGGATGCAAGTCTGTCGCAATAGAAGACACTGTGCAATGAGTTGATCAAGGGTTTGAGAAAAAGTAATTTGTGTTGAATTTTCTGAAGTTTTATGATCATCTCTACACAATCATAACAGTACTGTGAACTTCGAGATTCCAGACGAACCAAGTTTGATTACAAAGTTCTTAAAAAATACAACAGATGGCAGTTTAGAAAATGATTCCTTCAAAAGAACACCAGATGGCAGTTTAGAAAATGATTCCTTCAAATGAACGCCAGATGGCAGTTTGAATAATTACCGGCAAAAGAAAAAATTGACATTTAATTTTAGGAAGTTACATTTTGAGGTTATTTTAATTATATTATTTTTGGTCTGGACATCTTACCTCAATATTAATGTTGATTTGTTCTTGGACATGTTTCAAAACAATTCTGTTTTATCGTCAGCTTTCCCAGACTAGTTTTATTTATGTTGCATTATGTTGCACCACCTGGATGTCGATGTCAGCTCCATCCTGTGGTTGGCCAAAGAACCTCCAAACAAGGTCACCCTCCATCGGAATATCAAAATTCATAACTCTGTTTCTGTTCTTCTGAATATAAATTTTTCCCCAAATAGTTGGCTCTTTTGTATTTTCTAACTGTTTTAATAATTTAGTGTCTGAACTTTGGAGATATTGAACAATTGGTTAAGAAAAAACAACATAGACAGAGAGATCAAAGAAGATTATTTGAAATTAACTGAGTTATGCATTGACCAAATGTTTTTTACATTCAATGGGAGTTTCTATAGACAAAAATCAGGGCTCTCAATGGGAAACCCATTATCACCTTTCCTGGCAAATTTATTTATGAGCGATTTTGAATGTAAAATCACTAAAGCACATCCCACAATGTTTAAATTTTGGAGTAGATATGTCGATGATATTTGTATTGTTAAAGAAAAACATGTAGAAGATTCCCTAAAACTATTAAATTTACAGAGTACAAACATTAAATTCACCAAAGAAATAGAAGACAATAATCAAATACCTTTTTTGGATCTTAAATTGGTCAGAAACAAAGAAAAAAGGAAAATTGAATTCGGGATTCATAGAAAAGAAACTCATACAGAAAATTTTATAAAATCAACAGGGTTCAATCCAATTGGACATAAATTAGCAGCATTTAATAGTTTAACTCATAGATTGGTAAACTTACCCTTACCAGAAAACTTACCCTTTCCAGAATTTCCACGTAAAACTACAGTAGCAACATTTAGACTGCTTACAGAACATGACTATTTAGCCAAACATTTGTATAAAATAGGAATCTACACGAATCCAAATTGTCCTCTATGCAATAAAGACGAAGAAATGAATGAAGAACACCTACAAACCTGTGAAGTATTACCTGTTGGATCCACAATAGAGAAATATTGGAGAGCAAGAACGCTAATGGCTTCGGTGCCAAGGCCCAGCATTTGAAAACAACAACAACAAACCCTTAAACGAAGAAGATTTCAAACATGAGAAAAAACACATAATCAAAGTAGCAAGAGAAAATGGGTTTGATGAAAAAATGGTACATAAAAGGATAGAAAAGTATAAAAAACAAAAAATGATAAACAGAAGTAATCTTGAAAAAGAATAACCACCTATGAAAAAATATAGGAAATTCACATATCACCCTTGGGTACATAATAAATTTCAAAATATATTTGAGAAGTTTAATATTAAATTAGCACCAAAAAAATACTACAGTTTAAATAAACTAATAAAAACCAACAAAAATGAAAAAAACTGATAAAAATAAAAGTCAGGAATATATCAAATTGAATGCATGGGTTGTGAAAAGATACATATAGGGAAAACAAAAAGAAACCTAAAAATTAGAACCAAAGAACACATAAGAAATATTAAAAATGGAGAAATTGAAAAATCTGCAGTTGCTGCTCATGTTTGGTCTGAAAAACATAATATAAATTCAGACACTAAATTATTAAAACAGTTAGAAAATACAAAAGAGCTGACTATTTGGGAAAAAATTTATATTCAGAAGAACAGAAACAGAGTTATGAATTTTGATATTCCGATGGAAAGTGACCTTGTTTGGAGGTTCTTTGGCCAACCACAGGATGGAGCTGACATCGACATCCAGTTGGTGCAACATAATGCAACATAAATAAAACCAGTCTGGGAAAGCTGACAATAAAACAGAATTGTTTTGAAACATGTCCAAGAACAAATCAACATTAATATTGAGGTAAGATGTCCAGACCAAAAATAATATAAAAAATTGACAGTCGTGAAAACAGCTGATGATGGTGACGAAGGTTGCCGATATTGTGGTGCTGTGTTTAAAAAAACATAAAAGTATGAGGTAAGAAGAATTCACGATTCATTTGATTCTTAAGAACACCTATGCTTCAGAAAAATGTGCGCTTGATGGTTCCAAAGATGTTGTCTGATAACAAAAAGGTTGCCAAATGACATCAACACTGACATTCCTCACACACAACGCTGAAGGTGAAGACTTTTTAAAATCATTTATGACTGAGAAGATGAATCTTGGATTCGATAAGTCGCCCCAAAACATAACAAAACAACAGTCATGACAATGGATGCACTCAAATTTGCCAAGTAGATTGAAAAAGTTCAAAAAAATTTCGACAGGATTATTATGACTAGCATGATCTCTGGTAACAAAAAAGTGTATTGCTTGTTGAGTTTATGGAATCAGGGACTATAATCAATAGAGCTGTTTATTGTCAAACTATATGATGACTGAGGACAGTTTTTTAAAACAAAAGAAGAGTCATGCTGTCTTCTAAACTTGTTCTGATTCATGATAATGCTCCACTCACACTGCTGCTGTAACCAGTGGCTTTTTCAACAATTTTGATAGAACATTTTTAAACACCTGGCATATACCTCTGAACAACTTCCATATCTTCCATGAACTAAAAAAAGGTAGCTAGCAACTGAAAGGTTGTTTTCTTTGTATCAGATGGAATAAATTGAATTGATTTATGGCTTAGGATTAAATGCAGATTCTAGATACAACTTTTGTGAACTTTTCTTACAGTAGTAATTAGGTTAAGAATCAAATGAATTGTGAATTCTTCTTACCTCATACACAGAACTGCAGTATCGGGAAACATATCATTTCCATCTTCAGCTGTTTTCACGACTGTCAATTACCTGGCATAATGGAAATATTGACAGTCGTGAAAACAGCTGAAGATGGGAATGATATGTTTCCCGATACTGCAGTTCTGTGTAAAAAAACATAGATGTATGAGGTAAGAAGAATTCACAATTCATTTTATTCTTATTAAGAAAACCTCATAATCTAAAAGTTCCAACTTTATTATATTAAAGTAATTACGTTATCTAGGCAAAAAATCTAACCACTATTTGGGTTTCCTTCATGGTTATTTTTATTCCTTTTCTCATACCTGTATGAGATATAGGTCCAACTATGATATAGAGTTTGTTTTCGTTACTATCCTTGTTTATACCTTCAATTGATTCTCTATTCCTTACCATGATTTGAAATAATGTTCTCCTATCCTTATAAAAAATGTGACATACATGCACTCTATCATCATTCAATTGTCTCAAATATGTATAATAGCAATGCCCTTTTTTAGTTGCTTATATTAATTCTATCCTCCCTTCTTCTTTTACCGATGTATCTTGAGTTCATTGACCCTTAAAAAAAAGCTCTTTTTCAGGACATGATTGTATTTTCCAGAATTCATCAAATGCCCCTGCCTGTCATATTCTGTAATTTTGCCACAAAGAAAACTTCAATTCCCTTTTGCTTTTGTGTTTAATTATAAAATTAACGCTGTAGCATAGTGGTTAAGGGACTGCGCTACAAGCTGGAAAGTCGAGAGTTCAAATCCTGGTGGGGTCAGAATTTTTAAACTGACCCAAACTTCTGGCGGCACTGTGGCCCTGGGTTCGACTCAGCCTCTAACGGAAATGAGCACCAGACGCTTGTTCTGGTGGTAAAGGCGACCGTCATGCAGGGCTGACAACCCAGCTGACATCAAGTGCCGATTGTCCAGAAAAAAGTGGGGGCCTTCACCTCCCACTACCCCAAGGGCCTCCTGAGGCCTCTAGTGGGATTACTTTACCGTTACTTCTTTTTTTTGTACATCATTGCCTTCTACAATGCAAAAGTTCTCTAATTCTAAGAAATGAACACTTTTACACAAGGTAATAAGCTCCCATATTCAACAATGATCCACAAACTTATTAAAATCAGACTTGTAAGACTGCCTATTTGCCTGATTCTTCAAAACAAATTCACATAGGAGATTTTACTATAGACAAAAATGCTGTTAGCACATGGAAGGTATTGAAAATTTGCATTTATGCCAAGGATAAAGTTCTGACGCACAGTAGCTTTTACTGTATGATATGTGGGAAGGAAAAACTTTTTTTTGGTACCAAAAATCTCATTTTTGCCATCAGTCACATAGGCAGTATTTCACTGGCATTTGACGACATGGAAAGTTCTTTGTAAATGGCTGTCCATGGAACCATACAGATTACACTGTTACAAAACTTGAAATCAAATCACAAGATTGTATGACATTTGTGTGTGGAAGTACAAGGATGATATTTTCTTGGATGCCTAGTTTTTTCTGATAAAACTGCATTTCATTTAAGTGGGAATATGGGACACAGAGAACCCTCGGACCATCATTGAACATGTCTGAAATTCAGGGAAAATAAGTATATTTTGTTCCATATCAGAAACGAAAATCTGCAGCTTATTTTTCATCATTGATTGGATTGTAACTAGGATCATCTGTCGTCACATAGTGAAGTAGTTTCTAATCCCGCAATTAGGTGAGAACTCTTAACAACTACCTGTTCCAATAAGATGGGACCCATCCAAATTATCTCAATCAATTAAGATGTTATTTTATTCATCATCTACCTCACTGCTGGATTCACCATGCTACTGCTAATGACATTTTGCAATTGACCACCCAGGTCACCTGACTTTACCCCAATTGATTTTTTTTCTGTGAAAGTGTGTGAAGTATCTGGACTATGTGTCACCTCTGCCACAAAATCTGCCAAAGCTAAGATGGGCTATTATTACTGCCATTGAATCAATAGTCAACATGCTAGGCTGTATATGGCAAGAACTTGACTATCACTTGGTCATGTGCCATGTGGCACACGGTTCCCGTGTTGAAACTTTGTGAATATTTTTAATATAAGTAAACGTTGAGAGATTTCTATCCAATGTTGCCTCATATATTTTTCTATCATAAATAATGTCTTCATGATACATATGTTAACTAGATCCATTAATGTGTACTTACATTGTATGTATTCAGCAATGTATGTATTTATTTAATTTTTGTTTTATATTACTGATTTTTGCATTTTCTTCTGCAATATTTGTTTAAATTTGACTGAGAATGAATAAGGTTGTTGTTTGTGTAGGAACCTACAGAAGGCATTGGGGATGTATCTGAAGAAATTCCAACTCAAGTACATTATCCTTGTTCCACAACTAATGTACATCCCTGGCTTTCATCCATGGTGAATTATGCTCAGCCTGTTAAGTTCCAGAGCTTCGAGGATGCTGAAAGTAAGTATTGCAAAAAAAAATTCTCAATGTTTTATATCATTGTTCCATAAAGTTTATATTTCCAAGAAAATATATCTTTCATTAATACAGCTTTTTTATTAAATAAATATTAAGAAAAATTTGAAGAGAAAAATTTTCGCCTAGACCGGGACTCGAACCCGGGACCCTTGGCTTTCCGGGCCAAGTGCAGCTAAGGCTATTAACATGATTGAAATAAATAAATAAATTAGTGTACACGGCATGCTTTAGCATAGTGGTTAAGACAATATGCTACAAACTGGAAGATCGAGGGTTTGAGTCCCAGTGGTTGCAGGATTTTAAACTGACCCAAACCTTCTGATGGTACCATGATCTTGGGGTCAACTCAGCCTCTAACTGAAATGAGTACTAGTCACTTGTTATGGGGGTAAAGGCGGCCATTGTGCAGGGCTGACATCAAGTGTCAATTGTTTGGAAAACGTGGGAGCATTGACCTCCTACTACCCCGAGTGTCTTGTATGACCTGTTGTGGGATCACTTTACCTCTTACTAGACTAAATTGTAATCATTGGTAAAGAGAAAAAATTATGCTTGAACTGGGTTGAGGCAGAAATTTTTCTCTTTACCATTAATTACAACAGTTTTTTTGTTGTGAAATGCAGGCTTTCACGGCCGGTAATCATAATGTTAAAAGATTCCGTGCTGTGTGGCCATGGTCTATAACTAGTATTTCTTCCAGCCGTTTCTCCCTCAACTGCGGAGGGCATCTTCAGTGGCACGTAACATCACCTAGAAGCAGATACCCTCCACAGTTGAAGGGGAAACGGCTGGAAGAAATACCAGTTATAGACCATGGCCACATAGCCCAGAATCTTTTAACATTATAGTTTTTTTTTACTTATTAAGATTTTAATAACTTTATTTGTTATTATTTATAGTTGCTTTATATGTATGAGACATTCCCTTTTATGACACATGACAAAAATTACCAAGAAAGAAATTTTAGGAAAAGAAACCTAATTAAAAAAATGGAATTTGTTATTTATACCTGAACTCATATTTTGTCTCTCACCTGCAACATGTTTTGAAGGACATATTGCTCAGGTGAGAGAGCAAAATATGAGGTAAAAGTGATCCCACAATAGGCCTCAGGCAGCCTTTGGGGTAGTAGGAGGTTAAGGCTCCCACTTTTTCTAGACAATCGGCACTTGATGTCAGCCGGGTTGTCAGCCCTGCGTGACGGCCGCCTTTACCCCAGGACAAGCATCTGGTACTCATTTCCGTTAGAGGCTGAGTCGACCCCAGGGCCATAGTGCCGCCAGAGGCAAAATATGAGGTGAAAAGTAAATAACAGTCAATTACACAAAATACCTTATATTGTGCACTTATCCTGGTGAGGTTGCCAAAGCTATAAACTTTTATCTTTCTGTGGCAGAGGTCGAGGTAATCTATTCCGTGTTCTTTAGTATATTTTCATCACCTGGAATTTAAACCTGACTAAACTAGTATTGATGATCACTTATGAATCTTGAAACAAACCCTTAGTTACTAACTGTATCAATAGTTTATCACATGTTGCCAACATGTTTATTTATTTAATATTTGTAGGAAATAACACTATGAGGTTTCTTTTAATTATTATGAGTTAGTATTTTGAATCACCTCATATTTTTTTTTATATTCTGCAGACTATAGTTTCATTGCATCTTTGTGACATTGCCGATTCATTGTAACTGTTGTGTTTGCGATTGTCATCCTGTAGATTGATTTCTACTCCCTTTGTTGGCTGACCAATGAACTTCCAAATAAATTTTTTTTCTCTTTCCCCAGGAATTTCAAAATTCATAGTTTTCTATTTTGAAATTCCTGGGGAAAGAGAAAAAAAAACTGATTAGGAAGCTCATCGATCAGCCAACAGAGGGAGTATAAATCAACCTACAGGATGACAACCACAAACACAACAATTAGAATGCATTGACAATGTCACATAGATGCAAAGAAACTATAGTCTGTAGGATATAAAAAAAAATATGAGGTGAGTCAAATTAACTAACTCATAATAATGTTTATTTATATTGAACTTTTATAGGGAAAATCACTGAGTATATGAGGTGAGTGTTGA
The DNA here is from genome assembly GCA_030220185.1 of Diploptera punctata. Classification (NCBI taxonomy): domain Eukaryota; kingdom Metazoa; phylum Arthropoda; class Insecta; order Blattodea; family Blaberidae; genus Diploptera; species Diploptera punctata. The sequence goes on along the minus strand of JASPKZ010003830.1, from coordinate 262,413 downwards.
AAGTTTATGTAAATAAATTCCTAAAAAAGTAATTTTTTTATGTTTGGTAATATTTATCACTGTCACTGTAAGATTTAAAAATAAAAATTTCATAAAATGTACTTCTGTATTTTTAGAAAAGAACATTCATCACAATATGTCTTCATTTGCTGAGACTACAGGCCTTGGATATCTGAAATCGCAGGCAATAGAATTTGTAAATTACAATAAGCGTCAGATGTCAAGAATCTATCCAAAGGGAACCCGAGCTGATTCCTCTAACTACATGCCACAGGTAAACAACATATGAATAAACACTGACAAACTTTTACTGAATTTTTATAGGAAAAAATCACTATGAGATTCAATTTAAGATTTAAATTAAAATGTTTTATACTTTACCTCATATACAGTCTTTTAATTATACCGGTTTCAAACATCAGTTGACAAGAAATTACTGAAGATGAAGCTGCCCTAGCTTCAAAACCGATATAATTAGAAGACTGGATATGAGGTGAGGTATAAAACATTTTAATTTAAATCTTAACGGACAGACTTAATTATTTATGTGTAATATAGAGCCCTCTAAAAGTTTAAAAGTAAACTAAATTAGATTTTGCTATAATATATGGGTCTGAGCACAGGGAGTTGAATGTAGAAACACATTTAGCTTTTGTGGACTTCAAAAAAGCCTTCGACAAAATCAATAGGAATAAACTGTTGGAAATTTTAGCTGACAACAATCTACCACAACAGCATATTTTAAATTTATACAATATCTATAAAATAAATTTGATTTCAGTTCGAGTCAATAACACACAAACAGAATGGACCGAAATTAATAGGGGCGTAAGACAAGGATGTGGCCTCTCGCCCTTGCTCTTTATCATATACATGGATAGAATATTCCAAGATTGGTGACAGATGAGACACGGTTCTATCCAAATTAATAGAAACCATAAAATAGACTCTTTGCTTTTTGCAGATGATTTGGTATTAATAGCTCCAACAGAAACAGATTTACAGTATTGTATACACAATTTTAATATAATTGCAAAAAGGTACAATATGGAAATCAATACAAAGAAAACTAAAGTGATGGCCTTTTGTGGGAAATACCCTATACTTAGCAAAATTGTTTTGGATGATGAAATTTTAGAATGAGTAAACAAATTTAATTATTTGGGTTATAATTTAACATTTCAAGATGAAGCTGATATATCAAAGAAAATCACAAATTTTACAAAAAAACAACAGGGATAATTAACAGTATAATGAAACTATCTTTAGTACAGATGAACACAAGATTATGGCTTTATAAGGTTCTCGCAAGACCAGTATTAAGATATGATAGTGAAGCATGGACAATACGAAGAAGAGTTGAAAGCTGAATAACAGCAAATGAGATGTGATTTATGCGCCGAACAGCAGGCTACACAAAGTGGGACCATAAAAGAAATGAGGAAATTATGGAAGAGTTGGATGTAGAACCCATTCTTCACATATACAAAACTACCAGAACAACTGGAAAGTCCATCTTCAACGAATGCCGTCTCATAGAATTCCAAAAGCCATTCTTTGCTACTGCCCCCAATGCAAAAGATCGCTGGGATGTCCAAAAAAGCGCTGGATGGAAAATTCCTCTTTGAGACCATAACAGGCCACATGACCTAATACTTGCATGGATGATGATGATGATGATATAGGTCTAATTATTGCAATGAGCTTTCATAATGTAGAAAAGTGTTATCATTGTGATCCTAGCATTGAAAGAATATTGTTAGAGGTAGTGCTTGATTGTAAATATATAGGACTACACAGAAATGGTTAAGTAAAGTATTAAAGATAAGACAAATTATGGAACAACAACCACTTTAAATGTTTTTATTATTAATTTCATACATCTCAATGATGGATAAATCATATTTTAAAGAGAAAAATTATACGCTCAGACCGGGACTTGAACCCGGGACCCTTGGTTTTCTAGTCCAAGTGCTCTACCATTTGAGCTACCTGAGCAAGTACCGATCTAAATGCAAATCTTTCTCTATGCGGGAATTACAACGTATGTAGAGAAACCACTTTAAATTTTGAAGAGAAAAATTTTCGCCTAGACCGGGACTCGAACCCGGGACCCTTGGCTTTCCGGGCCAAGTGCTCTACCAACTGAGCTACCGAGGCGAGTTACGATCTAGACGCAAATTTTTCTCTTATATACGTTGTAATTCCCTATCGCCAAATGCTTTTGAAACCATTGTTTCTATCTTTGCAAATGGCGGCTTCTTAGTTAAGAAGACATTTATTGGAAATTTAACATTACTTTAAAAGCCAGTAAGGCCTCTAATGATGTTTTTATTATTAATTTAACATTTCTCAATGAAAGATAAATTAAATTTTGAAGAGAAAAATTTTCGCCTAGACCGGGACTCGAACCCGGGACCCTTGGCTTTCCGGGCCAAGTGCTCTACCAACTGAGCTACCGAGGCGAGTTACGATCTAGACGCAAATTTTTCTCTTATATACGTTGTAATTCCCTATCGCCAAATGCTTTTGAAACCATTGTTTCTATCTTTGCAAATGGCAAAAATTTTTCTCTTCAAAATTTAATTTATCTTTCATTGAGAAATGTTAAATTAATAATAAAAACATCATTAGAGGCCTTACTGGCTTTTAAAGTAATGTTAAATTTCCAATAAATGTCTTCTTAACTAAGAAGCCGCCATTTGCAAAGATAGAAACAATGGTTTCAAAAGCATTTGGCGATAGGGAATTACAACGTATATAAGAGAAAAATTTGCGTCTAGATCGTAACTCGCCTCGGTAGCTCAGTTGGTAGAGCACTTGGCCCGGAAAGCCAAGGGTCCCGGGTTCGAGTCCCGGTCTAGGCGAAAATTTTTCTCTTCAAAATTTAATTTATCTTTCATTGAGAAATGTTAAATTAATAATAAAAAAACCACTTTAAAGTTTATTTTAAATACAGTAAGGAGAATGTGTAATAACCACTTCATTAATTTGACTAATGACAAGTTATACACCAAATTCAATTGTAACCTTCATCAACATCCATACACTTCATTTTAATAGCATTACTGAGTTTTGTTGTGAAACATTGAAAATTGCAACTTCTACATCAATTTTTAAATTTTAGTTTTTGGTGAACTCCTACTCATAATGGTCCAATTTTGCTGGTTAATGAACTCAACCTTACTTTTTATAAATTTATTTCTATATGCCAAGTTGGTTTCAAAATAATAAAATTGGAGCCACTAAAACATTAACATGCACACACACACACACACACACACACACACACGCACAATATTTACTCGCATAATTGACCCCCTTGGGTAATTTTGCCCCTTTATTTTTCATATATATATATATGTGTGTGTGTGTGTGTGTATGTATATATATTAAAATCCACCTATGTTACAATGTGCATTACTTAGGCCAAAAATTTTCAGTTACAACTTTGGACACTCTTGTGAAGATTTCAAGTACAACACAAAGGAATTCATGGAAAACCCAAGGTCGAATCCATCCCCTTCTACAAAGACCTAATGGTACCTGCAGTCTCTGTCTCCCGTGCATCTGTTGCCGTCAGTCTGAATAGAGTTAGGTATCATTGTGCATTGGTAACAGTGTTAATCCATCACTGCATCAGTGTCATTAAACTCAACTATGGGAAGAAACTATAACAGCTACACTGCAAATTTTAAGTTACAAGTGGTAAATTTCACCAAGGAAAATGGAGTGAAACACACTTTCATTGTGATTTACTATACCGTTATCTTTTGTCTGAAATTGGAGAAACATTAAATACAACTTATTCTTTTTTTTTTAAATACAATAGGAAGTAACATTAAGAGGTTTAAATTATATTTAAAGAGAAAAATTTTTTCGCCTAGACCGGGACTCGAACCCTGGACCCTTGGCTTTCCGGGCCAAGTGCTCTACCAACTGAGCTACCGAGGCGAGTTACGATCTAGACGCAAATTTTTCTCTTATATACGTTGTAATTCCCTATCGCCAAATGCTTTTGAAACCATTGCTTCTATCTTTGCAAATGCCGGCTTCTTAGTTAAGAAGACATTTATTGGGAATTTAACATTACTTTATAAAGCTAGTAAAGCTTCTAATGATGTTTAAACATCATTAAGAGGTTTGTTTAATAATTAAAACATTTCGTCTGTTCATTCTTACATCTTAGAGTTGTTTTTGTCGAACATATGTTTCAGAGCTTCTTAGCCCCATCGTCAGCGATTATGAGTCTGTAATCGCTGAAAATGGGGCTAAGAAGCTCTGAAACATATGTTCGACAAAAACTACTCTATGAGGTAAGAATGAACAGACAAAATGTTTTAATTACAACTTATTCTTTCAATTTCCCAAAATGTCTTTAACAGTACAGTTCAATGACCATGATGGAATTACCATAGATATCTAATTGATAGTGTTCTATATTGTGAAAGCATATTCATATTTTCATAGTCGTCACATAATTTCCCCCTCGAATTTTCACTCGTAAATGTTGAAATAGGGGGGAAATTACTCAAGTAAAATGGTATATACATTTTTTTATGGTCATTTTTGGTATCTGCTAGGTAAGATCAACAAAGATATGTAAATTATTTTCAAAAATCTTTTTATGAGAACAACTTCCTTTGAAAATTGCTAAAATGAAGTAATGGTGGAAAAATTGAAACATTGGTTGTCAGGGACCGAAAATAGGGCTGAATGAACTACTCACTCTATCATATTTGAAGAGAAAAATTATATGCTCAGACTGGGACTTGAACCCAGGACCTTTTGCACTCTAGGCGAATGCTCTAACCGAGTGAGCCACCTGAGCAAGTTCCAATCTAAACGCAAACTTGCTCAGATAGCTCACTTGGTTAGAGCATTTGCCTAGAGTGCGAAAGGCCCTGGGTTCAAGCCCCAGTCTGAGCATAATTTTTATCTTCAAATATGATTTATCCATCATCGAGATGTATGATCATAATAAAAGTACTCACTCTAATACTAGTTTGTGCTGTTTTGTGTTTAAGGTGTTCTGGAATGCAGGTTGTCAAATGGTTTCACTCAACTTCCAAACTCCGGATTTACCAATGCAGCTAAATCAGGGGAAATTTGAATACAATGGCAACTGTGGATACTTATTGAAACCAGATTTCATGAGAAGAGCTGACCGAAGTTTTGATCCATTTGCAGAGTCACCTGTAGATGGTGTAATTGCAGCCCAGTGTTCTGTTCAGGTAGTGCTATATATCCTAAATGATGGAGCTGTCATTTCAAGTGTAAATTGCTTAATTTTAGTCAGTGTAAATTATAAGTCACAATGAAACAAATTATGGCTTGTAACTAGAGAGAAAAAATTTTTCATATAATCTCTCAAACATTACCTTTATATATTTGAAGAGAAAAATTTTCGCCTAGACTGGGACTCGAACCCGGGACCCTTGGCTTTCCAGGCCAAGTGCTCTACCAACTGAGCTACCGAGGCGAGTTACGATCTAGACGCAAATTTTTCTCTTATGTACGTTGTAATTCCCTCGCGCCAAATGCTTGAAACCATAGCTTCTATCTTTGCAAATGGCGGCTTCCTAGTTAAGAAGACATTTATTGGGAATTTAACACTACTTTATAGCCAGTAGGGCTTCTATTGACGATTTTATTATTAATTTAACATTTCTCATTGAAGGATAAATTATATTTGAAGAGAAAAATTTTCGCCTAGACCGGGACTCGAACCCGGGACCCTTGGCTTTCCGGGCCAAGTGCCCTACTGGCTATAAAGTAGTGTTAAATTCCCAATAAATGTCTTCTTAACTAAGAAGCCGCCATTTGCAAAGATAGAAGCTATGGTTTCAAGCATTTGGCGCGAGGGAATTACAACGTACATAAGAGAAAAACTTGCGTCTAGATCGTAACTCGCCTCGGTAGCTCAGTTGGTAGAGCACTTGGCCCGGAAAGCCAAGGGTCCCGGGTTCGAGTCCCGGTCTAGGCGAAAATTTTTCTCTTCAAATATAATTTATCCTTCAATGAGAAATGTTAAATTAATAATAAAATCGTCAATTACCTTTATATGTTTTTATTATTCATCATCAATGATGGATAAATTACATTTAGATTATATGCTCAGACTGGGGTTTGAACCCAGCACCTTTTGCACACTAGACGAATACTCTAGCAAGTGAGCTATCTGAGCAACTCCAATCTAAATGTAAATCTTTCTCTTATACACGCTGTTAATTCCCACGCACCAAATGCTATGAAGCCTTTGCTTCTATCTTGCAAATGGTGGCTTCTTTATTAAGAAGACTTTTAATTGGTAATTTTACTTTACATTATAAAGCCAGTATGGCTTCTTTTGATGTTTTTATTATTCATTTCATACATCTCAATGATGGGTAAATTATATTTGAAGAAAAAAATTATATGCTCAGACTGACTTTATAATGTAATGTAATGTAAATTTCCCAATTAATAAAAAGCCACCATTTGCAAAGAAGCAAAGGCTTCATAGCATTTGGTGCGCGGGAATTAACAACGTATATTAGAGAAAGATTTGTGTTTAGATTGGGGTTGCTGAGATGGCTCACTTGATAGAGCATTCGCCTAGTGTGCAGAAGGTCCTGGGTTCAAACCCCAGTCTGAGCATATAATTTTTCTCTTCAAATATAATTAACTTTATTTGCTGATGCTCTACTTACGCACACCTTGCAAAGTAAGCATAAATTCCCCCTCTTTAATTTCCAAGTCCCCAAAACTAGTGAAACTTGTGTTCATAAGATGTAATGGGAGTGCTTCTACTGCGAGAAGTCATTATAATGATCGATACTATTAAAATTCATGGTGATTTTCCGTTGAGGTATTAGTTCACAGTAATATAATGTACGGTTAAAAACTATAATATAGTTACCTTGTAACTATATTATAGTTTTTAACCGTACATTATATTACCATTATAATGATGTTTCACTGAAAAAAAAAGCTAATTACAGACCTTGTATGGAAATTAATGTCAGAGACAAGCTGTCTGCAGGCAGTGGTTCACATATGTAGAGGAGAGAAAAATAATTACGACCCTTTATGAAAATAGTTTCCAGACAAGTCACATATAGGCAATACTTCACATATGTTTTTTTTAATTTTGTTGGTTGGTTGGTTGGTATCTAATGTTGAGCACTTGATAATGAAATCATTCACTCTCTTGCACTCCAATATTTAGCAGAAAGGCTGGTCTCTTCTACAAAAGCTGGACAACGGAGGAGATGGTTTCTTTCCATATCTTCATTTAAATTGCAAAAAGGGCATTTAGGTGAATCTGTTATGCCAATTCTGTGTAGGTGTTTATTCAAGCAGTCATGTCCCGTTAGCAGTCTGAATGTTGCTACTGCAGATTTTCTTTGTAATGTAGTAATGTCATAAGCTTGTAGATTTTCCCATTCCTTTCCAGATGTTTTGGTGGTGTATTCTTCTCTAAGTTTATTGATGTATTTATTTGAGATAATTCTTTTGATAGAGTGAAAGGAAACTGGAGTAGAAGTTGGGTTTGAAACAATTTTGCTACCCTTCTTGGCCAGAAAATCGGCTATTTCATTGCCTGTCACTCCACAATGGGCCGGAATCCATTGAAGTACAACTTTTTTATGTAGATGGGATAACTGTTTTATCATTTTGTGACATTCGATAATTTTGATGCTTTTGGGTGTTGTGTCTCGTGTTATAGCGAGAATGGCTGCTTTGGAGTCACATAGAATTACAACTTTTGTAAATTTTTGGATGTGATATAAAAGATTTTGTAAACTTAAGAAAATTGCTAGAATTTCGCCATCAAAGTTTGTTGAATTTGTGTTTAGTTTACGATAAAAGGAAAAAAGTGGACATACTGCACCAGCACCAGTGCCACCATCATTTGGTAGGCTGGAGCCATCTGTAAAAATATGTATCCATTCAGGAGCTGGGTATCTTAGATTTATTATTTCCAGTGACATTTGTTTTAAAATATATGGAGGAGTTTCAGATTTCTTGATGTCTTCTGTTAAATGAAGGTTATATTCAATTTCCAAAAATTCTAGAGGGTTGTTTCTCATCTGCATATTTTCTTTTGAATGTGGAAGTTGCAATTTCTGTTTGATTTCTTGTACTATGCTTAAGAAGCTTTGCTGAGATTTTAAACATACTTGTGGTTTTCTTTGGGTCCAGTTATTATGGGGTAGCCTTAAAAATTTTTCATACTGTGTGATTGCTGTTTTCTCAATTTCAAATGCTATGTTTGGGTTATTTGTTAAGATTTGCATGGCAGTGATTGGTGTTGTTTTAACGGCTCCTGTTATCAGACGGAGGATTTGGTTCTGCAATTTATTAAGTTTTTCCACTTTAGTAGTTACTAGGATTTCTTCACAATATTGAAGTACAGGTTTTATGTACATTTGGTAGAAGGTGTTTAGGGTTTGTGTGTTGCAACCCCACTTTTTCCCTGCTAATCGTTTTAATAATGGTAACCTTGTTTCTATCTTTGTACATATATTCTCTATGTGTTTCTTCCATGTTAATTTTGTGTCCAGAGTTATTCCTAAATATTTTGCTTCATGTGTTTGAGTTAATAATTCACCCTCCAATTTCAGAGTGATGGGTAGTGGTTTCTTTCTTAATGTAAATAGTTGATAATTTGTTTTCTGTATATTTATCTTCATTAAGTTCTGGGATGTCCAATTCTCTAACTGTATTAGTGATTGTTGGGCTATGGTTATTAATTGTTGACTTTGGTTTTTCGGTTTGGAGACCCATATTACAACATCATCAGCAAAAAGTAGGGTTTTTGTTTGGAGCTTTTCTATATGCTTAGGTAGATCATTAATGTAGATATTGAAGAGAATGGTACTGAGTACAGAACCCTGTGGTAAACCTCGATGTGTTTGTTGGTATTTAGAGAGGTGATTATTATACTTTGTAGCGATGAACCGTTGGATGAGAAAATTGCTGATCCAGAGTAGCATATTCCCTTGAATGCCTAAAGTCTGCATTTTTTCTAATAATTTATATCTCCAAATAGAGTCATATGCTCCTTGGAAATCAACAAACATTGCCAGAGTGTCTTCTTTTCTGTTGAAACTGTCTTTAATAGCTTGACTTAGGTGTACAATTTGTTGATTTGTTGATTGTAATTCTCTAAATCCAGCTTGATTGGGTGAAAGTAAATTATTGGTTTCTAAATACCAATTTAATCGATTTGAAATCATTTTTTCCATAGTTTTAACAATTACACTAGTTAGTGCTATTGGGCGATAATTTGAAAAAGTATTTGCTGATTTTTTTGTTTTCAAAATAGGTATTATAATAGCTTTTTTCCAATCATCAGGAACTTTTGTGTTCCAAGAAAGATTATAAAGGGAGAGTAATTGAGTTTTGGCTTTATTGCCAAGGTGTTTGAGAAATTCTGCATGTATATTATCTGCTCCTGGAGATTTGTTTGATTTTAAACTATTAATGGCTATGTTTAACTCTTTAATGTTGAAATTCTTATTAAAAATATTATCTTTTGTACTGCTTGTTGATTTTATGTAATTTTTTAGGTTCTCTTTTATTGTTTTTTGTTCCTTTTTGTTCTCTGAGGACAAAGTATAGGTGTTAGCATAGTGTTTGTTGAATTTGTTGGCTATTTCACTTTCATTTGTAATTTGTTTGTTGTTGTGGATAAATGGTGTTTTTTGTCGTTCTTTTTTATTTTGTATATTGTGTACAAATCTATATGCTTTCTGGCCATCTTTCCTATAATCCATTTTTTGGAGAAAGTTATTAAAATTTTCTCTTTTATTGCTGTTAATTTCTTTTTTGAGTTGTGCGCACAGTTTTCTCCAATTTTGTACATCTTTTGGGTCTTTTGTTTTTTCTGCTTTATTTCTAGCGAGATCTCGGTCTATTTTCATTCTTTCTAGTTTTGAATTCCAGAAGGGTTTGTAGTTTTTAACTATTCCTCGTGGTATATATTTTTTTGCTGTTTTTAATATTATTTTGCATATAGATTTGTTAATTTGATCTGATTGAAGTGATTCGTTTAAAGGATTTTCAAATTCAGTTTCCAGTTCGTCTGTGTACAGTTTCCAATTGGCTTTTTTGAAGTTCCACCTGGGTTTAAGATGCATTGGAAGTAAGTTGTTATTCCCCAGTTGAATAGTAGCAATGATGGCTCTATGTCCTGAGCCAGGATCTTCTACAATTTGTTTTTTGGTTTTGGAGTATAAATTAGAAGATACAAAGAGTAAGTCAGGATTAGTTCCTGAACCAGAGTAATGTATATATGTTGGAGGATCCTCTTTGTTGTGTATTATTTCTATGGGTGTTGAATTTAATAAGTCTTCTACAATTTTCCCTGCATTATTTGAATTGGTATAGCCCCATCGTCGTGAATGGGCATTAAAATCTCCCATTATAATTGTATTTGGGTTTATTGTAATATGTTCAAGATTAGGGGAGTTATTTGGTGGATTATAAATTGAATATATATTATACTGAGATTTATTTATCCATATGTTAATTTTAATTATTTCAATTTTGTCTACATTGTCCATTTCTTTGATAATTTGAACGGATGAAGTCATGTGTGTTCGAATTCCAACTAAAATACCACTACTTATTTGTCGTCCTTTAGGAAGTATATGAACAGTAAAATCCTTGAAGTGGTAATATTGTAACTGTTCCTGTGTGAGATTTGCTTCTTGAATTGTGAATACATCAATTTGGTGGTCAGATAGCATTTTGGTAAGTTCAGTCTTTTTAGCTTGTGATAGTCCTCCAGTATTCCACTGGAGGATTTTGATCGAGTTTGGTTTGGTATATTTATTTCCTTGAAGAAAGGTCCCCGTCCGGAGATCCGAATGGGGGACTATTTTACCTCCGGATTCGTATTTCTTTTTCCAAGGCTTCATGTTTGTATTGGAGTACAATAAACTAGTTGTAACCGTTTAGTAGTAGGCACCACATGTGGTGGTTACGTCACCCATAGAGAGAAAGTAGGTATAGGAAGGAAGGAGAAATGAACCCCTAGGCCTCGAATACTCTAATACCATCAGGGTCGAAAGAAACAAGAGGTCAGTCAAGGGAGACTGGATAGAAAAGTTGAAAGAGGGAATTGGTATGGGAAGGAGAAGTAATACCAATTCGGTCAAAAAAGAAAAACTCACCAAGCTGACCAGTGCTTGTTGGTGAGTAGCCCTTCCCTTTTGTTCATCATGCATAAGCATGATTACTAACAGCTGCACCACGAGAAGGTGAGGGATTGGACACTAGGTTACTGTCCAGGTCGGTTCCTTTAAGCCTTCAATGGAAGGAATTAAAGGGTCTCCTCTCTGTTAAAGACAGTAGCCTTTCCGCAGCCTTTTTTAATTTTGTTTAGTTGTTTCTTGACTCACCTCATACTTCTTAACTCCTTTGCATATCTAGATTTCGTCACTGTATTTGTGAGATTCTCAATGCTGTTTACATTCACAACTGACGTCCAGTGGTCTCCTCTCCTGCAGACTGACCTCTGCGCCATCTGATGACTGACCGACGAACTTCCAAATGAATCCCCTCTCCTTATCACCGGGTATTTCAAAATTCATAGTTGTGTTTTTATTCTTGCATATGTAAATTTTCTCCCAAATTGTGAGTTCCTTCAGTTTTTCCAATTGTTTAAGTAATTTTGTTTTGGTTTCTATTCTATGTTTTTCTGACCAGGCATGTGCAGCTATTGCAGATTTTTCTGTTTCTCCATTTTTAACATTTCTTAGGTGTTCCTTTAATCTTGTATTTAGATTCCTTTTTGTTTTTCCTATGTATATCCTTTCACAATCTTTACAATTAATTTGATAAATTCCCAATTTTTTGCAATCTTCAATCTTTTCATTTTTGTTGGTTTTTATTAAATTACCTAAACTGTAATCATTTTTCAGTGCTAATTTAATGTTGAATTTGTTGAAGATTTTTTTGAAACTTGTCAAATACTAAAGGATGGTATGTGAACTTCTTGAATTTTTTACCAATAATGAAAGTACTCTTCACACAGATAAAGATATTGGTAAAAAATCATGTTTTGATTAATGAAAGTACTCTTCACACAGATAAAGATATTTGGTAAAAAATCATGTTTTGATTAATGAAAGTACTCTTCACACAGATAAAGATATTGGTACTCTTCACACAGATAAAGATATTGGTAAAAAATCATGTTTTGATTAATGAAAGTACTCTTCACACAGATAAAGATATTGGTAAAAAATTTAAGAAGTTCACATACCACCCTTTAGTATTTGACAGGTTTAAAAGATCAACAAATTCAACATTTAATTAGCACCGAAAAATTATTACAGTTCAGGTAATTTAATAAAAACCTACAAAATGAAAAGATTGAAGACTGCAAAAAATCGGGAATATATCAAATTAATTGTAAAGATTGTGAAAGGATATACATAGGAAAAACAAAAAGGAATCTAAATACAAGATTAAAGGAACATCTCTGAAATGTTAAAAATGGAGAAACAGAAAAATCTGCAATAACTGCACATGCCTGATCAGAAAAACATAGAATAGAAACCAAAACAAAATTACTTAAACAATGGGAAAAACCAAAGGAACTCACAATTTGGGGAAAAATTTACATATGCAAGAATAAAAACACAACTATGAATTCTGAAATACCCGGTGATAAGGAGAGGGGATTGATTTGGAAGTTCGTCGGTCAGCCATCAGGTGGCGTGGAGGTCAGTCTGCAGAAGAGGAGACCATTGGACGTCAGTTATGAACGTGAACAGCATTGAGAATGTCACAAATACAGTGACGAAATCTAGATATGCAAGGGAGTTAAGAAGTATGAGGTGAGTCAAAAAACAACTAAACAAAATTAAAATAAACCTCATAGTGTTATTTCCTACCTACATAACTTAATACTTCACATAACTATAGCTTGGTAGTGAAGAAAATGCAGTCAAGCTATGCATGCATTAGAATTCTATGATATAAAATTCTCCACCTTCCAAGGGGATCACGTGCTTTAATTGTAAACTTGGAAGACATTCAATTACTTGAGCATCATTGTAATTTTAGGTACTAAGTAGCATTGTGTGGGTGGAAACACCAGCTGCATTTCAAGCAATATGGATACTGATGCTGATTGGTTGTAAAGAGGGAGATAGGGAAACACAAGTTTGGGTAATGAGAGATGTACAGTCAAGGCAAGAATGTATTAGCATTACATTTTGTTTGCTGTCAATCTATAGAGAGAGTTATGTGAATCATTGCCTACAAACTGCTTGTCTGGAAACATTAATTTCTATATAAGAATATGGCTTGTGATAGATATTTATAGATGAAATGTAATTGTAACAAAATACAGAAACATTTTGTTAATCTTCATGAATGAGACTGATGAGGAACCTCTCTGAGTTGAAGTTCATGTGTGGCACCATTTGAAAGCATTAGGAATGTGTTGAACAAAACGTTAGCTACTAATAGTTTACCCAGTTCACTAAAGTACAATGTGAAGTAGCATGAAGATGGTATGGAAAGCAGTCTGTTACTAGTTAGGAAGATGTTCTATGAGGGGTAAGAACTTATTTTTGAAAAGTAATGAATATTGTGATACAGTGCCCCTGAAGAGTTAAATGATAACTGATTAATATTACATCAATGCCTTCAAGTGAAGTTTGTGTTAACCACATGCTATTCCTATTAAGCCTCGGGATTCAATCATTTTGCTCACAAAGAGGCAGTGTTCAACTCTTTTTTTTTTATATTCTGCAGATTATAGTTTTGTCGCATCTATGCTACATTGTTAATGCATTCTAACTGTTGTTTTTGCGGTTGTCATCCTGTAGGTTGATTTCTACTCCCTCTGTTGGCTGACCAATGAACTTCCAAATTAGATTTTTTTTCTCTTTCCCAGGGATTTCAAAATTCATAGTTTTCTCTTTATTCTTGTGGATGTAATTTTCTCAATAGTGTTCAATAATTTGACATATGGATTAGTAAATATACCTATGAGAAGAGAATATTATGAAAAACAAAAAGAATACATAATGTATGTAGCAATAGAAAACTGGTTTGAAGAAAACATGATGCACAAGAAAATAAATAAGTTTAAAATAAAAAATGAAATGAAAGTACACTTACAAAAGAGATAGAAGAAAACATAAAATTCAAGAAATTCACTTACCATCGATTGAAGTATCACAACTTTCAAAAAAATTGTAAAAAGTTCAACATAGTGTTACATGTTGTGTAAGCGGCATTTGAATTACGCAGGCGAGTCACCCATGGCGAGTTAGGTGACCTGCAAAGCCGCTTGAATTGTCTTGGAATGTGTTGCCAGATGTTTCTACTGGTGTCTCCCTTCTCCTTGGAGAAAGATCTATGCTAGAGGATTCTGGGTTTCGAACTGCCTAGAAGCTGTTTCTGGAAATTTCCTCTAGACATATATAAAGAGCGGAGGCATGGAGACTGCAGTCAGTCAGTATGTGGTAGCGAGTCATGTGGTGAACAGTGTGATGATAAGTTGTGGAGAATTGATTTATCAGTGAATGGAAAAGTGTTCTAACTGAGATAACATTTAAAAGAAGATTATTTCGAGAATTGTAATTGTGAATAGAAGTTTGTTGATAATTGAAGAATTTAACAAAGTTTTTAGTGAAATTTTGAATAAATTCATTATGCTTATTACCTAGAAGGATAATCGAGGCCATCAATCTAGTGTCTGAAGTGGGATTACTTACCCGCCAATGACGTTGGAGAAGTCGATAAAGTAGAGTACACGTTGGAGCATCTACTGCCACTTACTAGAGCAGAACAGTACTACTACCAGTAAGTAAAATAAATAAATCCAGAATGGAATTGGAACACACAAAAGAATTATTATAACAGTATGCAAATATGCAAAAACAACTTCGAAAACAGAATGATGATTGGAAGGAAGAAATTAAACATGCACTAAAACAAACCAAAATCACATTAACACAAAATGTAGAAGATATTAAGATCAGTACACAGAATGAGAAAGTACAAGATAAAATTGAATATTTTAAAGACGAATCGAAAACCACATTTATAAAATTATAGACAAGATGGGTAAACAAAAGATTAAACAACACCTGCTGCCAGCAGAACATTACGCCATCAACGGAGCCCTGAATCTGGCACTGCATCTTGAGGCGGCAAAGGAGATCACATGCTACCTCACCCTGGAGGCATCGCCACAATTGAGATGACTGACTACAATCGACGCTGAGGAACGATGCTTACCACCATCCGAACATCGCAGGCATGGAAGACCAACCTCCTGGAATTGTCGATGAATCGGTCATCTGATGCAGAATTGCAGACGAAGGCCTGCAAACCAACAATGATCCGGTATGAGGAGGGAGCTACCAGCATCGTCATCATCATCTGCATTATCTCCTCGCTTTGTAGTGAATGCAGTGAACAATGTGGATGATGAAGAACTTACTGCTGATGGATGGATCCATGGATGGCCCTGCCGAGTACTCGTCGATACGGGAAAGACGCTGACCATCATGCGACCTAAAGTAGCAGAAGGGTTGCCTGAGAGGACGCTGCTACGAAAGTTTGAGCTAGCACCATGTCAGGGGACAGTATGCCTGTGGAGGAGGATGTTCTCCTGGAGTGGGAGGGTGCGAGCTGCATCTGTGGGCATTTGTCGCCAGAGTTACCAAGGACGTCATCTTAGGCCTGGATGCCCTGAGAATGTATGATGCTGTTTAGTGAAATTTTCAATAAATTCATTGTGCTTATTACGGCTGAATAACCTAGAAGGAAATCGAGGCCATCACGGCACAATAAGATTGGCACCGAAGAATGAATATAGCATCAATGGGATAATTAAAAACAAAAAATGACAAAATTGAAGAAGAAAACAAATTGAGAATTTGCCAGATTAAATGCAGAGATTGTGACAAAATTGATGTAGGGAAAAAAAAAAGAAATTTGAAAACCAGGATGAAAGAACATCTTAGGAACGTCAAAAATGATGAAGTAGAAAAAACAACAGTAGCTGCTTATGCTTGGTCTAAAAAACATATAATTGAAAGAAAGGCTAGTTTAATAAAACAAATAGAAAATCCTAAAGAACTCAAGTTTGGGAAAAAATTCACATTAAAAAAATGAAAAACTAATGAGATTTTAAATTCCCGGGAATTTTATTTGATTTGGTGGTTCATCGGTCCAACAACAGATGGAGTTAGAAGCAGTTCTCCTGGACGACAGAACATCGGTCATGAAATTATGATGATGAAACTACCTACGTTTTGAAACCAGTTTAATTAGAACACTGGGTATGAGGTGGGGTGTAAAGAATTTTATTTTAAATCTTAATACATGTAGTAACTGTTAATAGACAGTTTTTCATCCATTGGATGGGGAGATTAGGCCTGGCAGTCCCAGGTGTTCTCAACAGGATGGCTATGTGCTAGCTCCCTTCTCTTCACATCCTCCCTTGTACAACATGCTTACACTACACAAACAATTAAATACTCTCATTCTTTACTCCTTTTTCCACACAGCACAAGTCACATAACCAATGCAAAGTGTTCTACCAAAATGGAGCATAAATTGAAAATATTCCACATTAATATTTAATTTTAGGAAGTTATATTTTGAGGTTATTTTAATTATATTATTTTTAGTCTGAACACCTTACCTCAATATTATTGTTGATTTGTTCTTGAAACATGTTTCAAAACAATTCTGTTTATCGTTATGCTGACGATAAAACAGAATTGTTTTGGAACTTGTTCAAGAACAAATCAACATTAATATTGTTTTATCATTATGAACACCTTACCTCAATATTAATGTTCAAGAACAAATCAACATTAATATTGAGGTAAGATGTTCAGACTAAAAATAATATAATATTCCACATTAACACCTTCTATCCACCTAACACAGAACCTGAAGCACAAAAATGTAATGAGTAACATTAAAACATACACAGAGAGATTTCTTAAATTTGTTTGTGAATTTGATTATTGATTATATGAAAGAGCTTGGTAGCCGGTGTGACAGTTCTTAACTTGGAAGTGCTATAATCACTATACTGTTGCAGGTGATTGCGGGACAGTTCCTGTCAGACAAGAAAGTGGGCACTTACGTTGAAGTGGACATGTATGGTCTTCCAACTGATACCATTAGAAAGGAATTCCGAACTCGTTTGGTTCCATTCAATGGATTGAATCCTGTCTACAATGAAGAAGCTTTTTTTTTCAGGAAGGTGAGTGGTGCAATCAACCTTCACAATTATACAAATTTTATGATACACTTGCAAAAATCTTAACATACTAAAGTACAATTTAAAAAATTAAAAAAAAACAATGAGTAGAGATTGTACCAGATTGCTAGGTCCAAAACAGGGTGTAAATGAAGTGAACAAAATACATTTACCTGAATATAAGAGTTGTAGATGCGCAGGCAAATGACATCTCACTTATCATTTAAGTTTTTTTTACATTTGATACTCATAATCCAGCATTAAAAATAAAGAGTATAGAATAGAATGAGATAACTTCAGACCTTAATTAGGAATGCTTTCTGATGCTGACAATTTAATAGTATCTCTTATAGCCTCCCATTCTTATTTATATCAGTTTCTGATATAAATAAAGAATGGGATGCTATAAGAGATACTATTTAATTGTCAGCATCAGAAATAATTGGTTGTTTAAAAAAGAGGCAAAACAAGAAATGGTTTGATGAGGAATGTGCCGACATTGTAAAGAAAAGGAAATTAGCAAAAATGAAATTGTTACACGAGCCAAATGAGGTAAATTTAGAGCAATTGAGTAGTATTAGACAGGAAACCATCAAGTTACTAAAGACTAAAAAGAGGGAATATTTGAGAGAGAAGATTAATGAACTTGAAATGAACGCAAAAAATAAGAACATTAGAGAATTATATCGGGGAATTAGGAGAGAGAAGAAAGGGTTTCAGGCTAGAACAAACATAATTCGGAATTAAAATGGGGATATGATTGCAGATTCCAGGAGTATATTAAATAGATGGAAAAGTTACTTTAATCAGCTATTAAATGTACATACAAAACAGGACATTGAGGAGGATAATTTACAGACTGTAGAAATGCTAATGGCAGAACCAAGTGCATTAGAGGCTGAAATGGCAGTAGAAAAATTGAAGATGTATAAAGCATCAGGTTCAGATGAGATCCCAGCAGAATTGATAAAATCAGGGGGAGGAAAAAATTGATGGACTAGATATGCTGGTTGCTTAGTAGGATTTGGGAAAAAGAAGCTCTTCCAGATGAATGGAAAGAATCGATTATTGTACCAATTTATAAGAAAGGAGATAAAACTGATTGCAACAACTGCAGGGGCATCTCATTACTTTCAACTTCGTACAAAATTCTAACAAATATATTAGTCAGCAGACTTACTCCCTATATTGATGACATTCTAGGAGATCATCAATGTGGATTTAGAAGAAACAGGTCTACAACAGATCAGATTTTTAGTATAAGAGAGATTTTGGAAAAGAAATGGGAATATAATGATAATGTACATCAACTATACATAGACTTCAAAAAAGCATATGATTCAATTAAGAGGGAGAAGTTATATAGTATCCTGCTGGAGTTCGGAATTCCTAAAAAGTTAGTTAAACTTATACGAATGTGTCTAAATGGCTCAACGAGTAGGGTGCGTGTAGGCAAACAAGTTTTCGGACACTTTTGAAATCCAGAGTGGGTTGAAGCAAGGAGATACACTATCTCCTCTACTATTTAATTTTGTACTAGAGCATGCCATTAAATCTTTAGAGAACGAGGAAGGCCTACAACTCAATGATATTAATAAGCTGTTAATTTATTCTGATGATGTAGTACTATTGGCCGATAGCGAGGAGATAGTAAAGGACAACACGTACACACTATTGAGTAACACTAAGAAATTAGGACTGGAAGTAAATATCAATAAAACTAAATATATGGTCACACATAGAAATACATTATGTAATGGAAATGGACAGCTGATGACAAATGAGGGAAATTTTGAGGAAGTGGCTGAATTCAGATACCTAGGAACAATAATCACAAATAGGAATGAGATGCACAAAGAAATTAAACATAGGCTCAATTCTGGAAATGCATGCTATTATGCATTGCAGAGACTCTTGATGTCCCAACTCCTTTCAAAAAACGTTAAGCTGAAAATATATAAAACTATTATTCTACCAGTTATATTATATGGGTGCGAAACATGGACTCTTACTTTAAGGGAGGAAAGGAGATTACAAGTATTTGAGAATAAAGTACTTAGGAAAATTTTTGGACCAAAGAGAGATGAACAGACAGGTGAATGGAGAAGACTACATAACAATGAACTACATGGTCTTTATAGGAAGCCAGATATAATAAAAACAGTTATGTCTCATAGACTGTGATGGGCAGGACATGTTGCACGTAAGGGGAATGAAAGACTTGCATGGAAGCTTCTTGTAGGAAAGCCAGAGGGAAAACGCCCAGTTGGTAGACCAGGAATGAGGTGGGAGAATAACATTAACTATGATTTGAGGGAAGTAGATTATACAGGGCATGATTGGAAAACATTAGCTCAGGATAGGGATGTATGGAGAGCTTATGTCCGTGTGGGCCATGAACCTACGGGTTCGATAGTGCCAATGAGTAAGTAAGTAAGTATGATTTTATGTTTTCTGACCAAACGTCAGCAGCTACTGCAGATTTATCTACTTCTCAATTTTCACATTTTTGAGGTGTTCCTTCATTCTAATGGTGAAGTTTCTCTTTGTTTTTCCTATGTATACCTTATCACAATCAGCGCATTTTATCTGGTGTATTCCTGATTTTTTGCTATTTTTTGTTATCATCAATCCTTTCATTTATGTTAATTTTGATTAGTTTAGTATATTCAAAATGTCCACACTAATCATATGACACCTTGTGTTATCATTTGCTAGCTCTTGGCGGCAACCAGTTTAATTACCATGGCTTTTGCTAGTGTGCCAGTAGTTAAGTAGATAAATAGTGAACATTTTTTTTCTTACATATATATGAGGAATGCAGTTTGTTAACAGGTGGTTCTTCCAGACTTGGCAGTGCTGAGGTTTGGTGTATATGAAGAAAACGGCAAATTGCTAGGTCAGCGAATCCTTCCATTGGATGGTCTACAGGCTGGTTACAGACACATATCTCTGCGAACTGAAGCAAATTTCCCTATTCTCTGCCCATGCTCTTCTGCAACATTGAGCTCAAGATCTATGTTCCTGATGGCTTTGAAGGTAAACATTGTTGTTGATTCATAAAACTTATTACAAGAAATAACATTATGAGGCTTTCAAGTTAATAAATAAAATAGGTGGTAATTATCTCATCTCATACACTCCATGTTCTTCAAAATGCAGAACCATGGTTCAGGAACAGTTGTTCCTATTTTAGAAAGAAAAATTACGTTCAAACCATGAGTTGAACCCTGGATCTCTGACTATGTATGTCACTGTGATAACTGTTATGTCATACGAAAGCCAATAACCATTGCTATCAACACCACCATTTGACGACTTCTATTCGAAGTATATTTATTGAGAATTTAAACATTACTTATAAGCGGTAAAATTTAATATTTTGATGTTATATTTTAAATTAACATCAAAAAGTTGTTCCTATCATCAGCCATCTTTACAAGAGCTGTAAAGATGGCTGAAGATAGAACAACTATTCCTGAATGTAGTTTGAAGAACACAGAGTGTAAGAGCTGAGATAATTATGACTTTTTTTTAAAATACAATAGGAAGTAACATTAACAGATCATAATTAATAATGAAGATATTTGGTCTGTTTATTCTTACTCTAATGATTGTTTTTGTTGAACATATGTTTCAAGGCTTCTGAGCCCCATTGTCATCGATTACAATGAGTCTGTAATCGCTGATGATGGGGCTCAGAAGCCTTCAAACATATGTTTGAAGAAGTAGGTAGCTTTGTCCCACGTTGTGGCGACGTTTTGAAGA
This sequence comes from Diploptera punctata, assembly GCA_030220185.1. NCBI lineage: Eukaryota > Metazoa > Arthropoda > Insecta > Blattodea > Blaberidae > Diploptera > Diploptera punctata. Next base: position 241,406 of record JASPKZ010003830.1, on the reverse strand, counting down.
AGTAATTCTCTTCATGCCCGATGTTGTAGTAACATTTGAAGAAGGATTTGTGTCCCAAAAAGAATTACTGGTTTAGGTTCGGTTTAATTTTTGGTAGAGCCGGATTCTCTTCTTAGGGTTGGATGTTGGTACACTGGATAGGAAAACACTTCAAAATTACTAAAAAAAGTTTCTTGTGGAAATAGTTGCAAATTTATTCACTTCTTAAAGTTCCCAGCAGATTAAGTAAATGTAGGTGGTATTATTCTTCACCGTCAATTAAAATTAAAGTATTTTCTTTTCTTGAATCAATTATTCTTCTTGTATTAAATATAACATTTTATCAGGAGATCTCTTCTTGCTTCTATCTTTGTTGAAAGTTGTATGCAGAATGACTAGTGTAATTCTTTTAATTTTAAAGAACATTATTACACGACATGATGTTATTTTTAAATCTATTGGTTAATAGTTCTTTAAATATAAGGTTTAACTTGATTTGTTAAATAAGAAAGTTAATTGTTTTAACATCCAATCAGAGTTTGTTTACTTTCATTTAAGAATATGAAGTTAAGCAGGTGTTCTTATTACAGTTATAATGGAAGGATTTATAATTTTGACAACAATGACTTAAAACAAATTTTCAAAAGCATTCTTTACAAAGAGTGTTATGTAATACAATTTCTTTAATTGTTACTGAGACATTTTTATTCAACCATACCAACAATGAATTATTTAGATGATTTTATTAATATAAGTTATATTTAAATATTAAAAGAATTTTAAAATACAAATTATTAACTTTAACTTTCATATTTATTATAATATTAAAATTCTGCTTTATGTTCAACAAAAGCAACTATAAGAGGTAAGAATATACAGATCAAATCTTCATTATTAATTATGACCTATTTTAATCAATTTTTGAGTCTTTACTATCTTACCTCAATTCATTCGAACACTAAATTATTAAAACAGTTAGAAAATACAAAAAAACTAACTATTTGGGAAAAAATCTAAATTCAGAAGAACAAAAACAGTTATGAATTTCGAAATAACGACTGAACGTGACCTCGTACGGAGGTTCTTCAGCCAACCACAGGAAGGAACTGACATCCGGGGTTTACAACATAAATCCAACCAGTCTGGCCATGCTGAGGATCGAAACATGTTCGAGAACAAATGAACATTAAATTGAGGTAAGATAGTGTAGACTCAAAAAACTTGATTAAAATAACCTCAAAATATTACTTCCTAAAATAAAACATTAATGACCTATTTTATTTATTGTTGCTGTTTTGTAATGGTTGCATTATTTTGTTGTGCTTCCTTGTTCTTTGTTTGGGAGGCATTATCTGTTGTGTTATTCATTTTGCACTACTGAGAAGATACATATGACTAAGAGAATGTCGCAGACACAAGTAACTTTGTACTGCATGTAGGTAAACATCAACTCCAACACACAGCTCTAGCAAAAAGATTTAATTTCTTTATTTTTATTTAATTTAAATGAGATATTGTAAATTATCTGAAATCTTTTAAATAACCTATAATATGCAGTTATGATGCATCCGTTTTAAATAACCTTGCAACACCTCCAAAACTTTCAACAAGTCACCAATTGGTTAAATTCACCCAGGAGATCAAGGATGCCTTCAACAGAAGAGAGAGTGTCTTAGCAGTATTTGTAGATCTACAAGCAGCCTATGACAAAGTGTGGCGCACCAACCTTATTTGGAAGCTACAAAAAATGGGAATAACAGGCCATATGTTACACTGGGTTAAATCTTTTTCAACACAAAGATGGATAGCTTCCAAGTATAACAACCTCCAATCAAATTACGTCCAAACCAAAACAGGACTGCCACAAGGTGCAGTCTCAAGCACCACCCTCTTCAATAGTTACATCAATGACCTCCCTAAGGAAATCAAAACTAATCAGTACATCAAATGTGCACTATTTGCAGATGATTTAGTCATATGGACGAAGGCCAACAATTCAGCCAGAAACCACAAAGAACAGCTGCAGAAGTATATGGACAACGCCATAAAAAGGCTACAACACTGGTGCACAATTAACAACATGGAAATCAGCATGTCAAAAACATTTACAGTACTTCTCACTAAGACACACAAGTGAATCCTTCAACATACCAATCAACAATAGCCCGATAACCAAATCAAATTGCACAAAATACTTAGGAGTCCATCTAGATAACAAACTAAACTGGGAGCATCATGTCAACAAGATCAAAGAAAAAGCAAACAAAAACTCATACATACTGAAGAGATTAGCTGGGAAGAAATGGGGGAGCTCATTGTGGACACCCTAAACAAACATATAAAATCTATATGAAACCAATTATAACCTATGGAGCAGAAACAATGGTAACAGCTAAAGACACCACAATGAATAAACTAGAAATAATCCAGAATCGAATGCTAAGATTAGTCACTGGAGCAGTAAAATCAACTAATACTGCAACTATGAGAATGTTCACAGGCAACCCCTCAATTCAAAATGAGATAGAAAGGAAATCCTGTATCATGCACACAAAATTAGCAGCGCTACCAAAAGAAATCCAACCTCAAAGCACAACACCCCAGATCTTAATCACACAACCTTCTTTCTCCACAAAACTAGTAATCTATTCCAAAAACATAAATTAGATGCCAAAACTGAACCAACACCTCAAATACCAAGCCCATTAGATTACCAACTGTACAATGTAACCCTCTCAATAGATGAAATAATAAAGCAAATGATACAAACCCATCAATAGCCAAACAAATGACCTTAGAAACTATTAGTACAAAGTTCCCAGAACCAGAGTGGCTAAGAGTCTTCACTGATGGCTCCAAAACCAAGAGTGAAAATGCTGGCGCAGGAATCTACTCTCATCTGTTAGTCAATATGTTGCAGTAGGCACAAACAATACAGCCTTCGATGGTGAAGTAAAAGCCATAGAAGTAGCACTCCACAACCTCCTATTCCAAACAAAAATGTTTACAAAAGCTGTTATTCTGGCAGACTCTAAGGCTGCTATACAAGCAATAGCCTCCAACCAAACACCAGAAATGAAACCATCTTGGAATGCCGTAAACTTCTGAAATACCTCAACAACCAAAATAAATTAATAGCCTTCCAGTGGATACACATCGGAATAGTTGGCAATGAAATAGCTGATGGACTTGCCAAAAAGGGTACCAAAATACAGATAACAACCCACCCCAATTCGAACCTCCACAGAAAGATTGAAGAAATTAAGAAAGCATTCCAAATGGAAAACATGAAAGAAAACATTGCAACAGCCAGAGGGAAATCATGGGAAAAAATTTATGAGCTATACACAGAAATAAAATATAAAGACTGCAAGGAAGCAGTAGCAAAATTCAGACTGATGTCAGGACACGACTGCCTGGCTCACCATCTCCACAGAATAAACGTTTTCCAATCCGACAGATGTGTCATATGCAAAGACCCAGACCTGATCATGGACAAACACCACCTTCTAGTCTGTCCAGCTTCAAATCCAACTGCACAACTCTCTAAGGACCTTGTTCGCTTGTATTGGGAAGCCAGAGAGAAAATGACTTAAGCGTCAAATCTCGCCATTAGAAAACAACAACAACACCTCTATAAGATGCAGTTATGATGCATCCCTTTTCAAGAACATTTAAATCTGCATTTATATTTAAAACCATCCGATAGTATGAAATATGAGTATGATGGAGGTACTTTGGTGTTTCACTGACCCTAAGAGCTGTTCCGAGGGTAGTAGCTACCAGAGTCATCATCCACAGGTCAAAGGCAATAACTGAGACTAGAAGGAATACCTTGGTCTAAAGAGTGACAATCTTTTACTGAAAAAATAAATTCAGACATGGCTCCCATGGGATTGTAAACTAAACTCCTGGTGCAACAGGCCCAGAAGGTATTTTGGCCTTACATCCACATGTATTGATCACAGATGTAGACTATCATCTAGCCAGTATAGGTTGACATGTGGTCAGCATTTTGGGTCTCCCAGCTGTTAGAGCTGGTTTTCTCAATCTGGTACTTATTGTAGCTACCTAAATTCCTCATAATGCTGGGTTGGCACCGGTTCCATACTGGGCAAAATTTCATGAGAAAAAATGTTCCCCCAAGACATGATGAATAAACCATTTGGCTAGCAGGAAATATGGATTTATAGGAAATTAGATATACATTAAGAAGAACTAAATCTCAAAGACTGAGATGGACAGAAAGCAGGAAATGGAAATCTTCTATATAAAATACCAGAGGAAAAATACCTATTAGTTGTAAATACCCATTATGACCATGTGACCATAAGCCTCCAAGTTTGATAGTGCCGGTGAATTAGTTACTTAATCATATTCAAATTTTATATAAACAGAAAATTTGATCGTCGGAATAAACACTATAATAGGTGATGAAGAAGAAGCAGATTAATAGTAATAATAAAATCTGTATTTTTATATCCATTTAATTCTGGTGTTATAAAATGGCCTGTTGGATTGTTTTAATGTTTTAGTATTTAAGTATTTAACTTTATGGTAATTTTTAATTAAAAAAACTGAGAAGTTCATAAAATGTGAAATGTAACATTTAAAAACAGTGTCTAGAGAGATCAAAGTTCACAAATAGTGGGGGGAGAGGATAATCCTTGATGAGCTGCAGTTTTTATAATATAAAAATTATTGTATAAAATTATGTAAATACAATAGGAAGTAACATTATGAGCTTCTACTTAATAAATAAGCTAAGTATTTTTTTCATCTTACCTCTATTGGTTGTTTCTGGTAGGACATGTTTCAGAGCATCTTTGCTATCTTCAGCTTGTACAGACTTCCTTAAGTTGTCAGCCCTCGATGTCGACTCCTGCTCTCTCTTTTTGTGGTCAAAGAACTTGTGTATTAAATCCCTCTCCAGGAATTTCAAATTCATTATTCTCTCCTTGTTCTTCCAAATGTAGATTTTTTTCCCATATGACGACATTGCTTTGTTTTCTAACTGTTTTAATAATTGTGTTTAAATCGATTTTATGTTTTTCTGAATATTAGCCACTTAGTTGAGGGCGAAACGTCTGGTATCAACACCAACTATGGACCACGGCCACAGAACCCGGAATCACTCAACATTATGATTACCGGCCGTGAAAGCCTGCATTCAACTATTAAACGCCTCTACGGGGAGGAAAGTTATTTACGTATTCGACACCTGGAGACACTCCGGAAGAAGAAATCCCAATTACTATCATCTTATACTTTTTTACTACGGTGCAGAGACGCTGGATATATACCCAAATTCCTACAACAACGGAGGACTTTTAGATCTAAAAAAGCCCATCGCATATACGACCGTACTGAACGTGCTCTACTCAGAGAACGCATCCAACAAACACGGAAGGAGTTAGCAACCAACGACGCAAAACTCTTTACACTTCACATAACAATCAGTAACAGCATTCCTTACCAAGATTGGAACAAGATCGACAGCATTACATACAACTCAAGTGAAGCAACCATGGTAAAGTCTACTAGAACGCAGATGAAGAAATTTGACTTTCTAAAAATACAATCGCGACCCTCACAGCAATCAGTCGGTCTACAACATACCGTAACAAACCTGTCATCACGCACGCTGTCAACTGAAGAAACATCTGTACTATCAAAAGGAGGCAACTACGCTATCACACCCACATCAATACCTGTAGAGGACATTATCTCTAACATCGAGGCAAGCATCAAGAATCTCCCCTTGCAAACAACTGATGAAATTCGTTATGAGGCTGCAAGAATACTCCGTCGCGCCCAACCACCGAAAAGCAATTTAACTAAGAAGGAGAGACTAGCGCTAAAAACTTTAAATAATGATAATAATATCACTATTTTACCAGCCGATAAAGGAAACTCTACAGTTGTTATGAATACACATGAATACAAAGAGAAAATAATAGAGATTCTGACACCAGATATATACAAACCTATCAAGCGAGACCCTACATCCGGTATTCTTCGAAAAACCAACAATCTTATCAAGCAATCGTCCTTGCCAGAAGGAATTAAGAAGAAATTACGCGTATCCGAAGCTCAACCTCCAAGACTCTATGGTCTTCCAAAAATACACAAGAACAACATTCCACTCCGGCCAATTGTCAGTGCCATCGGTTCTCCGACCTACTTACTGGCAAAGCATCTTACAGGACTTCTGAAACCACTCCTTGGAAAAACGGACAGCTACATCAGAGACTCGACACATTTCATTGAGAGACTACGGAATATAAACGTAACATCTCAAGATATACTGGTTAGCTTCGATGTGGTTTCCCTTTTCACCATGGTGCCAGTAAATGAGACCATGGACTACATTAGACAGATTTTCACAGAAGAAATATCCAATTTATTCAGGCATGTACTAACTACTACTTACTTCCAATGGAACAACAGCTACTATGAACAGACCGACGGAGTAGCCATGGGCAGTCCTCTAAGCCCAGTAGTAGCGAATTTTTTCATGGAGAAATTCGAAACAGAAGCACTAAAAACAGCTCCCAAGTCTCCAGAACATTGGTTTCGCTATGTTGATGACACATTCGTAGTATGGAGACATGGCAGTGAAGAATTGGAACGTTTCCTTCAACACCTTAACAGCAGACACAACAAAATACAGTTCACTATGGAAAAGAAGATAATGGAAGACTTCCTTTCCTGGATGTTCAAATAATAAGGACTGGCAATGGGGAAATTCAACATACAGTTTACAGAAAACCTACACACACAGACCGATATCTGCACAAAGACTCTACCACCATCCAAGACAAAAGCGAGGTGTCATTAAGACACTGTTCGACAGAGCGACTAAGTTATGCCAACCACAACACCTTAAACAAGAACAACACCATCTGTTCATTGTTTCCAGAAAAATGGCTACACATCCAAGGAAATAAGACAAACCATACATCCACGAAGACAGCACGTCAGAATGGATAACACACCCTCAACCAGCATAGCCTACTTACCATATGTACAAAGAGTCACAGATCGTATCGGAAAACTCCTACGAAAATACAACATAAAAACAGTTTACAGACCTACAAGAAAAATAGAAGACTGCCTTCGCTCAGCTAAGGATCCTCGGCCACCTCTCTCCACTTGCGGCGTATATCGACTTCCTTGTTCGTGTGGTAAACCATACATAGGGACCACAAAAAGAAGTATAGCCACCCGTTTATCAGAACACAAAAGAAACTGCAGACAAGGTGAAATGGATAAATCGGCTGTAGCAGAACATGCCATTATGAATGGACACCAGATTCTATTCGATGATACACAAGTTTTAGCCACAACTTCCTATTATTTCCCTAGATTATATCGAGAGGCTATAGAAATACACAAGCATAAGGAAAATATTAACAGAAAAGAGGAAGGTATTAAACTGTCTAAGGCCTGGTACCGTACACTAGAAATAAATGCATCAACACTAGGGACAACAAGGAGACGACCATTAGCCAATCAGCAAGAGCCACGCCCGCTCACCCTGCTCCCACCACTAGTATCAATACAACACCCGCAGCGTTCACTCTAAGTAGAGCTTCCGACCAGGAAACACGCCTAGAAGCACTCGCCACTGAAGATGCCCTCCGCAGTTGAGGGCGAAACGTCTGGTATCAACACCAACTATGGACCACGGCCACAGAACCCGGAATCACTCAACATTATTAGCCACTTCTCAATCAAAATAATTTTATTTAAATCCTTGTAATATAAATAACTGTTGCTGATGTCTTACTATTATGTTGCAGATTTCATGGCTGCTCTTTCGGACCCAAGAGCATTTCTGACTGCCCAGGAGAAGCGAACACAGCAGATGAAAGCAATGGGTATAGAAGAGACAGACATCAATACGACAGGAGTCGTGGGAGCTGATTCATCATCTGCAGTTGCCAAGAAAAAACCTACTCAGGGTGCTAAGGGTGCCACACAAGGAACCAAAGTAGAGGAGGAGAAAAAAGGTATTGTCCACTTGTTCAGTTGAGGATTAAACTTTCTGCATTGAATGAGATCTCATAGCTACATTTCACTACCAACCCATGATAAGAGATATCACTGTTTATGAGATCACGCATGGTCTGAGAAATTTATGGATAATGGTATATGCTGTTGATGGAGCTGATGGGCTTTTATTTGCCAGTGGACAGACTGGGCCAATTGTTTACAGAATTATGGTTTGAAATTAGTCTTCAAAGCTGTAAAACATTCATAAAAGTGAAAAATTATTTAAATTTTATATTGCTACTAGTGTACTCGGCAGATGTTCTCCTGCCCGAATGTTCAATTCTCGTGTCATGGCTGGATGATAAAAATACAAGTTACTTAAGTTATGTAGGTAGGAATTAACACTATGAGGTTTCTTTTAATTTTGTTTAGTTGTTTCTTGACTCACCTCATACTTCTAAACTCCCTTGCATATCTAGATTTCGTCACTGTATTTGTGACATCCTCAATGCTGTTCACATTCACAAGTTGTGAACAACTAAACAGAATTAAAATACAAGTTACTTCTTTACCATAAAATTCACTAATTTAGACATAAGTAGATATTATTAAATAAGTCAGCAAGAAAACCTCACAGCCATCTGTTGTGGCTCAAGAAATGTGTGTGATGATGTCACATTGTTGTCACGCAGAATATGTCCATCTACTTATCCTGATCTTCTTGGAATAAATGAACTGAAAAACAAAAATGGTTAAGTTATGTAGATAGGAAATAACACTATGAGGTTCTTTAATATTGTTTAGTTTTTATCATTTCACTCACCTCATACTTCATAATTTATAGCAGACCCAGGGTTTCTTCACGTAATTCGTGACATTGTCAATGCTGCGTCATGTTCCAACTGACGTCAGTTGTGAACATGACGCAGCATTGACAATGTCACGAATTACGTGAAGAAACCCTGGGTCTGCTATAAATTATGAAGTATGAGGTGAGTGAAATGATAAAAAATAAACAACAAAAATGGTTATTACGAGTTATCCGTAAAACAATATGTGATCCCCAAATGTTTGCTTCACTGCTATTAGCGGGTTCAGAAAATGTTTTTGTGATATTCAAATTATTGATAAACCATATACTAAGTGACATTTAACATTGAGTTTGACATTTCAATATTTTCATCTTATTATAGTGTGATAGATTACTTTTTTCCATAAAATTCACTAATTAAAACATAATTAGATATTGTTAAATAAGTTCACAAGAAAACTCCTCACTGCTATGTGTTGTGGTTAAGAAGCGTGCATGATATCACATTGTTGTCATGTGGAATATGTCGATAATACACATGACTAAAACATCTGACGTAAAAAAATTCCTGTAACCTGATCACAGTGCCATCTACCGAGTTCAATTGTGAATCTAAATCATCCAGGGACCTACTCAAAACGCACAAGAAATTTCATAAAAATTCGTCCAGTCGTTTAGGCAGTTTTTAATTTTGGGATTTCAAGTAAACCTCCGCTTTTAATTATCGGATTTTGCTCATTTTGTACATTACCTACTTCGGTTAATTTAAAAGGATATACTGAATTTCGTTGTGAAACAATGAAAAATGTGACTGCTAGAGCGATTTTTCAATTCTCACTTCAGATAAACTCTTACAACTAATGGTTTTAGAGGGTCCAATTGTGAATCTAAACCATCAAGGGACCCAATCAGCACACGCAAAAAACTTTAATCCAAATCAGTCCAGTTATTTAGGAGTAAAGTAACAAACACACATACAGAAAAATTATATATATATATAAAGATGAGCTCAGATGGTAGTATGTGTGCCATCTACTAGTATCTGTAATTGGAAATTTAATTGTAAAATCTTCAGTCTAGGATTAGAAAGGAAATTATGTACAATTTCTGATCAATAGATTGTGCCCATAGATGCTTGCTTTAACCTTTAAAGGACAACCGTTACACACACATATATATATATATATATATATATGAGTCAGGTACATGCCCTCTGTGGTCAAAAAGCAAATAAATCTGACATGTTGCAGTTGCAACTTTAAAATAGCATACTTGCAGATATTATTAATTGACAGAAGAACTATAATGCTATCCTTACCCACTCCACACTCATTTAGAAATTTTACAATATTTAACAGCTCTTTTTGAGGTTGCACTGCTTGAACAACTGAATTTATGGCACTAGATTCATGGACATGTAGTAGTAGTAGTCCTGGTCACTCCACTGGGAAATATAGGGCCTTGATAAAAGCTCGCCTATGCACTCTGTTGTTTGCCATTGCCTTAATTTCATTCAAATTTATCCCTGCCTGTTAAGCTTCATCACTGATAGTATTCCTCTTCGCCTTCTCAATCCTTGTGGTTTCCAATCAAATGCCATTTTTTCTCTCTCCTTAACACATGAGCAACCCATTTCCATTTTCTAAATTTGATTTCTTTGCAAATTTCATTTTGATTTGTTTTTCTCCCAAGTTATAATCTCTGGCCACCATATATCTAAGATATTTCTCAAGCAACGGTTTTCAAAGATTTGCAATTTCTTTTCACATACCATAATAATAATGATGATGATGATGATGATGATATGCTGATGATGATGATGGTATGCTGATGATGATGATGACAACTTTATTTTACCTGGCAGAGTTAAGGCCTTAAGGCCTTGTCTGCCACTCAACCAAAAAATAATCTTACATCTGAATTACAATAAACATAAACAATTATATGTTATATATACAATACAATTATTATTTATAATGTATTTTGATTTACTCTAGATTTAACTAAATCCATCACTGAAAATTCGTTTACACAGAATGCTTCTAAAGAAGAGAGTCACTTCTATTGAGTTATTATTTTTTGCACGACACTGTGTTTTGTCGTACTTACAACAATAGTGGCCATGAGTGAAAGTTCACCATTCTATGTTTTGGAGTTGCCAACCTAAATAACTATACTGTAATAGTACATATTACAAACATGCATGTGGGAAGTAAAACCACTGTCCTCTATGTATACTACATACAATGTATATACAAAAAATATCCAAAAGGTAGTGTTAATATACATTGTACGAAACAAATCACTGCATTTTAAATGAACTGAACTTTATTTGAAACAATATAAAACAATAAATACGTACCTGCTGCCATGTTATCACTAAATAGGTCTCATGGCCTCCTGTTGTTTCAACTAATAAACATTGCCCACATTGTTAATGTTAGTAAATTGTTTATAATGAACTCAAATATTTCCAACAGAGATGTTATTATTTTACTATTATTTATTATTTTGAAAACACCATTGCGCAAAAAATAACATACAATGCATATTTGTGAAGTGTTTTACAGAATCTCAGAAATTAAAAACCTTATTAAATTAATATAGAGAAGCTAAAGCTATTACTATGATAGAAATAAGTAAATTAATGAACACAATTAAATTATTGTAAGTCAATGGTAAAGAGAGAAACTTTTGCCTAAACCGGGGATCGAACCCCGAACCTTTAGCTTTCAGTGTTAATGCTCTGTCCACTGAGCTAATTCTGGCTTCATTCCCATTCAAGCAGAAATCCTTCCTTTACCTTACTCTACTGGTCCCACATTCAATTGCAATTAATCATCATTCACAAATACACAATGAATGGCTTCTACCTGAAGAAGACATGAAGGGACTCCACACAGCTATAGCATTTCTGCTTGAATGGGAATGAAGCCTAAATTAGCTCAGTGGACAGAGCATTAGCACGGAAAGCTAAAGGTTCGGGGTTCAATTCCCGGTTCAGGCAAAAATTTTTCTCTTTACCATTGATTTACAATAATTTGTGTTCATTAAAAACCTTGCTATCACTCGGTTTTTAAACATTTTTCCTCAATTCTGTAAAAACCACTTCCCAGCCTCTCATCGTAATATACTATTAAACTTTGTTAAAAAGATAGTTTGATTTAATTTAAACCTAGTTAAAATATCATAAGGAATAAAATATTTAAGAATCTGCCACTGACGTTTAAAAATATTCCATGATTGCAGTTATGCAACTGGATACTATTTTTTATTTAAAATGTGGTCAGAGTAATATTTAAAAAAATTCACCTCACAAATCTCGTGTTTTCCATGATACCAGTTTCAAATGGAATCCCGTCCATCCTCAGTCAAATCTCTGACAGTCAGGTGAGTCAAAAAACAACTCAGAATTAATTAAAATAATCCTCATAGTGTTATTTCCTACTACATAACTTAATAACAGTAATGAAGTCTGCTAATTCAGTGCATAAAAATTGAAACATCATATTAATTTCCTCTGCTGAGTGCAGAATCTAAAGAACCAAAAGTGCAGTGGGTTGGCATTACATAGTAAGTCTCAGTGGTGTTGTGGCTACCATGCCCACCTCAGATTCCAAGATTCACAGATTCAAACCCAGTTGGTATCAATGCATTTTTAAGAGCATAAAATCCTGAACACTGCTACCTTTGACATGTAAAATCTCAGGTCTGAAATAAGAGGATTCTAATCAAAATTTGTCAGTTCTTTCGTGCCAGGATTTGGATTGCAACATGACGGTTAAAGAGCATCATTAAATAAAATACTAACTAAATTGGCATTACACACACACATTCATACTGCTAATTCTCCACTTTTGTTTTTTGTCAATATTTTTATGTTTGAATTTATTTCAGAGGACCTGAAATTTGAGTCGGTTACTGCAGAGTCATTAAGATTGGAAAAGGGCTTCCAAAAAACAGCTCGCAAGCAACAGAAAGAATTGGATGCTATGAAAAAGCGACAGTTGAAAGAACAATTAGCAATTCAGAAACAACAATGCATTGCTATTGAAAAACTTATTAAAGGAAAGAAGTAAGTAAATCTATCAATCTTTTTCTTCTCTTGTCTTAATATTAATTTTTATTTTTATAAAATTACTTTGCGGAGGAACGCTATGAGGTAAACTATCAATTCATGTAATTGAATCGGACAATTTTACATCTTACCTTGTGAAAATAAAAATGAATATGGGACATTCCATACGAAATCGGCAAAAAAATTGTGAAAATTCAACGCACATCTTTAAAAGTTTACCATTTTTTTTACAGTGAAACTTTATGATATACTGAATATCTGAACCGAATATCAAGTCTTCGCTTGGTGTAATTAAAGAGTAATAGAGCTGTCAATTTATCGTATTGTTTTAAATAGTCTCTTTTATAAAATACATTTCTCGAAGTATGGCTATTCCCTCAACTTGAAAAGATAGACACATTGTAGATGATTTTATGCTCTATCGCTTGAAAATTAGTATGTTAATATTTACGTTTTTCTGGACATAAATTAATATGCAATTGACCTTCCTCACCAAAAATTTTATAAAATCAAAAAAGTGCCACATTATTACCTGAACACCAGTTAATTTTTTTGTAATTAGTATTAAAGTGGAGTCTTGAAAGGAAACTACCAAAAATAATTATTTTTCCTAAAATCTCCTATGTGTAGACTGCCCGCAATACCTTTCGCGTGAGTGGAGATCACTCGCTCGTACAAACAATGACGGAGCTACTTGGTAATAGTCCTTTGCGCACTTACAAATATTTTTATTGCTATTATCACCATTACATTATTTTTATTATCATTATTACAATTATTACATTATCCACATCATCATCATCATCATTGTGGACAAGTGGTTACTCTGCACGCCTCCGATTCTGAGGTTCGCGGGTTCAAACTCGATAGGAATCAATGGCATTTTAAGGCAACAATTCTGAATGTAGCTTTCTCCAGAAGGAAGGAAATCCATGAGTCCCGTGTCGTAAATTTATGCTACATAGGAGAACCTCGCGCTTGAAATAAATTGCTGCATAATAAACATCATTAAATATAACAATCTTTATTGATATCTTGAGTAGGCAGTTAATTTTGTGCTGATTTTGGCTAATGTATAGTTTAATTTAAATTACTATACACCTACTAATTCAAGCTGGTAGGCCTATAAAAAATATTTTCTAGAGAGTAGTTTTGTAATGTGTTGTAATATTTTGTACTTGTACCCTAAACCAATGTCTGATGTTGATTATTGTGAATAATGTTAAGCTATCGATAATAATTTATAACAATTTTCATGCTGTTATAAGTAATATTTAAGAGGTATAAATATATTTTATTGGCTTGGTATCACTTACTGATCTTGCATCCCCTACTCATGACATATCTAAGATGATATTAAAATGCACGATAATATTAGCTTTTATTATAAGCTAAATTATTATATTATTTAATTGAATGTCTAAACTTCCCATTATTCTCCTTTTTTGACACAAAATATATACCTCTACGATTATTCTCTCATTCCAGAAACATTTAAAGAATTGTAAAATTATATATTAACACATAATATTGTTAATAACTATTGTATACTAATAGTTGAATGCAGGCTTTCACGGCCGGTAATCATAATGTTGAGTGATTCCGGGTTCTGTGGCCGTGGTCCATAGTTGGTGTTGATACCAGACGTTTCGCCCTCAACTGCGGAGGGCATCTTCAGTGGCGAGTGCTTCTAGGCGTGTTTCCTGGTCGGAAGCTCTACTTAGAGTGAACGCTGCGGGTGTTGTATTGATACTAGTGGTGGGAGCAGGGTGAGCGGGCGTGGCTCTTGCTGATTGGCTATGGTCGTCTCCTTGTTGTCCCTAGTGTTGATGCATTTATTTTCTAGTGTACGGTACCAGGCCTTAGACAGTTTAATACCTTCCTCTTTTCTGTTAATATTTTCCTTATGCTTGTGTATTTCTATAGCCTCTCGATATAATCTAGGGAAATAATAGGAAGTTGTGGCTAAAACTTGTGTATCATCGAATAGAATCTGGTGTCCATTCATAATGGCATGTTCTGCTACAGCCGATGGATAAATCGGCTGTAGCAGAACATGCCATTATGAATGGACACCAGATTCTATTCGATGATACACAAGTTTTAGCCACAACTTCCTATTATTTCCCTAGATTATATCGAGAGGCTATAGAAATACACAAGCATAAGGAAAATATTAACAGAAAAGAGGAAGGTATTAAACTGTCTAAGGCCTGGTACCGTACACTAGAAAATAAATGCATCAACACTAGGGACAACAAGGAGACGACCATTAGCCAATCAGCAAGAGCCACGCCCGCTCACCCTGCTCCCACCACTAGTATCAATACAACACCCGCAACGTTCACTCTAAGTAGAGCTTCCGACCAGGAAACACGCCTAGAAGCACTCGCCACTGAAGATGCCCTCCGCAGTTGAGGGCGAAACGTCTGGTATCAACACCAACTATGGAC
Organism: Diploptera punctata; assembly: GCA_030220185.1. Taxonomy (NCBI): domain Eukaryota; kingdom Metazoa; phylum Arthropoda; class Insecta; order Blattodea; family Blaberidae; genus Diploptera; species Diploptera punctata. The sequence goes on along the minus strand of JASPKZ010003830.1, from coordinate 226,087 downwards.
CACGGCCACAGAACCCGGAATCACTCAACATTATTATTGTATACTAATATATGCATAATTAAAATTATATTTAACTTCTAACTCACCATTCAGTCTTTGTAGATCTGCAAACTTGTGAGTTAAGAACAATAAGACATTTTTAATTTGACTGTGATACTTAAAATGACGAGATGCACTAAACATACACACTGATGTAAATCAACTGTCTAGTATGTAATCTGAACTTGAGAATTGTTGATGTAAAACAGATGTTTAAGGAAGACTTGCTGACACTGCATTATTATAGTTTGGTAGGAAGTGGTACGAGTATTAAAACATTCGGTTTTATTTGGAAGTGATATCTTATAACAATACTATTTCGTCAAAGTTTTCAGGTTACAATACAATACACTGAATAAAAAGTTATTTTAAGACTGAAATTAGTAATTATAACATAATAAAAATTTATACCAGTTTATTCAATTAATGATGAAAGAGTTTTTATTATATAATATTTCATTTAAACTGTAATGAAAAATTTGTAACAAAATAAATAATTTGTTTTAAAAAAGGACAAAAGATTACGAGTATTTGAGAATAAAGTTCTTAGGAAAATTTTTGGATCAAAAAGAGATGAACAGACAGGTGAATGGAGAAAACTACATAATAGTGGCCTACATGATATGTACGAGGTGTGATCAATAAGTTTCCGGAATGGCTTCAAAACAATTATGCCATTGAGGAGTTTTTAATTTTCACCCAGGCTGTACACTCAGAATATCCTTGTGATGAATTTGAGGGGTTGCGCGACCTTCTCTGATCTTGCAGTATGCTGGTAGAAGCTCTGAAGTGAAGACGTGTTTTGTGCATGCGGCGATTTCTCTGTGTAGCAACAATGCGGGATTACGAGGAACAAAGAACATGCATCAAATTTTGCTTTAAACTTGGTAAAACTGCAACAGAAACATATCAAATGTTAAGAACAGCTTATGGGGAGGAAGCAATGGGCAAATCTCAAGCATTTGAGTGGTTTTCGAAATTTAAAAGGGGCATGACATCGGTTAAGGATGAAAATCGTCTGGGACGACCAACTTCCAGCAAAACCAATAAAAATATCGATCGAGTGAGGGAAATGGTATTAAATGATAGGCGCATTACAATACGAGAACTGTCTGATGCACTATCACTCTCGTTTGGAAGTGTTCAAAGCATTTTGAAAGACGATTTGAACCTGCGAAGAATTGCTGCGAAGTTCGTGCCCCGCCTCCTTTCAAATGACCAAAAGGAAAGTCGTGTGATTGCCTGCACAGATCTTAAAGAACAGCTTAAAAATGACCCACAGTTCATGGAAAAGGTTATTACTGGTGATGAAACATGGATTTATGGCTACGATCCTGAAACTAAACAACAGTATTCGCAATGGAAGAGTCCTGCATCTCCACGCCCCAAGAAAGCCAGACAAGTTCGATCGAATGTGAAGTCAATGATGATTGTTTTTTTTTTTTGACATTAATGGAATTGTGCATAAGGAATTTGAACCACGGGGTCAAACAGTGAATCAAGTGTACTACAAACAAGTGTTGCAAAGATTGAGGGAGAATGTGCGACGCAAACGGCCAGAGAAATGGAGGGCTGGTGACTGGTTCCTGCATCACGACAATGTGCCCGCGCACAAAGCAATTTCTGTCCGCCAGTTTTTGGACAAAAATAGGACGAGTACTGTTCCCCATCCAGCCTATTCTCCAGATATGGCTCCAGCAGACTTTTTCCTGTTCCCACGGCTAAAAATTCGGCTCCGAGGACATCGTTTTGAGGACATTGATGTCATCCAGCGCGAATCGCAGAAGGCATTGGACACATTTAAAGAAGACAACTTCCAGAAGTGCTTCCAGCATTGGCAGAAACGCTGGGACAAGTGTATCAACTCCCAAGGTGACTACTTCGAGGGTGACAGTGCTGAATAGAAACTTTGAAGTGTTGTGTTGTGTTTATGGCCTCATTCCGGAAACTTATTGATCACACCTCGTATAGGAAGCCAGTTATAATAAGAACATTTAAGTCTCATAGGCTGCAATGGGCAGGAAATATGGCACGTATGGAGGATGAAAGAGGTGCTTGGAAATTTCTGGTAGGAAAACCGGAGGAAAAACGCCTAGTTGGAAGACTAAGAATGAGGTGGGAGAATAACATTATACATGATTTGAGGGAAGTAGATTATACAGGGGATAATTGGAAAACGTTAGCTCGGGATGGGATGTATGGAGAGCTTATGTCCGCGCTGCCATGAACCTACAGGTTCTACAGAGCCAGTGAGTGAGTTAGTTATAAATAATTTGTTTAATAATTCACAGTAAACTTAAGTAACAGAGCTCTATACTTCTCACTTCAGCAATAAAATGTGATAAATATCTACTGCGTAAGAATTAAAATATCGCCACTTTTATAAATTTACGGTACTGTTCCATTAAGCAGAACATATAATAATCTATTCAATTTGATGGCAGTTGACAAAGTCACTGATGAAGCTCTTTCAATAAAGTACGCGTGCGACCTTGGTCCTCAAATGAATCTGCTGCACTGTGGACCCGCCAGTTTTTTTTACGAAAATAGAATAAAAAACATTTATATTGTCTAAACTATTCAACTCTCCAAAAAGGCAATTGCTGGAAATTAATCCTCATTACGTGAGTAGTGTCCTGTATTTTTTTCCGTTTTCATTTTTTGATATGTACTGCAGTAAACCGCCATAAAGCAGAAAATTGACACCTGAAATAAAAATATCCTAATTATAAAAATAACACCCTTAAACTACATGATATCACCTATATAAATATGTTTGAAACAAATTTTTGTTGTTTACTGTTTCAGAAATATTATTTCGTAAACGTTCTAGTTTATCATATTTACGATAATTTTAGATCATAACTACGAACCTATAAATGATAAAAATTAAATTTCTGTATTAATATGTTTTATAAATGTATCCACTATATTTAGGGATGTCCCGCGCCGTAGCCGAGTGGTTAAGGTAGGAAGCCTTGGCGCAGAGCTACGGGACTTGCGCTGGTTCGAGTCTCCATGGGGGAAGAAATTTTCTCATGGTATTTCGGCCAGTATGGGACCGGTGCCCACCCAGCATCGTGATGCATTTGGGTAGCTACAATAAGTAGCGGCTCCAGGTTGAGAAAACCAGCTATAACGGCTGGGGGACTCGACATGCTGACCACATGTCACCCCTACACTGGCTGATTATCATCTAACTCTGTGATTGACACATGTGGATGTGAGGCCAGCAGCCGGCTGGTAGGCTAAGGGCCTTGTAGGCCTGTCGCGCCAGGAGTATTATTATATTTAGGGATACATAAAAATTAAAAAAATAAATTGCAAGATTTTTTGCTGTCCGATTTGATATGGATTGTCCCATATACATAATTGAATTGGACAATTTTTACACCTCACCTCGTGGAATATACATGTGATTCTCACTGAGAATGGTTTTGGAGGTAAACTCAGGTCAGAGTTTAGCTGACCATATTCCATAAACAAGCCTCATTCCAGAAACATTTAATTTGAATGCCTTGAATTTTCATTGGTTTGAAAGACATGAAGTTAAATTTTGTAATAAATAGTTATACTGATTTCATATTTAAAATTTATCTAATTTTTTAAATAAGAGCCAATCAGAATGAATATTCTGGTCACATGACATCCGAAATGTATGTGATGGTGGGAGTTAATCTGTTTCAGTTGGTACTTGGATCTCATACAGTGAACATGTCTCCACAGTGACGATTGGAGACAATGGCATCAAGCATTTACAAATACATATAGTACTGTGAAATCTAAAGGCCAAATTATATACCCATGTATCAGAGATTTGTAATATAATAAAAGAAGAATATTTTATTTGAAGTCAATATAATATGAATTAGATTCAAACGTTAATTTGTACTGTGATAGAGTACATTTATAAACATTGATAACAGATCTTTCCCAAGTAACAAACTTCTTGATGCCCTAGTAAAATCTGAAAACAGTGAAAAATCAATCACCATCATCTTTCATTTGTCATTGGGTGACAGTGAAGACTCATTTGATAAATAGGGTTATTAACTTGTAAATATGTTTATCTTAATGTTTAAAGGAAGTGACACTATGAGGTTTATTTTAATTAATAAATAGTTATATTTAAATTAATATCGGGAAGTAAACATTATGAGGTTATATCATTAATAATGAATGGAGAACATATTTTTTTTCATCAATGGACGCCATGACTGATGAAGGACATGATTTTGTCTGAAACCGTCGGTATCAAAGAAGTTTGAAAATGTATGAGGTGAGTCAATTAAAATATGTTCTCCATTCATTATTAATAAATAGTTAGCTTATAAAGTTATGTAGATAGGAAAATAACACTATGAGGTTTTTTAATATTGTTTATTTTTTATTATTTCACTCACCTCATACTTCATAATTCATAGCAGACCCTGGGTTTCTTCACATCTTTTGTGACATTCTCAATGCTGCGTCACGTTCACAACTGACGTCCAACGGCCTTCTATCCTGCAGGTCAGTCTGCAGGATAGAAGGCCGTTGGACGTCAGTTGTGAACGTGATGCAGCATTGAGAATGTCACAAAAGATGTGAAGAAACCCAGGGTCTGCTATGAATTATGAAGTATGAGGTGAGTGAAATAATAAAAAATAAACAATAGCTTATAAAATTCATCGGAGAACATATTGTTTAAACAACTCACCTCATAGGATTCATGCTTCCATGATATCGCGATTTCAAACATAATCATGTTCATCGTCAGCCATAACTCCGACTGATGAAATTCTTCGGCCGTCAACTATTCTATTGTCGCCATCTTCAGTGCTGCCATCTATGGTTGAATTTATGAACTTCGAAATCAATGTAATTTCGTTAGGGATATCAAAATTCATTGATCTATTTTTGTTTTTCTGAATGTATATTTTTTTCCCAAACTGTCAATTCCAAAGGTTTCTCTACTTGTTTTAAAAAAGTTTAGCTTCTCTTCCAATTTTATGATGTTCTAATAAACTATGTGCAGCAATTGCAGATTTTTCAATTTCACAATTTTTAATATTTCTGAAATGTTCTTTTGTCCGAATTTCCAAATTCCTTTTTGTTTTTCCTATATAAACTTTATTGCAATCTTCACAATTTATTTGATAAATTCCAGATTTCTTACTGTCTGGAACATTGACTTTTTTATTGGTACTTAGAAGATTACCCAGACTAAATTTATTTATTGGTGCCAAAGAAATGTTGTATTTGTCAAAAATTTTGAAATTTCCTATGCATTTCAGGATGGTAAGTAATTTTCTTGTATTTTTTCTTTTCTTTGCAATTTTGTAGAGTAGTATATTCATTAAGTCTTTTATTGTGTTTGAATTTCTTCAACTTATTTATAATTAATTCTTTATCAAAACCATTTAATCTAGCAGTGTTTAAATATATTAAACTCTTTATTGAAATTTTCTTCGTTTAATGGTACATTTGTCAATCTGTAAATTAAGCTATTGAATATTGCATGCTTATGATCAATGTGATTGAAGCCTGATGATTTAATGTAATTATCTGTATGAGTTCCTTTTCTAAATATATCAAATTCAATTTTCAGTGTTTGATCATTCCTAATTATACATAAATCCAAAAAAGGAATTTTGTTTTCTTTTTCTAATTCAACGGTAAACTCTACTGATTCATCCTGAAGGTTCAATAATTTAAGAGCATCTTCAATATCTTTAGAATTTATTATTGCAAAAATATCATCCACATATCTGTACCAAGTCTTAAACATCCATGGGTATGCTTTATGATTTGACACTCCAAGTTAGCTTATATTGAAGAGAAAAATTTTTAGCTCAGACCCAAGACTCGAACCTGGGACCTGTGGGCTTTGAGTGGAGAACATATTTTTAACGACTCACCTCATATATTTTCAATTTCTTTGATACCGGCGGTTTCAGACAATATCTTATCCCTCTTCAGTCATGGCTTCCACTGATGAAAATTCTGTGGTTGTTGATTTCTCTAATGACATCAACCTCTTGTGCTGCCATCTTTCGTTGGGTATATAAAACTTTGTAATTAAATTTTATCCACTGGAATATCGAAGTTATTAGATCGATATTTATTCTTCTGAATGAATATCATTTCCCAAATTGTCAATTCCAACGGTTTATCTAATTGTTTCAAACAGTTTTGCCTCTTTTCGCGATTTATGTTGTTCTAGCAAAACTATGTGCAGCAATTGCTGATTTTTTCAATTTTACAATTTTTAAATATTCTAAAATGTTCTTTAGTGTGTGTTTTTAAATTCCTTTTTGTTTTTCCTATGTATACTTTACTACAATCATTACAATTTATTTGATTTTTTTACTGTCTGGGATTTTGATTTTTTTATTTATTTATTCTGGTGGATAAAAATTTAATTACAAAGTTTATAATCCCAACGAAAGATGGCAGCACAAGAGGTGATGTCATTAGAGAAATCAACAACCACAGAATTTCATCAGTGGAAGCCATGCTGAAGAGGGACAGATATTGTCTGAAACCACCGGTATCAAAGAAATTTGATAATGTGAGGTGAGTCGTTAAAAAATATGTTCTCCACTCACTATTACAGTTGATCTCTTTATCCATATTTTAAAATTTTAAGATACTTTTTGATTGTGGTGGTCAGATTCTTTTAGTTTTTTTTTTAATGTATATTTTTCTCTTTCCTCACATTTTACGTGATAAATTTCTCATTTTTGTCTATCTTTTTCTGTTTTTTGTTTTTATTAGTATACTGATAATTAATTTTTTTTGGTGCTTGTTTGATATTGAATTTCAATACTTTTTTTAAATTTGTGGTGTTGCAAAGGATGGTACTTTTTTGTATTCTCAAATGATACTATTCTTTAATTTCTGTTTTTTAATTTGTTTTATTTTTTATGTTTCAAATTTTTTGTGAATCCACACTGCAAGCCTGTGTTTCTTATGTATTCTTTCTCTCTTTGTAATTTTCTCTGTCTGTTAGGATGTTAACTAATCATAGTTTATTGTACCTTTTGCACATCAGTTCCTTTTTCCGACCTTTTTTCTTTCTATTTCCACCAGGTTTTTTACGATATTTCTGAAATTCTCTCCTGGCATTGGCAGAATTGTACTCTATTTCTGAGGTTGGGGCACTTGGTAGGTGGAGGTTATGTTAATGTGATGATATGACAGATGATAAATAATAAAAAAATTACCAAGAGAGTTCTTAAACCTAAACTTAATCTAAATTCCAGATCATGGACTACTATAGGAATAATTCTTCTCAAGAAAAAAATTCTGTGGGTCCGAGCAGGAATTGGATCTGGGACCTCATGAACTGTAGTCAGAAGCTATGATCACAAGACCATGGAGGTGGTTCTGCCTTTCTGACATGGGAAATATAAATACATATCATTCTGTGATTTATTATAAGTAATTACAATTTCTTCTGCTATATAGTCTTCTTCTTCCTTCCAAGTATTAGGCCAAGGCCTGTTACGATCCTATAGAAATTTTCCCTCCAGTGTTTCATAGGACGGCCCATAGATCTTCGTCCTCTTGGTATATAATTATAAAACAGCTTTGGGGATCCGATTTGAACTCATTCTTTCAAGACAAAATATAGTCTGTCAAAAAAGTACATTCATTGGAAGTAGATCTCTCCTCTCTGCTTGACTATGGAACATGAATGACAAAAAGTGCAGTAGAGACAGTGAACATTGAATAGTGTAATAATGTTGCAGTAAAAATGAGCTGGTATCAGACCCATCTGTGCGCAAGCTGGTGAAGGAACAAACAGAACAGTGGAGTGAAATGGTGGTGGAGCGACATCGCAAGGAGGAGTGGGAAGTCGTGAAACAACACCTTACCGACCAGAAGGAAATCCTCAAGGGACTGATGATAGCTGCGCAGGCCGTTCAGAAAAAACAGCTTGAAGCCAAGCATGACCGGTGAGTTATATTGACATAACTAAACTCCAAGGTGCAACATACTGAGAAGGCTTTTGACTTACTTAGAGGTCTATTCCACAAGAGTATTCACTTGTAACTATCAATAAGCATTAAAATTGTGTTCCACAAAGGTTTCTCGTACATGTGTACATTATTACTCCATACTTACAAGAGACTTTTCTTGTTCTTTTCCACAGAAGTATTAATATCAGACTATTGTAACTTGTACAGATTTTTATACTAGTGAAAGAACAATAATAATTTGTAACATTAAATATTTCATTCATGTAATAAAACTAACCCGGTGGCACTATTGAACCGCTAGATCATGAGGTCATGACTATACATTCCTGTCCTGACTAATGTTTTCCAATCATCCCCTGTATAATTTACTTCCCTCAAATCATGGTTAATGTTATTCTCCCACCTCATTCTTGGCCTACCAGCTGCGTGTTTTCTTATGGTTTTCCAACAAAGAGTTCCCATGCCCCTCTTATCACTCTCCATTCAAGCCACATTGCCCATCACATCTATGAGACTTACATCTGGTTTCCCATAAAGATTATGTAGTCTTCTCCACTTGCCTATCTGTTCAGCTCTCTTTTGTCCAGAATTTTTCCTAAGAACTTTATTCTCAAAAACTCATAATCTTTTCTCCTCATGTGTCACATTCATTACCGTGAACCAGTTTAGGCATTTAAATGAACTCTAATGCCCCATTGGTCAGTTTAGGAGCTTAACATCATGCATGAACTAACTGCATTTATATTAGGCACCTACTATCTATATTGAAATAGTAAGTCTTGGAGACCATAGATGGCACACAAATGAAGTTTTTTTCACTTCTCTGTTTATTGTGAACACATCGGACTAGTGTGAATCCTCTTCTTTTTTAGAATAAACAGTTGGCTGAATTGCATCACTTGACATAGTAGTTTTTTGTTATGCAGTTACATGGTTAGGGAAAAATATCATGGAGGAAGAACTTTTAAATATTTTACAGAACAATGATTCCTTGTAGGAGGAATAAGGTGGGAGATTAATATTAACCATGATTTGAGGAAAATAGATTATACAGGGAATGGTTGGAAAACAGAGCTCAGATAGGGATGTTGGAGAGAGCTTGTGTCCATGCAGCAGTGGACCTATGAGTTTGATAGTGCCAGTGAGTTAGTTAGTTTTTATAAAGAATGACAAATTGGATCAAATGGTCAGCTGTGGTGGTATATGCCTCTAGTCTCAAGGATCGCAGGTTCAAACCAGGCTGGGATCGATGGATTTTTTTAGGATGGGAAAATCTAAGGGACAAGTCCTCCTGATCCTCTGAGTCTGAAGATTTTCAGGCTAGTAAAAGAATCGCAAGCCTGAATAAAAGCATCTGTCCAAAATTTAACCAACCATCATCCATCCTAGCAATACCTTAGTTTTATATTACAGTGAGTTTCACTTGACTTGCGGCCACTAGAGTGGGCACTGTATCGGCAGCACAAGTTGATGACTCAAGGCTATGTATTAACCACAAGACAACCTTGTTGACATCTATATGGAAATAAGCATAATTAGTGTGATTCAGAAGCTTCCCACCAGGGAAGCACTCATGTCTCTGCAGTGGGACTGGATTGTTTAATAGAAGAATAAAATTTGCATATTGACATCTTCATAATAAGTAGCAACATATTCCAAATAGCATAAATAAATGGGGCACACCAATGAAGATAAGGACAGATGAATTCTAAGACTGAAATGCATTAAAAATTCTTGATTGTTCAACGATATAACTAACATACTGGCACTATCAAACCCTTAGGTTTATGGCCACAGGGGCATACCTCCATATGCTAAGCTAATGTTTTCCAGTTATTCCTGTATAATTCATCACCTCTCTCAATCAAGGTTAATGTTATTTTTTCAACCTCATTCTTGGTGGCTAATTTTACTACGTATAATTCATCACCTCTCTCAATCAAGGTTAATGTTATTTTTCAAACCTCATTCTTGGTGGCTAATTTTACTACATGAAGTTTCCATGCCCCTCTTTTATTCCTCATTTGTACTACATGTCCTGGCCATCACAGTTATGAGATCTAATCTACTTTTTTCTTACATTGGGTTTCCCATAAAGTTTTCTCCGTTCACCTATCTGTTCATTTCTTTTTTGGTCTAAAAATTTTCCTAAGCACTTATTCTCAAGTACTAGTGATGCTTAACTAAAATATGTTAACAGAATAACAGCTAGGTTAAATTATCACTTTCCAGATTGTTAAACGAGATAGTAAAATTTGAGAATGTATGCCACCAGCAACAAACAAGGAAAAACATCCATTGCACTATGTTTAACACACATCTACACTGAGGACTTATATAACTTAAGCAATGATCTAGTTTCGATGTCTTATTATTATTATATGAAATTAATAATGCTTCAAAGCATTTGGTGGGCGGGAATTAACAACGTATATAGAGAAAAATTTGCATTTAGATCGGTAGTTGCTCAGGTAGCTCAAATGGTAGAGCACTTGGACTAGAAAACCAAGGGTCCCGGGTTCAAGTCCCGGTCTGAGCGTATAATTTTTCTCTTCAAAAATTATCTAGTTTACTTAATAATTTCACACATCCAAAGCATGCTGTTATTTTTATATCTATTACAATAGTAATCTAATACTTTGTAATTTAACTTGCATTGTTTCCTGTGTGCAGTGAAATGAAGGAAATGAATTCAAGGCAAGCGAAGATATCTGTCGAGACGATGAAGGAGGTAGCTAATGATAAGACATTGAGAACCAAAGGTGAGAAAGACCGCAGACTGAAGGAGAAGAAACAGAACAATACCAAAAAGTTCACTGATGAAAGAAAGTTTGCCATAATGAAAAAAGAGAAAGAATTGAATGCTCTTGGTGTGAAGCATGAGAAAGAAATAGAAAACCTCATGAAGGATGTACAGATGGTAAGTAACTTATCAGTAATTCAGTTTTATAAGAATCAATCATAGATTAATTAATACTTTCAACGTTTATTTATATTTGTCACTTATATTAAAGGACATATTTTAAAGGAAAAATTTTCACCTAAACCTAAAAAAAAAAAATTGTTTTCTTTTAAAATATATTTGGAAAGAAAAATATACGCCTAGACTGGGGTTTGAACCCAAGACCTTTGACTCTCTATGTCAATGCTCTATCCAAGTGAGCTACCTAGGCCTCCAATCTAAATGTGTATCTTTCTCTTATACATAGTTAATTCCCTAATTTTCAAATATAATTTGTCCATCATTAAGTTGTTTAAAAACGAATAATATCAACATTCTTTTAAAATGTTAATTTGTCCTTTTATATAGATGACAAATTTAAATGAAAAATAAATAAGGTGAATACGGAGTCATCATACCTCATAACTTGTGTGTTCTATTTGAATTAGTTTCTGTATGAAATTAATATTATTCGTTTTTAAACACCTTAATGATGGACAAATTATATTTGAAAAGAAAATATATGCCTAGACTGGGGTTTGAACCCAGGACCTTTGACTTTCTATGTCAATGCTCTTCCATCTGAGCTCAGATGGAAGAGCATTGACATAGAAAGTCAAAGGTCCTGGGTTCAAACCCCAGTCTAGGTGTATATTTTTCTTTTCAAATATATTTCTGTATATCTGTATACCATCATCAGCTTTTTCAGACTGTTGACATTTCTTTGTCACCCTGGATGTCAGATCCCACTCCATCTTTTGGCTGACCGAAGAACTTGTAAATCAAATCTTTTTTCCTGGGAATTTCAAAATTCATAATCTTGTTTTTTGTTCTTCTTATACATAGCAAACTGAATATATGAACTATGAGAGGTAGAGTGGTATAAGTCACTGAAATTACATTTTGACTTATTCTATATTTGAATAGGATTTGTGAAATACATTGTTTTTCCCCATATTTTTGTGCACAGTTTAGTCCACATTTTATTAAATTTCTATAATATTTAGCCAAGATGTGAGAATTTGAAAATAATCTGATAATACGAGCTTTAAATCATATTTGAAGAGAAAAATTATATGCTCAGACTGGGGCTTGAACCCAGGACCTTTGGCTTTCTAGGCCAATACTCTACCGACTGAGCTACCTGAGCAAGTTCCAATCTAAATGCAAATCTTTCTCTTATATACGATGTTAATTCCCATGCACCAAATGCTATGAAACCTTTACTTCTGTCTTGCAAATGGTGGCTTCTTTATTAAGAAGACATTTATTTGGGAATTTTACATTACATTATAAAGCTAGTAAGGCTTCTTTCGATGTTTTTATTATTCATTTCATACATCTCAATGATGGATAAATCGTATTTGAAGAGAAAAATTATATTCTCAAATGTTTAAATCTCCTGCGTCCATGGAGTGGAAGTCCATTTAAAGCCTGCCATCGCTGAAGAGTTAATAAACATTGAGAATAACCATAACACCCCCATTTGATCAAGCCAAACAGCTCACCCTAGTACTTATAAACAAGAAATACCCTATTAATCAGATTGTTAAGAATTTTGATAGATGGTACTAAAACAAAGTGAATACCAATACAGGAGCTGGAGTCTTCTGTAAATTATTCCGCTACTATCTAGGTACCGATTCCAAACAATCAAATCAAATTCATAGAAGTTGCTCAAAGAAGTCTTACATACAACATAACTAAATTTAATAAAGCAATAGTCCTTGTAGATTCTAAGGCTACCATCCAAGTTATTACCCAAAACTAAGTTCCAGAATCAGAACCATAGAAGAAAGCAAACGATACTGAAAATTTCTACAAAACCAGAAGAAGTGTATAGGCTTCCAAGAATCACATCTCACATTAGAATAATTGGCAATGAAAGGAAAGGTAACAGAAATAAAAAATTTCAGTGATTCCTGAGCCACATCTGAAATGGAAGACAGAGAACTTCAAGAAGGTATGGGATTCTAAGAACACCAAAATATCACAAGAAGCATCCAAAGGAAAATGATGAGAAAATTCAGAACCACTTGCAAATAAAGTTAAACTGAAGGGATGTAAGGAGCTGTCGCCAAGTTCAGGCTGAAGACAGCACATGACTGTCTCCCCTATCATTTCCACCAGTTAGGAATGTATCCAGCAACGCTCACTTGTGCTGATCCCCACCAGGAAATGAACCAACAATATCTGCTCCACTGTCCACAGCTGAGCCGAGGGGCCTAAAAAAGACAGAACTTCATCAACTTGTACTGGGAGGCTAGAGGGAAAATAACATTATTGCCAGTTCCTGCCATTTTATAAATAAAAAAAATATTTACCCTCATAATTCATCTTGAAACATATAAAAGAAGAGAGTATTCTGTCTACTTTCTTTCTTACATTACAAAATAGTCAGGAACAAATTGATGATTGCAAATCTTCTTCTTCTTCCTCACGGTTTAGGCTTATTTACTAGCCTGTTCCGGCTTAAATTGCTGCTCTTTCCATCTTTTCTTTGGTCTTCCCAAACTTCTTCCTCGTGGTAAATAGCTGTATGCTGCTTTTCTCAGTCATCCTTGCCAAGTGTTCTTTCCAGTTTGTTCTGTATTTCTCTATTGTTGTGTTTAATTCCTCTACTTTTAGTTGTGTCTTATTTCTGTGTTATGTTTTTTGTCTGTTCTTTGATATCATGCTATTGGTCTGAGGAATCTCATTCAGCAGCTTGTATTCTGGCAGAGTGTTGTGTTATCACTGTCCACGTTTTGGTTCCCTAAGTAATAACAGGCACTGCCATTATCTTATATAATTTCATTCTAGAGTCTTTCCTGGCTTATTTTTCAAAGTTCTTTTTAGTTATATTATTTTTGTCTGGACATCTTACCTCAATATTAATGTTGATTTGTTCTTGGACATGTTTCAAAACAATTCTCTGTTTTATCTTCAGCTTTCCCAGACTCAGTCTGGGAAAGCTGAAGATCAAAACAGAGAATTGTTTTGAACATGTCCAAGAACAAAATCAACATTAATATTGAGGTAAGATGTCCAGACCAAAATAATATAATTAAATAACCTCAAAATATAACTTCCTAAAATTAAATATTAATTCTTTTTAGTGTTCCTATATATAATTAAATTTATTTAGTTGTTTTTTATTTAACTTTTTTAGGAATTAATCACTATGAGGTTTAATTTATGGTGAAATTAAATGTTTCTTACCTCTCCTCATATAAATCTTCTAAGTAGATCGCGATTTCGAGACCATCTCATCTTCAATACTTTTTTTGGCGACTGATGTTATGTCAATCGGAAGAAACTCATATTCTTCCCTCTGGTCAAAATTTGTGGGAATTTCGAAGTTCATAAGTTTCCTTGTTTTTCTGAATGTGGATCTTTTCCCAAACCGTGAGTTCCTTTTGTTTTGTATTTTGTTTAATTAGACTGACTTTTGATTCAATTAAATGTTTTTCGGACCAAGCATGAGCAGCTACTGCTGACTTTTCCACTTCTCCATTTTTGATGTTTTCTAAGATGTTTCTTTCACCCTTGTTTTCAAATTTCTTTTCGTTTTTTCCAATATAAATTTTATCACAATCCCTGCATTTGATCTGATAAATATGATTTTGTTTAATTTTCATTATTTATTTTTATTGGTTTTAATTATCCTATTAAGACTGTATTCATTCTTTGGTGCTAATCTTATATTAAACTTTTTGAATTTTTTTTTTAATTTATGGTTTTTCAATGGATGGTAAGTGAATTTCTTATATTTAATTTTTTCTGTTTCTTTTATAAGTGTGCTTCCATTAATTAATTTTTGTCTTTTAAATTTATTTATTTTCTTGTGTACCATATTTTCTTCATAACCATTATCTATTGCAACATTAATTATGTGTTCTTTTTCTTTTTTTATAGTTTTCTTTGCTATATTTACCAATCTATGTGTCAGACTATTGAATACTGCCCTCTTTGTGAGTTGTCAATATGTGTATTCTCTCTATTAAGGAAAACCAAGAAATAAAAGAGGACTGGGAAACATGAAATAATTAAAGAAATTAACAATAAAAATGCAATAATCACGAAGGCTGACAAAGGTAATCAGTTAGTTATCATGGATAACAAAGATTATAAAAATAGGATGGAAAAAGTTTTAGAATCTGTAGAATATACTGAATAAAATCCGATCCACTTCCAAAATGCATTAAAGAAGTTGATAACACCTTCAAAAACATAAACAAAATTTTAACGAAACAAGATAAATTCAAACTGAAAGTCCTAATCCTAAAAATCCACAAATGCATGGTCTCCCAAAAATTCATAAGGGCGGAGATAAAATGAGGCCCATTATCAACAGTATAAGGTCACCTACATACCTAATATCAAAATGGTTATGAATGAATTCAAGAAAATGGAAGAATTTGATAACCTATCAATAGATAACTCGTTTCAACTGATAGGAAAATTAGAGAACACACAAATAGAACCAAGACAGATTATGTCATTTGACGTAGTTTCATTGTTTCCCAGTATCCCTAGAGAAACCACTATTGAAATTTTGGAAAAATGGTTAAATAAAATCAAATTAGAAAAATAATGTATAAAAGAATTTATAATTCTAACCAAATTATGCATTGAACAAATGTTTTTTTACATATAACGGAAAATTGTTACAAACAAAATTCTGGGCTTTCTATGGGAAATCCTCTAACACCCTTTTTGGCCAATTTATTTATGGGAAGTTTTGAGCAGAAAATAACAAGTGGACATCCTTTGATTTTCAAATTTTGGAGTAGATACGTTGACGACATAATTGCTATTGTGAATCACAAGCAAATAGAGGATGCTTTAAAGCTGTTGAACATTCAGAGTAGAACTATAAAATTTACCATGGAAACTGAAAATGAAAGACAAATCCCATTTTTAGATCTCACTTTAAGAAGAAACGAAGAAAACAAGATAGAATTTGGAATTTATAGAAAGAATACACATATTGACAACTATATTAAAGCTTCAGGATTCAACCATTTTGCTCACAAAGAGGCAGTATTCAATAGTTTGACACATAGATTGGTAAATATACCTATGAGCAAAGAAAACTATGAAAAAGAAAAAGAACACATAATTAATGTTGCAATAGATAACAGTTATGAAGAAAATATGGTACACAAGAAAATAAATAAATTTAAAAGACAAAAATTAATTAATGAAAGCACACTTATAAAAGAAACAGAAAAAATAAAATTCAAGAAATTCACTTACCATCCATTGAAACACTATAAATTTAAAAAAAAAAAGTTTAATATAAGATTAGCACCAAAGAATGAATACAGCCTTAATAGGATAATTAAAACCAATAAAAATGAAAGAATTGAAAATGAAAACAAATCAGGAATTTATCAGATCAAATGCAGGGATTGTGACAAAATTTATATTGGAAAAACGAAAAGAAATTTGAAAACAAGGGTGAAAGAACATCTTAGAAACATCAAAAATGGAGAAGTGGAAAAGTCAGCAGTAGCTGCTCATGCTTGGTCCGAAAAACATTTAATTGAATCAAAAGCCAGTCTAATTAAACAAATAGACAAACAAAAGGAACTCACGGTTTGGGAAAAGATCCACATTCAGAAAAACAAAGGAAAACTTATGAACTTCGAAATTCCCGCAAATTTTGACCTGATCCAGAGGTTCATCGGTCCACCAACAGAGGGAAGAAGAAGAGTTTCTTCCAATCGACATAACATCAGTCGCCAAAAAAGTATTGAAGATGAGACCGTTATGGTCTCGAAATCGCGATCTACTTAGAAGATTTATATGAGGAGAGGTAAGAAACATAATTTCACCATTATTTAGTTTGTTATTTATATCTGTTTCCACTGTGTATGATATTTTGCAACCTAGGAAGTTATATCTTACCACTTGTTTTATTGGTTTATTTTCTAATATTATCTTTGTCCATACTAGATGAGCACCCTTGAAGGCCATTTTTTTTTATTTTTCTGATATTTCCATGTTGTATTTTTTTGATGTTTCATTTAGTTTATATAGCATTCTTTGTAGTTCGTCATGTTTTTTGTTATTAAAATCTATTCATCTGCAAAGGCTACTATTTTTATTACTATATTTCCTAAGTTAATTCCCCCAGTCGTCATATGCTTCCATGATCTTATCATGTCGTTGAAATAAATGTTAAAAAGTGTGGTTGATAGTGGACAACCTTGTCTAACTCTTCCTGTTATATGTATTGGTTTCCTTTGATTTATTTTTATTTTTGTTTTCTCATACATTTTCTTAATTACTGCTATCAAGTGTAGTGGAATTCCTTTTCACTTAATATATGTTCCATAATTTTGGTCTAGACACTTTATCAAAGGCCTTCTTATAATCTATAAAGAGGATGTGCGTCTCTCTAAGTTGAATTCTCTTCCCTTCCCTATTATTTGTTTTAAAGTGAATACGCTGTCAGGCCTTCTTCCTTTCCTAAAACCCGTCTGCTCTTCTGATATTATTGCGCCTACTATTGTTGTTAACCTTTGGTTGATCATCATCATCATCATCCATGCAAGTATTAGGCCATGTGGCCTGTTACGGTCTTGATGAGGAATTTTCCATCCAGCGATCTTTTGGCTTGGGGGCAATAGCGAAGTATGGCTTTTGGAATTCTATGAGGCGGCATTCATTGAAGATGGGTTTTCCAGTTGTTCTGGTAGTTTTGTATATGGTGCAGAATGGGTTCTACATCCAACTCTTCCATAATTTCCTTATTTCTTTTATGGTTCCACTTTGTGTAGCCTGCTGTATGGCACATAAATCACATCTCATTTGCTGTTATTCGGCTTTCATCTCTTCTTCATATTGTCCATGCTTTACTACCATATCTTAATACTGGTTTAGTGAGAACTTTATAAAACAGTAATCTTGTGTTCTTCTGTATTAAAATGGTTTCATTATACTGTTAATTATCCCTGTTGTTTTTGTAATATCAGCTTCTTTGATATATCAGCTTCATCTTGAAATGTTAAATTATAACCCAAATAATTAAATTTGTTTACTCATTCTAGAATTTCATCATCCAAAACAATTTTGCTAGGTATAGGGTATTTCTCACAAAAGGCCATCACTTTAGTTTTCTTTGTATTGATTTCCATATTTGATCATTTTGCATATATTTTGTATGCTGCACATAGTAAGCTTATGCCTTTATAGTTTTCTGGCTTTGTTTCATCGCCTTTTTAAATATTGAGATTATTTTTCCAATTTTCATTCTTCTGGTATTGTATTTTGTTTCCAATGATTGCAAACCAGATTCTGATTTCTAGAATACTCTGGCCGTGATTATATGCACCACTTCAACCAATGTCATCACATTTGGAGATATAAGTGTCCTCTGATGTTCAAAACAAAGGGGGAGGGAACAATTTATAAATATTCCTCTGGAATGGTTTATAAGTTTATAAAATTTGTAGTGGGTCTTGGTATTAAAAACTTTAAGGGAAGAAAGGTAGTGCATTAATCTACAATAGATTGATGTACCTTACTTCTAAAAACACTGGTATATGTGTATGGCATGATGACAAGCAAAAATTGCTGATATCAGTTGGTCTGTAAATAGAGATTAGTCATTAGGGTCGAATGTTTGAACGCATTAGACAGTAAAAGGCGTTCTCTGCTGATAAAGTTTTATTCAAACACATTTTTCTTACTCAGAAATCTATTCACGTGGTAATAATTGTAAAGCTACCTGATAAGGTACCTTAAGATCGTAGCTCAAGATATAAACTTATGTGAAAATCCCGAAGGGAACCGATGATAACCAATGTAGTTTGAAACTAATCCAAGATGTCGGACCTTGAAGACTTCGATCATGTTTTCGGTATACGCGGAGAAGAGGAATTTGATAGAGTCTACCAAAGAATTCAACTGGAAGAACAGGAGAATCGGCATAATATTGCATGTCGCAGACGTGTTTGTATACGGTATTATTTGTGGGATGCAAGCATAAATGCATTCCTCTATAGCAGACGAAAATAACGGAAGTGGTTTTATCGCTGAGAATTCTGGGTAATTCGTTGCCAATATTACAAAACGTCAACATTCATGCATTACCGGTTAAGGCGACCGTTAATTCGATCTCAGCTCGCCAGTGATTGGAAGTAATTTGAGTAGAGACTAATGTATTTGCATACGACCCTTAGAATGAAATGATGTGATTTTTTATACTCGTGAAAACACCTGTAAGGAATAGAGAATGCTTGTATTAACTTACATTATTTTCATGTTGCAGCAAATAGAAATGAACAACAATGAGGAAGTAGAGTACCAGCTGGCATCGAGGGTAGAATTCTTCGCTTGAATTAAGTATTTAATATTGTTCCATGATCTGTGTAATTCTAGTCAGCTTGCTCCTTGTTTTGTAAGCTGTAGAAATGGGTACAAACTTTAAGTATAAGCCAAATATTATTGTTACAGAGTATATATTCAATGTTAGACCCTCTCATTCTTGCCTTCATAATCAAAATTACTCTAAATGTCATTATTTCTATTACTTGATTTAAAGCATGTTTTATCATTATCCCCATTTGCTGAATTTTATTTGCTTCCAGACAAAATATATCCCCCCTCCTCCCGTTGTATTTGCTACAAGTGCCAAAAAAAAAAGGAATATCATAAATTAATTGATGAGTTTCTGAAAAAATGACAGACATAAAAATGTCACTTTGCCATGAAATGGGTTTCCAAAATGCTGGAATATTTTTTTCCAGATTTTCTTATTTAACCAAAGGTAAGATTTATTTCAATGTTACCAGTTGTTAATGTGAAGTTTAGAAGTATATAATTATATATATATAAATATTTGTGTGTGTGTGTTCAGAGATGTTAATACAAAACATTGAATTTTATTACATTGTAAGGTTATAAGTAGTTGCAGAGTAGAATGCAGTATGTATTTGAAAATGATGGGGTGATCGAATGAAGCAGAGTTGTTAGAATTTCTTGTTCAAACAGTTAAAAGTTATTTGAGTTAAGTGAGTGAAGTATGGCCAAAGTTTCCAAGCTACTAAATATATGACAGGTCACCACAAACAAAAGAATTGGAAATAACATATACACTTCATCTCATAAGATTTTCTCACCTGTGTGCGTATTTATCAGCTTCATGGTTCAAATGATTAAATGCTTGTCCTCTATTTGCAGGTCATGAGTTCATGTCTTGGTCATTCCATGTAGGGTATGTGGTGGATAAATTGGAAGCAGGGCAAGTTTTTCCCCTTCCACAAACTTAATTCCAACATTTCTCCATACTCTGTAATCCATTCTGTTCCATTTCCTATAATCTGCCTCTGCAGGCCTGGTCAGCCACCATTCTTGTATATTACAGACCTTCATTAATAGGAATTTATATCATCCATGGTAATTACTTGACATGACATTTTACTGGACTAGATATAGAGAATTATTTAATATTTGAAGGAAATAACACTATGAGGTTTCTTTTAACTATTATTAGTTAAGAATTTAGACTCTCCTCATATTTTATTATTTTTCTTGCAGACTAGTTTAGCACACCTTCGTGATATTATCAATGCATCTTAACTGTTGATTTTGCGGTTGTTGATCCTGTGGGTTGATTTGTTGAAAAGTGAAAGTACTCTTCAAACAGATACACAAATTGATAAAAAATTCAGAAAATTCACATACCATCCTCTTGTATTTAATAAGTTTCAAAATATTTTCAGCAAATTTAACATTAAATTAACACAAAAAATTATTACAATTTGAATAAATTAAGCAAACCGACAAAAATGAAAAGATTGAAGATGGCAACAAATCAAGGATTTATCAAATTGATTGTAAAGAATGTGGAAAAAATATACATAGGGAAAACAAAAAGGAACTTGAATACAAGATTGAAAGAACTCCTTAAAAATGTTGAAAATGGGGAAACAGAAATATCTGCAATAGCTGCAGAAAACACAGAATAGAAACTAAGGCCAAATTACTGAAACAATTAGAAAAATCTAAGGAACTCATAATTTGGGAGAAAATTTACATCCACAAGAATAAGGAGAAAACTATAAATTTTTAAATTCTTGGGGAAAAAGAAAAAACATTTATTTGGAAGTTCATTGGTCAGCCAACAGAGGGAGCAGAAATCAACCTACAGGATCGACAACTGCAAAATTGACAGTTAAGATGCATTGACAATATCACAAAGACGTGAAGAAACTAGTCTGCAAGAAAAATACCGTAATAAAATATGAGGTGACTCTAAATTCTTAACTCGTAATAATTATAGAGAATTATTTTATTTATCCAATGACAGACATTCATCTTTCCAGCATATACTTCAGTTGTTAGCACATTGTGCATGCGGTTTATCATCTGACAGTGAAGGAGATGTTGACTGACTATCCACAATGTTATCTGGATTGTTGCATGTCCAGATGAGAAAATTTATCTTATGAGGAGAAATGTATATTTCTGATTAAATTTTATACACTTCATAGTGTACCGTATCTCCTACTAATTGTTCTTGTATAAAATAAACTAATTCATTTTTGCATCTTTTCATAAAATGCAAAAAAAAAATTACTACAAAATAAGTACATTTTTATACAGGATAAGCAGCTCTATATTTCTGAAAATATCAACCGAAAAATCATATGTTTTATCCTAAAATAAATGCAAAGTTAATGCATTTTTTCAAAACTTGTAAAACTGCTTAGTTGTTTCAATTATAGCATTTACATCTGGGTGCATGTTAATATTTGTAGAATTGTTTATTTTTGTTGTTTTTGCTATCAGTATTATTTATTTATAAGCTCATTTCTAGATATCTCTTGTTTTATATTTCAGGACTTTCATTCTCTCTCTTCACTATTGTCATTCCATTTGATTAGTTCATTTAGCATTTATTTATTTATTTTCTTGTTGTCTCTTTAAATTATTTCTGTATAATTATATAAACAAGAATTGAAGAAGCTGGTCTCAAGACACAAATAGTAATAATAAACCCACCAATCAAAATGATTATCATGACCTGTCATTAATAGAGCACCAGCATATTTTAATATTGGTTCAAATCCCTACTCATCTGTAATATAATAATGATGTAATATAATAATGTAGAAGAAAGTTTTACATTGATTTTTGTCTATGAAATTCTAACTATTGGTCATACTATGTGAAATTTTCTATGGATGGATATATGATGATGCCATGCTTTTTCTAATGCACAATCTCTTCTGATTTGGGTGAGTTTGCCTTTTTTTTTTTTAATCTAATACACAATACCATTTCCCTCCCTGGTATTTGCTAATTATTTTCTTTAACAATGCTCTTGAACAGCTAAGATGTTAACATTACTATTCAAATCTGGGAATGGGTAACCAATTTTGTACAGATGCCTCTTTTTTTTCAGACTTGAGATACTTTTACATGCTGTAAATCTAAGACTTGGGGCCCATGGTTTTAGTTCACTTATAAAAGGAACCCATACTCGTGATTTTTACATTCTAAAAAAAATCCATTAACTCTGAATTGGTTTCAACCCTGAAAACCTTAGAACCAGAAGCATCTATGGTAACCATTAATCCACCAGGACTAACCTATTCCTGGTAATGATGAAGTATGGATATACTTCATTGTTTATTTAGTGAATGTTGATAACTGCTGATTTAAGGCTGTCAGGTCAAGTATTTATATTACCTTTTAATTTTGAAACCAATTCAACATAAAATCTCAAACAACTCCCCTCCTATTATTTACAATGGATATCCCTTTCATTCATTTCTTTGAGAATATTGTTGCAAAAATAATAATCAGAACACGAGAGCTATGCCAGCGGTAATGTAGCATGCCAGACAGGTCAAAGGGTAGGTGTCAGACAAAGAAAGATACCCTGATCATCCATGTTTGGGGGGTTGAGAGTGGGGCTGACACACCCTGTAAAAAAAGATTGTGTTGAGAATCCCCATAATGCACAAGCCAGACGGAACTTTCTACAATGACCTAGCAGAAAGAAGGTGAGAATAGAGATGAATGGAGGAGCATTGAAGTGGCTGTCAAAGCCTGAAACGGGCTGTAGAACCATTGATGATGATGATGATGATGATGGAAACGCATCTACTTAAAGACAGATCATGTAACAAATCTAGCTTATATTCCTGGTTCCTGACTTCTTTACTATTGACGGCAAGACAACATTCAATTAGAAACTGACAGTGTAACTCCCAATATAATAATAATAATAATGCTTTATTTTAGCTGGCAGAGTTAAGGCCATAAGGCCTTCTCTTCCACTCAACCACCGAATAGTAGAATTATACAAAAATTACATACATATTACAATTTTAAAATATTATTAAAATACAGACTAAACAAAATACAATGTTGATGTGATCTAATACTAGCTAATACTAACAAAAACATATAATGTAATAAAATTAAAATTATATAAAATAAAGTAAGTGGTGTATATTGGTGACTACCTTCCCAAATATGGAGAGATATGTGAAGGCATGTCTTTAAGCTAGTGGTGATGACTTCCAACACTTGCTAGCAACTCACCATTCTTCTCATACAAATCCATAGAAAATATCAAATATAACCATTAGTTTGATTTTCATAAGTAAACTGAAAGTTATTTGAATGATTGTGTTTTATGTAGTTTGGAAGCTTTGAGGTAGCACGTTGAATGTTTGATACAGGATTTAACATCAGATTTTTTTTTATTCTATAAATCGTTATTTAAATAGCTGTGCCAACTTTTGAAGCTTGAAAAAAGAAGGAATTGGCATTCCACTTGTTTCCACACTGGGGTTCACTGCTTCATGGCATCTTTTGGCATTTTATGAAAGTTAGAAAATACCATATTTTAGCAACTGATTAATACTTGATCTCAGAGAAAGACAAAGGTTTTCAGATATGTATCAAGGTAAGAAAATTCCTTTATATTGTCTTGCCATTATTTCTTGATGATACAATAAGGCAGACTTAAAATATTTAATCAGTTTGGACTATATTTTTTTTACTTAATTTTATCTTATATATAAATTCTCATTACAGCATATTTAGATTCTTAAAGGCATTTATCATCAATTTTGATATATAAGATTTGAAAGAAATTGCATATTGTGTTAAGCAAGCCCTACAATTGTAATTAGAAAAAAAATGAATGCTCAAATCAGGACTTGAACCCTGGATCTCTGATTCTATACCAATTACACCATTCGAGCACGGTAAGAACATCAACATTTCTTTCCACTTATACAATTCTCATTCATCTGAAGGCTGATAGCTGTCACTACCAACATACCAACTGATGTCTTCTATTCATATAAATACTTCTGAATAGAAGACGTCAGTTGGCATATTGGTAACGACAGCTATCAGACTTCAGATGAATGAGAATTCTATAAGTGAAATGAAATGTTGACAGTCTTATTGGTGCTCGAATGGTGTAATTGGTATCAAACTGATGTATAGAATCAGAGATCCAGGTTTCAAGTCCCAGTTTGAGCGTTAATTTTTCTTTCTTAAATAAAACTCTGTCCAGGATTTGAAAGTGTTAATTCAAATAAAAACATTTAAAAAAATTCTCTACAATATCTGTGCTGGAACAGTATATGTGGACTGATTTAACACACGTGTAATTATTTTCTGTTATAGTCATATAACAAAAAAAAATTATTTTATCTTTTATACCATCCCTAGAAATTTCCTACTGAATGTTGTGACATTTTGTATTTGAATGTGTAATTTTCTATACAAAAGGCAAAAAATTATCTTCTATGTAAAGAATTCAAACATCAATTTTAAATCTTAGTAAAACCAAATATTGTACAAAAGATTGGTGAAATATATTTTTAAAAAGTCAGTTTAGATATTTTAAATGATATTCTGCTTTGTTAGTTCAGTTATTATTTGTTTTGTTTCTGTTGATCATTAAAATTTCTATGACAATTGTTTTTCAGACATTGTTGTTATTGAGATGAATATTTTTGGAAAAAGTGAATGTCAGAAATAAAAATATGGACAGTCTGAGATTACATTTTCATACATTATTATTAATGAGGAGAAAAAACATATTTAATAATAATAATAATAATAGTTTTATTTATGAAGGTATAAACTGTGCATTAATGAGAGTAAGTAAAAACATACACTAATATAAAGGTCAGAGTTTGACTGAAAATGAAGAACCTTCGTAACTGGTATCATGAAAACACGGAACTTTACGAGGTGAGAGGTAAAAACATTTTATGCAACTTATTTATAAATTGAAAATACCTCATAGTGTTAGTTCCCATTGTAATTAGATTAAATAATATAAGGGTATGGTATAGTTACAAATGAATCTAGATCCACGAAATGAAAACTGGACACACTGATCATTAAAGCAAAAAAAGAAATAAAAAAAAAAGTTATGTGAGATGGATGGTTTACTGAAGTTTTTCTCTGAAAACTTAAAACAATTATTAACAATAATTGAGTTTGTATTTTAAACATTCTTACCTCATATGTCCGACAAAACCACCATATGAGGTAAGAATGTTTAAAAATACAAACTCAGTTATTAAATTAAACCTCATAATGTTACTTCCTAATGATTTTAAAATTATTAATAAATTAAATTTTTAATTTAAAAGTTGACTTGCTGTCTATTTTAACGAATGATTTGCTAATTTTATGAGGCAGTCAAATTGTATAATAGTACGTGAAAATCTGTATATACAGATGTAAATTATTATATCATATAAAGAGCTAAAATCAAAAATATAGACATTACCTCATATTTTCTGTTGAGGTGAGATGTATATTTCTGATTTGAGCTGTTAATATAAAATCTCAAGAGCATTAACTTATATCAGTTTTGATAATTGATATACCATACAAGTACATACCTTACACAACCAATGAAAGATAAGGAACCAATGGTTTGCAAAATAAAATGGCCAACTTATACAGAATATAAGTGATTAAAGGCTTATATTGATAAATCAATATGAAAGTAAAGCAGCAGTATAATTTGTTGTTTTTATTATTAATTTAACACTTTCACTGGAGGATAAATTATATTTGAAGAGAAAAATTTTTGCCTAGACCAAGACTCGAACCTGGGACCTTTGGCTTTCCGGGCCAAATGCTCTACCAACTGAGCTACCGAGGCGAGTTGCGATCTAGATGCAAATTTTTCTCTTATATACGTTGTAATTCCCTCATGCCAAATGCTTTGAAACCTTTGCTTCTATCTTTGCAAATGGTGGCTTCTTAGTTAAGAAATTTATTGGGAATTTAACACTACTTTATAAAGCCATTCTATTGATGTTTTTATTATTAATTTAACACTTCTCACTGAAGGATAAATTATATTTGAAGAGAAAAATTTGTATTAGATTAATTTCAAATCTTTTAGTGACTTTGAAATACCTGGCTCTTAATAATACATTAACAATATTTTGAAATTTAGTGTCTTTGCTAATCTTAATATTGGGGAAAATATCACTGTGATTATCAATGGTGAAGCTAGTAATAATTTACTGGAGAATCCGAGACAATCAATCAAATCAACTATCTGGTCAAGCTGAAGATAAAACAGAAGATTTGTTTTGAAACATGTCCTAAAAGAACTCAACTGCTGAGAGGTAAGATGAAAATAGACTTAACTTATTTATTAATGTGAGTCAGTTGAGTCTCCAAGAATGCTAGCAGACATTTCTGTAGCAAGCCTTGGAGTGTGGGCCGTCACCTAGCAACCTACTAATTATGCTTCCGGAGTAGTAATGTGAGTCTTGCATATCGTAGACTCATGCTTGCTGCCAATGAATGAGTTACTAGACAGTGTATATAAACTGATTTTTCCATTTTTAAATGTTATTTTCTTGCTATTTATATCGCATGTATAACATACAATTTTAGTTTGCATAACCTGATACTCCTAGATACCCCTTCAGCTTCACTCCTGGTGTTATTAACAGTTATGTGTCAGGGTCCCTAGTAAGAATTGAAATTAATGCTTCACTTTTTTATCAGCATCCGATTTTATTTATTTTGATGTTCTTTATAACTCGGCCACATTTTTTCAGATTATCTGTCATGCTAACTCAAATGATACAAGCCTACTTCCAGTTCAATACTCTGTGAAGTTGGAAATTTTATCATTTTGTCAAGTAGTATGCCTATAGGGTTTTTGATGTCTAGGAAAATAGTATTGCTCTTATGGGAACGCTGTTGCCACTTGATGCCATAGACTGAGTGACAGAGATGGAAATATTTCTCCTCTAGCAAAGTACAGTATCAACATAAGTTCACAGCACAATTATCTTCACTTTTGCTCCTAAAATCTAAATCATGATCATTCTAATGATATTACTAAGGAACAATATTAACATTTGGAATTTTATAGATTGTGACCACAGAGACGACAGTAGCTCCAGAATATTCTTGCTGAATAAACCACACGTGATATATTAGTTATGTATTATTTTTTACCACTGCTGTACATGACAAAACAAGTTTTGTTGTAATGGGATGATTCAGTGACTTCTCCACTAGCTGCTGATCCTATAATAAGGTTTATCATAAGTAATGCCATGAGTGATTTCCAATTTATCTAGAGAATTTGGAAATCAAGAGGGCATTTGTTAGGACTATTTAACGAATAAAATTAAACTGTTTACTCACAAATCATTATTTAACTATAGTTATTTTAAAATATTTATATATTTAATGTAAACGGCGATGTTTGAAAACAAATGAGAAACGATAGGTATGCTTCTACTGCTTCTTTTGTTTATCACTGCAACCAGATCATACTATTTATTGCCAAAGGAACGCAATATTGTAAGGAGGAGCTTTCTTTAATATGGTAATTATAACACTGATAATATTTGGTGAAACACGACTCTGATTGGTTGTAAAACAGAAATCATTGAAACGTGATTGGTCATTGACTTCCATTTGTGGCATGAGTTAAATAGTCCTCTTAATTATATTATTTTTAGTCGGAACATCTTACCTCAATATTAATCAAAATTATTAATATTGAGGTAAGATGTTCAGACTAAAAATAATATAATTAAAATAACCTCAAAATATAACTTCCTAAGATTAAATATTACCCCCTTAACTTTATTAAGTAATTGTGTGATAATTTTGTGTTCCTTAATGGTATTTTTATAAATCAGGCACCCACTTTCTTGGCAAAGTTAGAAATGAAATTAGTTAATTTAATGATTTATTTAAAATGAATTAAGTAATAAATCAATCTATTTTCTAGACATGAAAAGCCCTATGGTGACCTGATACGGTCTCCAACTATCTCTTGTGAGGTTTTCCTTTAGGTCTCTTCCCCTGGGGTATGTAATGAAGCATCTGTTAGGGTATTCAGGTACATTCCATTCTTTGCACATGCTGAAGCCAGTCTTGTCTATATTGGTGTCGATAATGAACATGGGTGTTATTTTTAATTCTTCTGTAACGTCAAATATTTCTCATGATCCAAAGACTAATCAGAAGTTTTTCATAGAAATCTCATTTCTGCAGCTGTCAACTATTGTTCATCTTGGAATCTAATGGTCCAGACTTCACTGCCATAACTGAGAACTGAATGTGTCAGAATTTTATATGATTTAAGTTTTGTATGTTTTTGAACTTTTGTAAATGGAAAGACTGATTGATGATTCTCAATGAACTATTACTAGTTTGGATTTTAATCGCATTCTTCAAGATATGTTAGTATGAAACCTAAATATTAGAAGGGGTTGACCCATTCCAGTATGAAATTATCTATGCAAATCTTACTTCTTGGTGACTCTTTCCTCTTAAAAGCCGTTATTTTTGTTTTTCTTGTGGCTATTTCCAAATTATAATTTTTTGTTATGAGATTTAAGTGGTGAATAGAGTATTTTATACCCCAGCCACTGATTCTCCGACCCTGACGTTTTCACGACAGTGTTGCCAATGTGGATATTCAGTGGGAGGGGCCACTTTATGTATACGGTTAGCAGACATACAGCTGACAACATCTTAGCAATTTCAAACCTCACTAGCGCGCTATAACTGTGTCAAGAGCAGTGATTGGATGTGGCAGACATCTACTCCCAACTCAACTATCTCCTTATTGGCAGTAGAGGGCGAGTTTCTCCCTTTACCCCTCGTATAACCTAAACTTCAGAGCCGGACATACGGCAGCTGTAGTGTAATTCATCTTTGGGATCACCAAAAGAACTTGATCATCTGCATATAACGGTCAGTATATCTAAGGTAGTATTTCTTCAGAGTCAGATAGATCCATATACTGCCAAATACCAATATCAAGTTATTGAGTTGATATATGTGTATTATATATATCGTATAAAAATCCAAAGGACATCGTTGACCAGGAAGATCTCTTAAAAGATTGCTAGATGGGGCCGAAACAGGTCTACAAAGGACTAATACATGATGGATGATGATGTATCAAATAACAGGTACAACCTTATCAGATACCACAATTTATCCCAGTAGAAGTCTGCTCCAAGATCTATTGCATATAAATTATATATTGCAGATATGGGTTAATTTGGTGTGTCACCAGCTAAAATTTGTAAGAGTTTCTTATGATCAACTCTATTAAATGTCTTGAAGTCTATGAAAGTTATGTGTAATTTTTTAAATGTAAAATTTTCATTCTCAGGGCTAGGAGGAGTGGTGGTGTACAATTTCTAATAACTAGATTATGCACCTGATGCCTGGATTAAATTCCAAAACCCTTTGTAGTACATATGAGGCATTGCGGATATTAAGGGCAAACTTGACTTACTTACTCATATTTAAACTATAGTGGTTCTCCAAGATAATTTACCCCCTAATATCTACAACAATGCCTCATATGTTAATAGTGCATGTGTACTGTTTATTATGATTTGTCCAAATTATGGAGATATTGATAATCCTCTTTCTGCTTTTCAACAGAGTAAGAGCATCTGGTTTTTATTATCTGCATTCTCCCTCACACAACACATACCACAGTTGATCTGATGAAGTAAGGCATAAATTGAAAATTGATTATATTGACACCATATATCCATCTAGCTTGGAACCCAAAGCACAAAAGTGTAGTAAATGGCATTGGTTCCTTTATATAATATTTAAAGGAAGTAACACTATGAGGTTTATTTTAATTATTATGAGTTAGGCTATTTAACTTTTACAGGAATTAATCACTATGTGGTTTAATTTATGGTAAAATCAAATGTTTCTTACCTCTCCTCATACAAATCTTCTAAGTAGATCTCGATTTCGAGACGATAACAGTCTCATCTTCAATTCTATTTTCGTGACTGATGTTATGTCGATTGGAAGAACCTCTTCTTCTTCCCTATGTTGGTGGACCAATGAACCTCTGGATCAGGTCAGAATTTGCAGGAATTTCGAAGTTCATAAGTTTTCCTTTGTTTTTCTGAATGTGGATCTTTTCCCAAACCATGAGTTCCTTTTGTTGAATCAAAAGCCAGTCTAATTAACAAATAGACAATTAAAAGGAACTCACGGTTTGGGAAAATATCCACATTTAGAAAAACAAAGGAAAACTTATGAACTTCGAAATTCCCGCAAATTCTGACCTGATCCAGAGGTTCATCTGTCCACCAACAGAGGAAAGAAGAAGAGTTTTTTCCAATCGACATAACATCAGTCGCCAAAATAGTACTGAAGATGAGACCGTTATGGTCTCGAAATCACGATCTACTTAGAAGATTTGTATGAGGAGAGGTAAGAAATATTTGATTTTACCATGAGTTAGGCTGTTTGTAGTTTTATTGCAAACTGGAGTTTCCACACTCTGTGTCTTAGTTAGTTAAGAAGCATTGACAATGACACGTAGTCTGCAATAAAACTACAAATATGAGGTGAGTCGAAACAGGCTAACTAATAATAATTATCAACTTTTATAATATTCATGATGTGTTCCGTTGAGGTTTATTCAAAATTAATATAAAATTATAGAATATTCACCTGAAAGGTCCGTCTCCTCAACTTAATTAATCATTTAACTGTAGCGCTTTCAAAGCCGCTCACAATAACAGCCTGATAAACGAAAACGAACCCAATACATGCAACCCCCTCTACCAGATCTTCAGTGAAACACCAGTTTTGAATCCTGCCGATGATGGACAAGTCCCGAAAGCACTACAGTTAAATGATTAATTAAGTTGAGGAGACGGACCTTTCAGGTGAATATTCTATAATTTTATATTAATAATAATAATTAACTGGTATTTCATACTGATCGTGTAAGACCGCTTTATAAGCAGTTAATATTTTGTAATGTATTTAATTTACACTCTGTATGACATAAATTTCTAGATTCTGTAATAATGTATGAAAATGTTCTCCAATCTGGTTAGTGTTCACATTGCAATCTCAGCAAATGTTTGTATGTTTGGGCCAACTGATATGTAACATTTTCGTATAAAATGAAAAATTACTTTTTTATGTCAAGAATTTTTTTCTCAATTTCTGAGACTCTCAGTCACTCTCCCTGACATCTGATTTATATTTACTTAAAGTATACATTATAGACACAGTTTTATGGACCACTTCCTAAGTAAACACAATTATTTAATATAATATAGAATGCTTTCACAATAGCTGGAAAGGAAATTCTAATAGTACTTATTTACTAGCCAATGCCCATTCTTGGCTGTTGAGTCATTCGGTGACACACTGACTAGTAAACATGGACTTCAACTTACTGCTGACTTTTGAAATTCAAATACTAATTTAGCATTTGATTCAGAATTAAGAAAAAATAGAAAAATTGTAACTGAATAGATAGCAGACTTCAACTCAGAACATTTCACATGGCCTAATCTACAGAAATGGAACAATGATGATGCTTTTGCTTAAAACATCGTCATAATCTTCATGTATTGAATCCTGCAGAATCCGTTAGAGTATCATACCAGCATTTTTAGGTATTTTTTTCTCCCTATAAAAGTTCAGTTCTTCTTCCTTTTGGTTAAGCAAGAATTGTCTAGCCATCTAGTGGGACTCTGCTTAAAACATATTATTGTTAATTGCCCTTGATGATCTGGAGGAATATATCTACTTGTGGGCTTAAGATCCATAAATTAGAAGCTGGTCTTGATCGATGTTTTAGATCAAAATTCCAGCATGTGACCTGGTTTGGGGGAACATCAGTTCTTTACAGCAGAGATGAGAGGCCTGTTAAAATATTTTTGGATTTGTAGAGAATATCTCTAAAAAAATTGCCAGGTATAGAAACCCACCCTGTGATGTCACAGTTAATGTACTCGTAATATAAAATGTACACCATTAAACTGAAGGTAAACATCTATTGTTCTCAAGTTCAATGATAACTGTGTGGTGCAACAAGCCTAGAAGGCCCTTAGTTGGCCTCACATCCACATGTGTCAGTCACAGATATGACTATCTGTCCAGTATAGGAGTGTGTTTTCTCCACCTGGTTTTATCATTTATCATAGCTATCTAAATTTGATGTGATGCTGAGTAAGGAGTGATTCCATACATTTATCAAAATGTGATAATTTCTTCTTCCATGACGACGCCTTGTGTTACATAGTTATGCACCAAGGGAGAATCCTTAAACTACTTGTTCATGATAAACCTCATAGAAAATTTAAAAAAGCAGCAACAATAATAAAACCCTTTGAAGTTGTATTGCTAGCAATAAAATTAATATATTATAGTGGAAAAATTTTAGTATTTTATTATGGATCAAATGTTTAAAAAAACAATATGGTGTACAACTAAGTGGAAAAAAAATTTGTGCATATTCTAATTTTGAAACCCAGATTTTATTAAGTTTATTTGATAACGATTAGTATGTGATGTTAAATAGTGGGCAAAAATGCCATTCACTAAATTTCATAAAGCAGCTCATTTTTTAACTTTCCAATTACAAAATTGAATTTTTACATAAAGCATTATTGTTAACAAATGTAAAGTTGGACACTTCTTAAGAGACTGAATTGGAAATATACACCTCATTGAGTATTTTGTTTTCTCATGTGTCCATGTTTTGGTGAATATCTTTACCTTTTCAATTTGTATTATTATGTTGATCAATGGATGTCTTATATATTATTTCCCTCCAAACATGGGCAGTCACAATTAAGTGATTTTCCTTGGAAATTGAAAATTTATTACTTTGTCTCTGTTTTTTTTTTCTGTAATGGATTTTATTCCCATATTGTGAATTATTCTTTTTAAACATGAATATTGTAACAGCATTGATAGCTAGACAATATTGAACACACATCTTTATTATTAAGATTAAAGATCTGTTATACATTTTATTTTGTACATATAAATTTAGAACTATGTCCTGTTTCATTGTAATTTGTTCCCTTTTGCTAGGGGATGGGTGAAAACTTTAATGCCAGTGTTTTGCGGGTCATCTACAGGTTTTGGAGTGTCTGGTTTTTATGTCACAGTAGTTCATGGAACATGATCATTGGACATCTTTAAAACATGATCTATTTACCATTTTCTTCTTCCTTGTACCCATCATATCTTGGATACTGTACTTCTTCCTAATCTCTTTGTTTGTTTAGCATACAGAGAATATCATAATGCTCTGGAAGTTATTTTTATTTTTGTAAAATGACATATAATGTAGGTAAAATATTGCATAAAACTTATACAAAAGCAGCTGTTTAAACTTGTGGATTATAAAACAGTTCCTGTGTCATGTTATAAATATATTCACTTGTGTATCTAGTTATACAGTATCATAATGTATAGTAAAACTAAAAAAAAATCCCAATGGACTAGTAGTTAACATGTTCATTTTTGTTACTGAGGTTTGTGCATTCAAAACTGACCTGGTTGATGAATATTTCAGAGCATAAATATCTTGAATATTGGGGGAAAGTAAAGCCATGGGTTCCATATTGTAGATTTACAAATAAAAGCGCCTCTTAGTTATTAAATTGAGTTAGATTTAACATAACATCAGTCAAAAAGAGGGTACTGAAGATGAATCTGCAAAGGATTTGCAACTGTGGTCTACTTAAAAGACTGGATTTGAGGAGAAGTAAGAAACATTAAATTTAATCTTAAATTAAACCTCATAGTGATTTCTTCCTATAAAAGTTCAATAGATTTAACAATTTATCCTCATGATTGTAGATTTCTTGAAGAGTAGTTTTGATACGTCTTTGTATCATTATCAAATCCATCTTAATGGTTACATGGAATTGATAATGATACGAAGATGTATCAAAACTAGCCTTCAAATCTAACTCAATCTATTAATTAAAATAAACCTTATAGTGTCACTTCCTTTAAATATTAAAGAAAAGAACCTTTGGCTCATGTTCAAAATAAAATGCTCAGAGCGAAATTTGTTGTATTTTCATGTCCAGCTTTGAATTGTAATGCTAATGACTAGAGCTGCTAAAAAGTACATTAAGTAAAATATTCTCCTATCCTCAAAAATTAATTACATAATAAATATTTTTAATTTATGTTTCTTTAAAACATCCCTTTGCAAAACAAAAATTCTCAAATCTGGGTAAAACTTCAAAATTTTAGATTAATTCTCCGAAATAGATGAAATATATATATTTTTAAAATTTTTTATTTGATGCCCTAGGTTGCCATTTTGACATTTATGGTGTCTCTCCTGTCATTGGCATAATTGTAACCCTCTTTTGATGTTGGGGCTAATGGAAGGCATGGTTACGCTGCTCCGATGATATGATAGGGGATGATGATAATAGTAATGTGCCGGGAGAGTTCTTAATCCTAAACTTAATCTAAGGCAAATATGAATGATGATGATTATGATGGCCATATGATGTTTGAGCTTAAAGTTTCCTGATATATGTCTCACAGGTGAGGAAAAAGCCGTGAAAAAAAACCTCATCCAGGAAACTTGTCCTAACCGGGGATTGAACCCAAACCTGCTGTGTGACAAGGCAACACGCTACCTCAAGACCACAGTGGTGGACATGTAAAATACATTCTTAACCTAACATCATATTATGATACTTAGGGGACTGTAAGAATTGGCCTAGGGCCTCATTTCACAACTTTTCCATTGTAAACCAGCTGACTGGGATGGTGGCTAACAGGTTATAGTGGATAGACTATTTCAATGTTCTTATTGACAGCTGTAAATTCAGTCTAACAGAGAGAACATAATTTTTATAAGGGATATGAACTAAGGTGCATTTATAATGAGTGAGTGAATGATGGCAGAGATGCAGTGTGATATTGTTGTTAATGTTATTGTTTTGTTTAGAGTGCACAGTATTGTGACATGAGGAGGCATGCAAAGTGATTACAAATGTAAAGACTAATTAAATTTGTAGAAATATACATTGTTAAAATAATTAAAAAAAACATTTATTTCAAATCTAATGGTTTCAACTCAAATCAGGTGTATAGGATCTACAATCCTGTCCACTGTGATTTTTGTTCTTTTAATTCCTCACTAGGCAAATTGCATTATTGTGGTCTATTTTCAATTAATGCACTATTTCTGTACATCATGTTACATAGGAAATAATGATGTATTCCTATTAATTAGAGAAACACAGTATGAGTGTAATTTTTAAGTGTGTGTGTTAGTGAGGGATGATAATGAGATAGGAAATTTTACAAATATTCTATTCAGACCCAATTTTTAGTTCTGTTTCGAAAAAAAAAATCTGTGTATTTCTGATAAAATTTATCCTCCAGAATGTATTTTTTCTAATTTACAAAAGTTCTTCTTCTTCTTCCTTCCAAGTATTAGGCCAAGGCCTGTTACGATCCTATAGAAAATTTTCCCTCCAGCGTTTCATAGGACGGCCCAGTGATCTTCGTCCTCTTGGTATATAATTATAAACAGCTTTGGGGATCCGATTTGAACTCATTCTTTCAAGATGGTGTTTCCAATTTAGTTGGTACTGTTTAATATATTCCAAAATTAGCGTAGTCTTCAATTCTTTTAAGATATCGGTGTTCCTTTTCCGGTCCCATCTGGTGTAACCCGCTGTTCTGCGCATGAATCTCATTTCACAAGCCGTTATTCTGCTTTCATGTTGTTTTTTTAGTGTCCATGCTTCACTACCATAGGTCAACACTGGTCTAGCCAAAGTGTTATATAAACATAATCTGGTGTTTTTGTACAAGGGATGGTTTCATAACTTGATTAATAATTCCTAAACTTTTATTATAACTAGTAACTTTTTCAGGGATATCCTTTTCATCCCAGATAGAGAGATAATATCCAAGATATTTAAATTGATTAGATCTCTCTAAAATTTTATTCTGGAGACAGATTTTACTTTGTATGGGGTTCTTCCCATGAAATGCCATAATTTTAGTTTTGTTAATTGATATTTCCATATTAAACAAAAGTTTAAGTTTTTTTATAAAGGCTATATTATGTCCATGAATAAAAATGACATACTTCTTACTGAATCACTGTTAAGACTTAATGCATTTTTAAAATTTTATACTATAGCAAACTGGTTATTAGAGAAAATCATATTTTGTTTCTCGTTCATTACAAAAAAAAAAACCTAAGCTAAACTCTTTGGTTTGACTGGCATAGAAGGGCCCTTGGCCTATCAGCCAGCTGCTGGCCTCACATCTACATGTGTTAATATTAAAGATAGATGACCATCCTGCCAGTGTAGGGGTGACATGTAGTCAACATGTCGTGCCCCCCAGCTGTTATAGCTGGCTTTCTCAACCTGGAGTTGCTACTTATTGTTGATACCCAATTCCTCATGATGCTGATTGAACACCCATACTGGCTGTAGTTATATGTGAAAATTTCTTCACACATGAGACTCAAACCAGTGCTAGTGCCATAGCTCTGCGCTAAGGTCTCTTGCCTTAACCACTCGGCTATAGTGTGGGGCCTCATTACAATTGACACTGGGCTTGAAAGGATTTCCAACCCCGGATATCAAACCTGGAGCTTCTAGTTAGGAGGAACAACTGTTATTTTATCACATTCTTAGTTGTAATTATTGCATTATGTTTACTTTTATTGTGATCATTATCTTCAGATGTCAACCTTTGTAGTTTCAAGATAGTATACATTTTTTTTTATTTAACTTATCACAGGAAAAAAAAAACGCTGAGGTTTAATTTAAGAATGAAGGTGGTTGTTGGATGTGATGTCCTGTGTTGTGGAGACATTTGAAGATATATGATTGTAATAATTTTAATCACTGTTATTTGCCAAGTACTTAGGAAAATTTTTGGACCAAAGAGAGATTAACAGACAGGTGAATGGAGAAGACTACATAACAACGAACTACATGGTCTTTACAGGAAGCCAGATATAATAAGAATAGTTAAGTCTCGTAGACTGCGATGGGCAGGACATGTTGCACGTATGGGGAATGAAAGACTTGCATGGAAGCTTCTTGTAGGAAAGCCAGAGAGAAAACGCCCAGTTGGTAGACCAAGAATGAGGTGGGAGAATAACATTAACTATGATTTGAGGGAAGTAGATTATACAGGGAATGATTGGAAAGCATTAGCTCAGGATAGGGATGTATGGAGAGCTTATGTCCGTGCAGCCATGAACCTACGGGTTCGATAGTGCCAGTGAGTAAGTAAGTAAGTAAGTTATTTGCCACAGCACTGATGACTCCCTTCAGGGGAATGAGGGAAAGTTTCTTACATAAATAACAACACTTTGTTAACAGTTAAATTAAATATTATTTTATTAAAGCTCTCATTTATATGGAGATGAATCTTGTAAATGTTCAATAGTTTTGAAAGTTCTGGCTCAAATTAATAATTTTCACTTAGGAGCAGATTACTTACTTACTTACTTACTTACTCACTGGCACTATCGAACCCGTAGGTTCATGGACGTAAGCTCTCCATACATCCCTATCCTGAGCTAATGCTTTTCAATCATTCCTGTATAATCTACTTCCCTCAAATCATAGTTAATGTTATTCTCCCACACTTAGGAGCAGATTATTACTTCATATATGTAATGGATTACCATTTCCAACAGTCTTTTTTTTTTACTCACTAACACTTGGTTTTCACTTTATGGATTATTTATACTCCAGATGAATTAAATTTATACTACAATATTATTTTCCATCACTTTTGCACCATTTTGTCAACTACTATCAAGAAATGAACACTAATTCTCTTATTTTTCTGATGAGCCGTTGTTTTATATGTCTAACTTCTTTCAAGTATTGTAGCCATCTTCTTATTCTGGGAAAAATCCCATTTCATTTCTATTATAATCTGGAGGTTCTGATTGGTCCAACTGAAAAGGAAGGAGTACTACTGGCTGACTCCCATCCAATTCGTCCAATCCCATTTATTTGTTTATAAAAAATACCAATTCAAATATTTAAAGTATTTTTACATATATTAAATCAGTTTGGAATACATCTAACTATATTAACAGTTTATATTGACTAGTTTGAATTTTTTATATAGGCCTATTTATAAAAAATTTGAATTCTCTAAATCAATCTTATTTCCATTCTTAATAGAAATAAATATAATCATATTTAATTATTAAATAAAAAACCCTTATTATTTTATATGGGGATAAATATCCGGTTTTAAGAATTAAATTAATATTTTTTAATACCTCACCTCATATCCTTTATTCTTCTCCATGATGGAGATATAGCTCTGAAACTGCAGTCTAGAAGAATGAAGGATATGAGGTGAGGTATTAAAAATATTAATCTAATTCTTATAGTATACCTTCTTCATGATCTATTGTTAGTTCAAGCTTAGCCAAAAGTAAGATGAATTTTTTCAGATGAAAAAAATTCAAATTCCTCTGAAGAGGAAGTTAAAAATCATTATTCCCATGAAGTGGTTACTCCAGCATTAACTAAACAGGGGCTTACTAAACTACTTTTTAATGTATTTTCAATATTAATTTATAAAGAGTGCATAAGGAAATCGAAAGACTCAACAACAAATGCCATTAGAATAACTAAAATTATAGTTGTCAGTATAACAACACTGAAAATGCAAAACTTTGGGGTTGACCTTTTTGCGCTGAATATTCCTGTAGTGACAAATGGAAATAAGCAATATTTCTTCTCACTTTTCACATCCCTTACAAACCAAATAACTGATTCCAGGAGGTTCATAGAGATAAAAATACAAGTAAGTATTTCAAAAGCTTGCTTTCGTGAAATCTCTGGTAGAAATAATTAGCTGATGTGCACTATTCATGTCTCTCTACCTATCTTCGGGTTTTTACAGATACTGCCGTCTTCCCGTGCCAAACCTCCAAAGCCTACGGTCTTGGGCATCTTCGATGCTTAGCCCTCTAGCTTGCATTATTGTCTTCATGTTTTCCTTCCATGTTAACTTTGGTCTCCCTCTTTTCTTCTTTCTGTTCGGATGCCATTCATATAGTTGCTTCGGCCATTGCTCATCTTCCATTCTTAAAACATGTCCTAACCACTTTAATTCCTTCTCCTCAATTCTTTCAATTATGCTTTCTTCTGCTTCCATTATGTGTCTAATTTCCTTATTTGTGACATGTTCTAATTTAGACTTTCTGGCACTTCTGCGTAAATAATCCATTTCTAGAGCTATTAGTCTATTCTTGTAGTACTTATTGATTGTCCATACCTCACTTCCATACATTGCAACAGATTCCACCAATGTTTTACCAATATATTTTTTTGTGTCTTTCCAAATATGCTTATCCTACCATATGGAATTTAACGATATTATTTTGCTACTCAATTCAATTCTATGTTTTATGTTCTCTTTGCGTATACCTTCAATATTATCCATAATTATTCCCAAATATTTAGTTTGTTTCACTTGCTTTATTTGGATTCCTTCTTCTATTCATGTGCTTGAAAATATAAGAATACTGTCAAGAACTATCCACCAATTTTACTGAATTGATTTTTTTTTCTTTTTTGTGATTCATTGATCATATAGGACATTGGTGCCCCTCCTCTCATGTGACAGATGTTCAGTACATTAAAAAGCCCTCAGATATATAAGGCTTATCCCTGGCAAAATTTCAAAGTGTGGGAACTTCCCCTTTGGTTTGTGATTAAGTATTGATATAGGCTACATAGTTAAAGCCGGATATTTACCCACACACAATAATAATAATAGGGGTTATTTTATTTATGTAATATATATAAGTTTAATATACAATGGAAATAAGCTGATATATTATTGGTATGAATATTAAGGATTTCATTATTTTTGGTAACAGAATAATTTAATTGTTGAGAATAATTTTATAGTTCTAAGAATTTATAGAATCAGTTATGAATTTGAATGGATCTTTGAAATTTCAACTGACATTTTTATTTTAATAAATGAGTTCGAGAAAATGTTTTAACATCTCACCTCACAAAGTTGCATGTCTTCACGATAGTGGTTTCAAAAGTATAGTATTTCTTAGAATTTGACTGAAGATGGAAGTAATACTATACTTTTGAAACTGGTATTGTGAAAACATGCAACTTTGTGAGGTGGGATGTTAAAACATTTTCTCCAACTCATTTATTAATGTAAATACCTCATAGTGTTTCCTCCCACTGTAATTTTAATTAAAAATGATATTTTTATATTTAAAAGAAATTGGCTAACTCGGATATGAGTCAACCAATAGTACTCATAATCCTGGTTACGTTGACCAATCAGATTTAAATGTCATAATTTGAAAGAAAGAATGGGAAATATTTCCTAATCTAGAGAGTCTACTGGTAACATTCATGGAGGCAAGACCTACAAAGAAATGGTCACCCATGATTTTGTGGAAATTACCTTTAATTTCATTTAAAATAATATAGATAGTGCATCATATGACTCCAAGTGCAGTTAGACTTATATGCTGTTAATTTCAGCTTGAAATATAAATAATTTTGGGTCATTTTATATATGACAGTCTTCAAAATGGCAGTTTTTAATAGTGATCAATAACGGTCATTCACGTAATTGACAGATTAAAAGTCTTTCTACAAGTTTCATTTATCGTCGAAGGAAATTATATTCACGAATAAAAATTCACGGTTTTATTCAAAACTAATAAATGACTTTTGATTTAAAGTGGAAACCTATATTTCATATTCCCTGTGTTCCCCCCGAGCAGAGCCTCAAGCTATGGCAAAATTGAAGTCGAACCCAGGACTTTCTATAACGAGAACCTACTACATGGAACAACAAATATTTTACTTTATATGGCTTCAAGGTGGAGAATTTTACTTTATAGTATGGATGCCTGTCAGTATAAGGTTTTTTGATGGTGTTCACACGACATAGATTTTTTATCCCGGTCTTTAATTATGTGCTGAAATAATTGTTGCAATGCTTACTCATCAATTGATATTGTTATTCATGATAGTTATGTAGTTGCATACAAATGCAAGGATCCACAGTTCTTAACAAATGGTATGGGAAGGGAATTGGAGTGACTAGCCCTATGCTCTGCCCAACTTTAGACCTATTGAATGTTTCCAGTAGGAAGTTGATTGGGCTCAGAGCCAGTAGACATAAACGAATAAGAAAACTCTCCATGTGCTGATTTGATTGAAACCAAGTTGCCGAATTGATAGGTACTTTGCCACCTGATCTTCTTTGTTCATTGTAAGTACAAACAGACTACATTAAACCCACAATACAAACATATATACTATGTCCAAGTTAGAGGTATCAAATAATTGACCACCATTTAATAACATGAGGGAATTTGTTGTTATATAGGGCTATTCAGAAAGAAGGAACAGATTTCAAACATTTATTTCTTCCAAACTACAAAAAATAGAAACACAATTCCAACATTCCTGGAAAGAGAAAAGTTTGAAGTTCTGATCACGGTTACATTGGCACGGTTGCTTGTCATGTTAATTGTTTGTATTAAAATGACGACACAACAGGACATTGGATTGGAAGAGGAGGACCAGAAGATCAACTTCATTATGGTGGCCTCCCACGTCACCCGACCTAACCCCGTGTGATTTTTATCTGTGGGGTTACATAAAAGACCATGTTTTATCCCTCCTATGCCTGATACTCTTGAAAATCTGCGAGATCGAATTGTTGAAGCTGTGAATTTGATAACTAAAAACCAGCTGATTTGAGTGTGGCAAGAAATGAGCCACTGTTTAGATATTTGTCGTGTAACACATAGTGCTCATATTGAATGCATAAAATAGTGAAATTTGAACTTTTCTCATTCCAGAAACGTTGGGATTGTGTTTACATTTTTTGTAGTTTGGAAGAAATAAATGTTTGAAGTCTGTTCCTTCTTTCTGAATATCCCTGTATATGGCACAAGATGTAGAAACTTTTTATAAAGCAATTTTAGAAATTAATAATACAAAGCAAGAGAATTGAAGAAAAATACACCCATATAATAAATTACATATTAATAAAGAATAAGTAATCAGCCTTGGTGTCTAATGATTAAGTTCCTTGCCTCTGGTCCCAAGGGTAATGGA
This sequence comes from Diploptera punctata, assembly GCA_030220185.1. Classification (NCBI taxonomy): domain Eukaryota; kingdom Metazoa; phylum Arthropoda; class Insecta; order Blattodea; family Blaberidae; genus Diploptera; species Diploptera punctata. Next base: position 183,710 of record JASPKZ010003830.1, on the reverse strand, counting down.
TTCAAATCTGGCCAGGGTGATGGATTTTTTATGCTGTAAAAATTCAAGGGACAAGTTTTCTGGGAGAGACTTTAAGGCTCGAATCTATGAACGCATTAGACCGTAAAAGTTGTTCTCTGCTGAGAAAATTGTATCCAAATACGTTTTTGCATTCTCAAAAATCTGTTCATGCGATAATAATTGTTGAAATTCCTAAGCTACCTGCTGAGGTGACTTAGGAGAGAAACGAATCGTGAGAATCCCGATGGTAACTGATGTACTTTGAAACCTTGCTGCTTTATCCAAGATGTCGGACCTTGAAGACTTCGATCTTGTTTTCGGTATACATGGAGAAGAGGAATTTGATAGAGTCTACCAAAAAATTCAACTGGAAGAACAGGAGAATCGGCATAATATTGCACAATGCAATGTCGTATACAGTATTATTTGCGGGACGCAAGCATAAATGCGTGCCTCTAGGAGACGAAAATAACGGAAGTGATTTTATCGCTGAGAATTCTGGGTAATTTCTTGCCAATATTACAAAAACGACGACTTTCATGCATGATCAGTTAGTGGGTAGCTAATTTGATCTTTGCACTTGCTCATGGTGAGTCAGCTCACCAGTGATTGGAAGTAATTTGAGTAGAGACTAATGTATTTGCATGGGTCCTGAGTGTGAAGATTTTCAGGCACGTAAAAGAATTCAAGCTGAATTAGTGCCTTTGAGCAAAATTTAATTTGCCTTTTCCATCAAACTAATACCTTAAATGATGTTTTTATTATTAATTTAACATTTCTCAATGAAAGATAAATTAAATTTGAAGAGAAAAATTTTCGCCTAGACCGGGACTCGAACCCGGGACCCTTGGCTTTCCGGGCCAAGTGCTCTACCAACTGAGCTACCGAGGCGAGTTACGATCTAGACGCAAATTTTTCAAATTTTGCAAAGATAGAAACAATGGTTTCAAAAGCATTTGGCGATAGGGAATTACAACATATATAAGAGAAAAATTTGCGTCTAGATCGTAACTCGCCTCGGTAGCTCAGTTGGTAGAGCACTTGGCCCGGAAAGCCAAGGGTCCCGGGTTCGAGTCCCGGTCTAGGCGAAAATTTTTCTCTTCAAATTTAATTTATCTTTCATTGAGAAATGTTAAATTAATAATAAAAACATCATTAGAGGCCTTACTGGCTTTTAAAGTAATGTTAAATTTCCAATAAATGTCTTCTTACTAAGAAGCCGCCATTTGCAAAGATAGAAACAATGGTTTCAAAAGCATTTGGCGATAGGGAATTACAACGTATATAAGAGAAAAATTTGCGTCTAGATCGTAACTCGCCTCGGTAGCTCAGTTGGTAGAGCACTTGGCCCGGAAAGCCAAGGGTCCCGGGTTCGAGTCCCGGTCTAGGCGAAAATTTTTCTCTTCAAATTTAATACCTTAAATATCTAGTAAATGTCTCTTTGAGACGATGTGCTAACCATGATATCTATAGGGCAATAAGCATAACTAAATTAGCTTGGTTGAGAAACTCCTGCTAGCGAGTCTAGACTAGAGACTAGGGAATAAGTAAGCTTTAGGAATAGTCACTCATTAAGTTATGTAGTAGGAAATAACACTGTGAGGTTTATTTTAATTAATTCTGAGTAGGAAGCCAGATATAATAAGAACAGTTAAGTCTCGTAGACTGTGTTGGGCAGGACATGTTGCACGTATGGGGAATGAAAGACTTGCATGGAAGCTTCTTGTAGGAAAGCCAGAGGGAAAACGCCCAGTTGGTAGACCAAGAATGAGGTGGGAGAATAACATTAACTATGATTTGAGGGAAGTAGATTATACAGGGAATGATTGGAAAACATTAGCTCAGGATAGGGATGTATGGAGAGCTTATGTCCGCGCGGCCATGAACCTAAGGGTTCGATAGTGCCAGTGAGTAAGTAAGTTGTTTTTTTTGACTCACCTCACATTTCTTGACTTCCATGCAACAGTTGTGAATGTGGTTTTGCATCGAGAATGTCACAAAAGCAGTGACGAAACCCTGGGTCTGCATGGAAGTCAAGAAATATGAGATGAGTCAAAAAACAACTCAGAATTAATTGTCGCTCATGTTCAGGAAATTACTAAATTATTTGAGAGAAGAATAAATTTAAATATTTAGTATACTACTGTGTTTGTTTAAAATATATCAAAGTATTATAATTGTTATAATGAATAATATTGTGCATCCCATTCCCAGCTGGGCTGGTAGACAATATGCATGCTCCAAGTGGTTTATTCAATACGTTATGAATAGACTGCTTAGTGTGTGCATGTTGTCTGCTAGCCCGGCTTGGCGTGGCATGCACAGTACAATTTCTTGATTCTTCTAACATGAACATTTCAATTCTCGATTGTATGAAATAATATTTTATGTATGGAAATTAATGCTTCCTGGTTAGCTATCTGTTAGTAGAGAGAAACATTTTCATCTCAGCCAGATTTGAACCGAAGAAATCCAGCTTTGCATGCTGGCATTTTATTTAAGCATTAGTTATGGGCAGACATGGAGATAAACAGAGATAGGAATTTGTTTTGTCCTGTGGATGATATGCCTAAGTAGCTCAGTGGTAAAGAACCAGAATACAAAGCTGGAGATTTTGGGTTCAGGTCCTGGCTGAAATGAAAATATCTCTTCGTTAATATTTCACAGAGTTGGTAGTTAAAATTTGCTATTGCCTTAAAAATCTTTAAATTGAGTTGGATTTAGGAGATGATATTTATTGTAATAAGATGAGTTATGATAGTTTAGGATTTACCCAAAATAAAAAAGCTCACAAATTTTATTTTAATAAAAATATGGTGAACATTTACAGTCACAAAATTATAATTGATAGAAGTGTGTTATATTAAAAGAAATTTCTGGCTTAGCCATGTTATGAGGAATTTTGAATATAGAAACACTTGTTGTTTGTGAAGTTCTTTGTTGCAGCAGGACACGGAGGAGGTGCTGGTTCTCTTGCCTGACAATTCTGACCTCCACAAGCAGCTTCAACAGAAACAGTGCGTCCACATTTATTAACTTCATTGGTTGGTTTGTTTTCAAATTGTTTTCGAGCACGATTTAAATTGTCCAAGATATCTTTTACAGTATTTCTCATCTCTGGTTCTGAAGACTTAGACATTGGTTGTATTATTTCTATTGGAATCTGTGGACCACAAATTAAAATACAACATAATACATCTCAATGGACTAACAAAACGTCAAATACAGAGTGTTTTAGAATTGAACCATTTTTTTCATCATGGGGGTTTCTCACTGTTCCAGTGGACTAGAGATTATCATGCTTGTCTCTGGTTCCAAAGTTTTTGGGTTCAAACTTATGGCAAAGTTTTATGGATTAAAAGAGTGTAAAAATCATAAATATTTTCCTTTTCTAACTCCATGGCACGACAGGCCTAGAAGGCCCTTGGCCTACCAACTGGCTGTTGGCCTTACATCCACATGTGATAATCACAGAGATAGACGATCATACAGCCAATGTAGGCATGACATGTGGCCAGCATGTTGGGACTCCAGCCATTATAGCTGGTTTTCTCAATCTGGAACTGCTACATATTATAGCTACCCAAATGCCTCACAATGCTGGGTGGGCATTGGTCCCATACTGGCTGAAATTTCATGAGAAAATTTCTTCCCCATGGAGACTTGAACCAGTGCAAGACCTGTAGCTCTGTGCCAAGGTATCTTGCCTTAACCATTCGGCAAGTAGTTTCCTTTAGAGGGGGATTAAAACCTGGTGTTTGTGACTTAGATTTGTGTAAAAAATCTTAAGCATGAAATAAGAGGCCCCTGAACATAACTTTTCGTCCTTTTCATTCTCAGCTTTGAATTGCAATATTAACAACCTGTGATATTGTAGAGCATCTTTAAACAAATACTACTATTACTAATTAAAGCATTTTGTCTGTTCATTCTTACTCTTAGAGTTGTTTTTGTCAAACAGACAAAATGTCTTAATTATTAAACAAACCTCTTAATATTTAATTTTAGGAAGTTATATTTTGAGGTTATTTTAATTATATTATTTTTGGTCTGGGAAAGCTGAAGATAAAAACAGAATTGTTTTGAAACATGTCCAAGAACAAATCAACATTAATATTGAGGTAAGATGACCAGACCAAAAATAATATAAACCTCTTAATGTTACTTCCTATTGTATTTTAAAATAAAAACTACTATTACTGTTGGCCACAGTGTCTGGTGGTTATGTTTCTTCCCTCCAAGTCTTTAGGGTCGCAGGTTCAAACCTGGCCTGGGTCAACAGATTTTTAGGATGAATAAAAATCCAAGGGACAAGTCCTCTGGGAGGGACTTTAAGCCATGGGTTTTCAACTCTGAAGATTTCCAGGCTCTTAAAAAACTGCAAGTCTGAATGAAAAGATCTCTGTAAAATTTAACCAACTATCTATCCATGTAATACCTTAGTTCATATAATAAAGTTGGGAATTTTTACATTATGAGGTTTTCTTAATAAGAATTAAATGAATCATGAATTCTTCTTACTCTTACATCTATGTTTTTTAACACAGAACTGCAGTATTGGGAAACATCTTTCTCATCATCAGCTGTTGTCACAACTGTCAATTTTTCATTATGCCGGTAATTTTCTAAACTGCCACTGGTGTTGATTTGAAGAACTTTGTAATCGAATTTGGTTTGTCCGGTAACTCAAAATTCATGGTTCTAGTATGCTTTTTTTTTAATGTATATCTTTTCCATCATCTTCAAGGTAAGGGCCTGTTGGCCCGTTCCGTTCCCCGGTGCACTATATGCTGCAGGTGTAGGTCGTCTTTCCAACAATGTTTTGGTCTTCCTACATTTCTTCGGCCTAGAGGTTTATAATGAAGCAGCTGTTTTGATAAACGATTATTTGGCATTCTTTGTATATGTTCAAACCAATTACATTTATTTCTGTGTATTCTCTCATTTATATTATATATTTGTAATTCATCTCTGATATCTTGACTTCTCTTTTGATCTCTTAGAGATACACCTGTTTCCCAAACTGTTAATTCTAAAGGTTTAGATAGATGTTTCGAAAGTTTAGCTTCTTGTTCAATTCTATGATTCTCTAATAAACTATGTGCTGCTATTGCTGATTTTTTCAATTTTGCCATTTTTTATATTTCTAAAGTGTTTTTTTTTTTGCAAGTGTCTGCAGTTCTGTGTTAAAAAACATAGATGTGTGAGCTGAGAAGAATTCAGGATTCATTTGATTCTTATTAACACCTTAGTTGTTTACCAGATGTCTCATTGAGGCAATATGCTAACCACATGCCACTTGTTGACGTCTGTTGGTAAATAAGCATAACTAAATTATCCTAGTTAAGGAACTCCTGCAATGAGAATCCGTGTCTCCACATGGGACACATGTGGTATAAACATACTACTATTCTAGTACAAGGAATTTGATATAAGAACACAGAATCTAAGACAAAAAATAATTGAGTTATAAATTAATTAAAACATTTTGTCTGTTCATTCTTACCTCTTAGAGTTGTTTTTGTCGAACATATGTTTCAGAGCTTCTTAGCCCCATCGTCAGCGATTACAGACTGAATTTTCTCATGTTGTCGGCCCTGATTCTTGATTCCTGCTCTCTTTGCCTCTGGTCCAATGAATTTACTAATGAGATTCCTTTCTGCGGGAATTTCAAAGTTCATAATTGATTCCTTGTTCTTCTGTATATAGATTTTTTCCCATATGGTGAGTTCATTTTTGTTTTCTAACTGTTTTAATAATTTTGTATAATAAAAATTTTGTAAAATATTGTAAAATAATAATTTTGTTTAATAAAAATGAACTCACCATATGGGAAAAAATCTTTATACAGAAGAACAAGGAAAGAATTATGAACTTTGAAATTCCCTCAGACCTTAGATTGAACAATGACTCAAGTATTAATAACTTACTTTTCGCCGATGATTTAGTCTTACTACACCATGATGAAGATCTGTTACAATTGGCTGCTTACAAACTAAATGCAATATGTAGCGATTATAATTTCAATAAGTAAAACAAAAGTAATGGCATTTTGTGGAAGAAATACTCTGTGTGCGAAAATAGTAATTAGAGACGAAATTATTGAACAAGTATCCCACTTTAAATATTTAGGATGTGACATCAGCTATGGGTATGATAAAGATATTGAACACAAAACACATCAGTTTCAAGCTATTTGTGGAACAATAAATAGAACATAGAATAATAAAGCCCATAAACAAACAAAATTAAAATTTTATAAAATAATGGCTGTCCCTGTCCTTTTGTATGGGAGTGAATCTTGGATTACCACTACCAAACAAGAAAGTAAAATCCAAGCAGCCGAGATGAAATTTTTAAGAAGAGTAAAAGGCTGCACTAGAATGGACCAGATAAGAAACGAGGATATCCGTGAAGAACTGCAGATCTACTCCATAAAAGAAAAGATATTTAACAACAAGATACAGTGGAAAGAACATGTAGAAAGAATGGAAGAAAGTAGATTACCAAATAAAATCTTCCATTATTTTCCAAGAGGAAGAAGAGATGTCGGATGTCCTCGGAAGAGATGGTCTTAGATCTATTAGTGAAGACGGAACAGGCAACTCTTGCCTAAACCAGGAAGTGAAGAAGAAGAAGAAGAAATTCCCGCAGAAAGGAACCTCATTAGTAAATTCATTGGACCAGGGGCAAAGAGAGCAGGAATCAAGAATCAGGGCCGACAACATGAGAAAATTCAGTCTGTAATCACTGACGATGGGGCTAAGAAGCTCTGAAACATATGTTCGACAAAAACAACTCTAAGAGGTAAGAATGAACAGACAAAATGTTTTAATTATTAAACAAACCTCTTAATGTTACTTCCTATTGTATTTTAAAAAGAGTTATACATTGTTAAAGTTGTTTACATTTGATGCTCATAATTCAGTATTAAAAGTTACGAGATGGATTTTGAATCTTAATTGATGTTTGGAAGACGTCAAACTATTAATAACTGAGTGTGTGTTCTAATGCTACCCACTGAACTTGGTGTGCTTTAGGTTCTGTGCTGGGCAGATAGATGGTATTAATGTTGTCTATTTTCAATTTATGCACCACTTAGGCAGACAACTTTACTGTAGGTCATGTATTGTACTGTGTACAGAGAGGAGTATAGAATGAATATATGTTCATGTGTTTGTGTAGTGTAAAGTGTGTTGTATGAAGGATAATAAAGAGAAGGGATAGGATGAAAATGGTGCCAGCATATGGTCTACTCCTGTCTAAAAGCACCAAGGGGCCACCAGGCTTAATTTTCCATCTGATGGATGAATCACTGTCAGCAGTACTGTATGCCTTCTAAACATATACAGTCTGGAAGCATTTGCAATTTAATAACAGGTACTACCACCACCTCTCCTTTGACCCAGAGATTGTAAATTTTAGAATTAAATTAACTTCACAATTAAAATTTTCAACATGCCAGGTATTGAGGCCAGGCCTGTTAGTTAGGATGCAGGTATGCTACCACCTGACCGAGCATGGCAGACCTATTAACAACTTAACAACCATACTTTGAAAATTTAATTTTATGAGAATCTGTAAAATAAATAATAGTAATTATTAACTAATGCTAAGAATATAACAAACAAACACCATGGCACGACAGGCCTAGAAGGCCTTTGACCTACCAGCCATTTGCTAGTCTCATATCCACATGTGTTATACACAGAGATAGATAATCATCCTGCCAGTGTAGGGGTGACATGTGATCAGCATGTTAGATCCCCCAGCCATTATAGCTGGTTTTCTCAATTTGGAGCTGCTACATATTGTAGTTACCAATTTCCTCACAATGCTAGATGGGCACCAAGTCCCATAGCTTTGTGCCAAAGCATTTTGCCTTAACCACTCAGCTATGATGTGGGACTAGAAGATAGTAAACTAATGATAAAATTGATACAATAATAAAACTATATTTTGTAAGTTATAAAAATATACAGAGTGTTGCAAAAAAAATCAACAATGGAGGTGAGGTGGTAAATTGAGACATGTTGATAATTTTTAATGAGGTATTAATGTCCGGAAATTATGCATTTTCATACTATGAGTAGCTAACCTTTTAAGAGTTCTGTTAGTTGGATTTCGAGACTCAATACTTGATAATACTGTCACAGTCACATCAAGTTTTCAAAACATCCACTTCTTATCTCATTGCAGGGCATACATCAGCGGTGCAGTGATTGGCGCATGCGTTCAAATACGCCTGGCCTCATTGGAATTATTTTTGCAGTAGTATGGATTCGGGCTATAAGATCCATACGTGACTCTACTGGAGTCTGATAGGCTGTTTCATTAATATTGAGTGGAGAACATATTTTTAATAACTCACCTCATACAATTTCAAATTTTGTTGAGACCATTGGTTTCAAACAATTTTTTGTTCATCTTCAGTTATGATTCCAACTATTCATGTCACCCCACAAAAGGTAGTCGAGAGGATTAAGATCAGATGATTTCGGAGACCATGGGACTAGTCCACCTCAACCTGGATACCTGGTATCCAAATGTCTCCTCACATTGGCATCAAAGTGAGCTGGAGCTCCATCATGTTGCAGCCACATTCCATTGCGAAGCCACTATCACAGGTTCTGTACCTCTGAGGTGTTGCCAAGTAATAAGTTTTCAAATCCTTCGAACTAACACTGATCTTGAGACATAATTAACTAGTCATAGTGTGAAAACGCATCGTTTCCAGACATTGATACCTTCTTAAAAAATGATCAACATATCCCAATATAATACTTCACCTCCATTGTCAGTGTTTTTTGCAACACCCTGTATAAATATAATGTGCTATAAGTAAGTTAACTATTGTAGGAGAGAAAAATTTGCATTTAGAGTGGAATGCTCAAGCACTTGCATAGTAAGCAAAAAGTCCTGGGTTAAAAACCCAGTCTGAGTGTATATTTTTCTCTTAAAATACAAGTTAAATATTTACTTTATTAGCAAATATAACAAATTGAAAAATCTATGTAAGGAGATCAGAGCTTTTAGATAGTTACTAGAAGAAAATATAACAATAGAGCATAACCAACTTAATTTAACACATTCAGTACCAGGCACTGAGCAGGGCATTTAAACCCAAAGGCCAACCATTTAAATACCCCAGCTACCCTTTTTGTGGCACTTCAGAAAATGGACCATTATTCTCAAACTATTAGTCCTAGAAAAGTCAAATTTTGTACATACCTAAAGGAGATATCCTGGTAGGATTTGATGGTGAAATAACTTGGGTGATTGACATCACATGGCATCGGCATATCAATTTCAGGATGTGGAAGTTCAGCTTCACTTTCATTTTGTGAATCTTCTAATTCAGGAATCAGTTCATCACCTGAGTCATCATTATACAAAATATTCACTAATTCTTCTTCAGTGAGATATTTTTCTTTTGCCATGGTTTCACTCATGCACAAACAACAGCGCGATAACGAGAAACATATACGACTGCAATGGAGCAAGTTTGGGTGAACGAATTCCATGTATTGTTTGTTTTAAAAATAAAAGGGGATTCACCAAGGTTAAACATCTCAAACGGGAATAGAAAATGTACATTTACATGCCATCTATGATCTCCGAGACATACTAAGCCAACACAATATTTAGGCGCCGAATATAAATGCGGTTTGTTCGTGCCCACTCTAAAGCGAGATAACTGACCAACGGCCGCATACACGATAGTCTCTTTAAATGCCTTAACTGGTTTACGGTACTGAATGTGACACACTAACTACATCCTATATGCAGAATTTAGAGAAATGATAGCTCGGTTTCCATTATTGCATGCAACCTAACATGTTAAAAAGTTACTAAATATAATGAACAAACCAGGTAATTGAGGTAAAATGTAAGTGTTGCACAAAAATTATATTCATTAGACAATATTAATGTTATTTAGCAAGTCTGGCTAATTGAGGGTAATTAAAAAAAAATATTATAATATTTTTACATAAGTACAGCAAATGCGTGTGCATGAAATAGATAAATAAATATTTTACTTACCTCTTTTAGAATACTCTTGAGAATGATACAGTTAGGTATATCGTAGGTGAGACATTGAATCAGCCTGAGAGACATGAGTTTGAGCTCGAATGTGGAGTCTGCTTGTAGATCTTTAGCTATTGCTTGTAGCAGACTTTCTGCTGCTGCAGGAACTTGAGGCCATTCTGATTGATGCTTGTGTTATAGAGTGCCATCATTAACAGCCTGCAGAAATATTGATTTACATTAACTTCTTATTCATACAATTTCAGTTAAATATTGATTATCCGTCAATCCAACACATCAAATATCTTACCTCACACTTCCTGCATTTCAAATCATCTTTTTTCTTTTTATTACCTCAGGATAAGGATATATGGAGAACTTATGTCCATGTCAGCCATGAACCTTGGATTCCATAGTGCCAGTGAGTTAGTTAAATGTAGCACACATTCATTTCTCTCTAATATACAATAAGAAATACCAAACTAACAGGAATAACAATATTACAGGTTTTGACATAATACAAAATTTTCTCTTACTTAGTGTAGGTATACTAATGGTTCATAGACTTTTTGTCTTTGTGTGTGACATCACTAAAAGTGAAGATCTTCAATTTAAAATGAAAAATAATAGATTACTTCCTGCAATACGGGACTGTTCTATTTCATTTTATTAAATTCACTGCAGTTTTAATGTGCAGTAAAACATTGATAAGATCTGCCCACTTTTTAGTGGATATTTATACTTATTTTTTAATGAGGTATTTTTATACAATAAATATGAGCTCAGTGAATGTGGTGTAGCCTTGTGAACAGAACTTTATATTTTGTTGGGATTAGCCTCATAGGCTAGTTGTCAGAGCTTCTGACTACAGTTCATGGGGTCCTAGATTTGATTCCTGGTCAGACCAAAGGAATTTTTTCTTAAAGGGAAATATTCCTATGGTAGACCATGGTCTGGATTTAGGTTAAGCTTAGATTTAAGGACTCTCCTGGTGCTTCATTATTATTCTTTACCTGTCATTTCATCGGGGTTATGTAACTTTGCCCTCCAGGTACCTCAACTTAAGAAGGGGATTACAATTTCACCATGGCAAGAGAGAATACCAGATATATCATAAAGAGAACCTGGTGGCATTGATAAATGTATATACGAGTATTTTGTTGAATCATTGCTTTATAATGTATTTTATATTACTCTATTATTTTTGTTCTAACTATAGAAAAATTGTATCTTCATTGCCAATATAAAACAGTTTTTGCTGTATGGTTATAGTATCTGAAGATATTAAACATAAGTTGTAACTTGTTATAATTAAATGTACTTTTAAAGTAAGATTTCCAGAAAAAATTAAAATGAAAAATTATTAAATATACTTACTTACTCACTGGCACTATCGAACCCATAGGTTCATGGCCGCACGGACATAAGCTCTCCATACATCCCTATCCTGAGCTAATGCTTTCCAATCATTCCCTGTATAATCTACTTCCCTCAAATCATAGTTAATGTTGTTCTCCCACCTCATTCTTGGTCTACCAACTGGGCGTTTTCCTTCTGGCTTTCCTACAAGAAGTTTCCATGCACGTCTTTCATTCCCCATATGCGCAACATGTCCTGCCCATCGCAGTCTACGGGACTTAACTGTTCTTATTATATCTGGCTTCCTATAAAGACCATGTAGTTCATTGTTATTTAGTCTTCTCCATTCACCTGTCTTTCATCTCTCTTTGGTCCAAAAATTTTCCTAAGAACTTTATTCTCAAATACTCGTAATGTCCTTTCCTCCCTTAAAGTAAGAGTCCATGTTTCGCACCCATATAATATAACTGGTAGAATAATAGTTTTATATATTTTCAGCTTAACGTTTTTTGAAAGCAGTTGGGACATCAAAAGTCTCTGCAATGCATAATAGCATGCATTTCCAGAATTGAGCCTATGTTTAATTTCTTTGTGCATCTCATTCCTATTTGTGATTATTGTTCCTAGGTATTTGAATTCAGCCAATTCCTCAAAATTTCCCTCATTTGTCATTAGCTGTCCATTTCCATTATATAATGTATTTCTACGTGTGACCATATATTTAGTTTTACTGATATTTACTTCCAGTCCTAATTTCTTAGTGTTACTCAATAGTGTGTGCGTGTTGGCCTTTAGATTATTAAATATAACATAACAAATATGTATAAGTATAGAAATAAAAAAGTAAATGTATTGAATAGGACATGTCTCCAGCTAAGAAATGAATACATTCCAAAAATGATACTTCCCTGGAATCCTCATTGGTGAAAGGGAGGCAAGTATCATGGGAAACAGCTGGAATGAAGTGATTGCACTTATTAATAATAGAATGAGGCAGAGAAGTTTTGTATCAGTCACATGTTCCCTGGAGGTATAAAAAAAGAGGAAAACCCTAAAAAATCAACCTTACTGAGAAGTGAATCTTTCCTGACAATGAGATGTATATATATATATATGTGACTCCTAGGGCCACATGCAAATAGTCTCTGGCGAGTTGAGTTTTCCGTAAACACGTGCAAAGTTCGAATTAGCGAGCCGCTGACTGGTCATGCATGAAAGTAGTTTTTTTCGTAATATTGGCAAGAAATTACCCAGAATTCTCAGCGATAAAACCACTTCAGTTATTTTCGTCTGCTAGAGGAACGCATTTACGCTTGCATCCCGCAAATAAAACCTTATACGACGACGTCTGCGTCGCGCAATATTACGCCGATTCTCCTGTTCTTCCAGTTGAATTCTTTGGTAGACTCTATCAAATTCCTCTTCTCCGCGTATTACCGAATAAACATTGTATTTTACGAAGTCTTAAAGGGCCGAAATCCGGGTCTTTGATAAAGCCAGCAAGGTTGTCAAAGTACATCGGTTACCATCGGGTTTTTCTAACGCTTCGTTTTTCTCTGTAAAGCGACCTCGCCAGGTATTCTTGCAGAATTTCGACAATTATTATCTCGCATGAACAGATTTTTGAGTAACGCAAAAACGTATTTGGATGCACCTTTCTCAGCAGAGAATGACTTTTTTAACGGTCTAATGCATTCATAGATACGACCCCTAGACTATAACAGAAATCAAAGTTATATTTTGTACTTACCTTTTCAAGCAGTTTCCTGAAGGTACTGGAATGTGTGGAAGAACAATACTTATTTGTTCTAACAGATCTTTTCCGACTGCATTGTTGGCAATGAACTGACGTCCAGCAGGAGCTGCAGCCATGTTAGTTACGATACCACAGAATGACATGATAAATTGGCACTCATCAGTACATTGACTTGGGAATGATTTTCCATATGTTTCCATAAATGAAACCAGGGCTCCATTCATATGGACAGGAATTCTGCAACTTTGTTCTGCAACATAACGCATTGATCATATTTCAGTTTAAGTCTATTGGTACAGTTTTGCATAAGTTACAAAAGATCAAAATCCACCTTCAAGCTTAAACTAATATTTTGGAATATTAATCTATTTAAGAAATAATAATTAATGCTCAAACCAGGACTTGAACCCTGGATCTCTGATTCTCTGCATTAATATGATACAAATTACACCATTCGAGCCACTATGAGAATGTCAACATTTCTTTCCTTTTATATATAATTATTGTTCATCCAAGGCTTATAGCTGTCGCAACCAACACGCCATCTGACAACTTTTATTCAGAAGTATTTTATTGAGAATTTATAAATCACCTTTGAGAAGTAAAGGTTCATATTTTGATGTTTTATTTAAATTGAAAGTGTCATTTCAATCCTGGATAGAATTTTATTTCAGAAAGAAAAAAATTAATGCTCAAATGGTGTAATTGGTATAATTTTGATGCATAGAATAAGAGATACATGGTTCAAGTCCTGATTTAAGCATTGATTTTAAATTCCTTAAATAAAATTCTATCCAGGATTGTAAAGTGTCAATTTAATTAAAACATCAAAATATGAATCCATGTTAAATCTAAAATTACATAGAGTGGTGTTTGCATAAGGAAACACTGAACACTTAGAAACAAAAGGCCTAGAGGGAACTTGTCCTACTAGTTAGCTGCAGGTCTCACATTTAATGTGCTAGAGATAGATCATCCAGCTAATATATACACATGATATGTTCAACATGTCGAGATCCCAGCCATCAGAACCGGTTTTTTCAGCTTTTCATAGATATCCATATTCTTCATGATACTGGTTCCATACACTGGCCAAAATTCCATAACACATTATTTTTGTCTGATCATCTTACCTCAATATTAATGTTGATTTGTTCTTGGACATGTTTCAAAACAATTCTGTTTTATTGTCAGCTTGTCCAGACTGGCTTGATTTATGTTGCACACCCTGGATGTCAATGTCAGCTCCATCATGTGGTTGGCCAAAGAACCTCCAAACAAGGTCACGTTCTGTCGGTATTTCAAAATTCATAACTCTGCTTTTGTTCTTCTGAATATAGATTTTTTCCCAAATAGTCAGCTCTCTTGTATTTTCTAACTGTTTTAATAATTTAGTGTCTGAATTTATATTATGTTTTTCAGACCAAACATGAGCAGCAACTGCAGATCTTTCTGTTTCTCCATTTTTAATATTTCTTATGTGTTCTTTGTTTCTAATTTTTAGCTTTCTTTTTGTTTTTCCTATATATATATATATATATCTTTTCACAACCCATGCATTCAATTTGATATATTCCTGACTTTTTATTTTTATCGGTTTTTTTTATTTTTGTTGGTTTTCATTAGTTTATTTAAACTGTAGTTATTTTTCGGTGCTGATTTAATATTAAACTTCTCAAATATCTTTTGGAATTTATTGTGTACCCAAGGGTGATATGTGAATTTCCTATATTTTTTCATAGGTGGTTCTTCTTTCTCAAGAGTACTTCTGTTTATCATTTTTTGTTTTTTATACTTTTCTATCCTTTTATGTACCATTTTTTCATCAAAACCCGTTTTCTCTTGCTACTTTGATTATGTGTTTTTCTCGTGTTTGAAATCTTCTTCGTTTAAGGGTAAGTTTACCAATCTATAAGTTAAACTATTAAAGGCTGCTAATTTATGTCCAATTGGATTAAACCCTGTTGATTTAATAAAATTTTCTGTATGAGTTTCTTTTCTATGAATCCCAAATTCAGTTTTTCTTTTTTCTTCGTTTCTGACCAATTTAAGATCCAAAAAAGGTATTTGTTTATTTTCTTCTATTTCTTTGGTAAATTTTGAAACATGTCCAAGAACAAATCAACATTAATATTGAGGTAAGATGATCAGACTAAAAATAATATAATTAAAATAACCTCAAAATATCACTTCCTAAAATTAAATATTCCATAACACATATTTGGAAATGGGCATTGAGTCTGTAATAAAGCAATTAGTACTGGTAAATTCATTACAATGTTACAAAAGATATTCCATGTGGCCTCCATGGAATTTGATGCAACCATTCACATCATAGATTGCTTGCTCTTTTGAATTCTCAAAGCTATCGCTGAATTTCCTCACAGGCTACAAGCACACGTTGTTCAAAGGAACTGGCCCATACAATATGCATGCTATTCTGAGTAACAAAGGGCAAATATTTCCTTATGGAATTTTGTCCAATGTCTGGAACCAGTATCATGAGGAATATGGATACCTATGAAACGCTGAGAAAACCAGTTCTGATGACTGGGATCTTGACATGTTGAACATGATTGTGCCAAGGCAGGATGCCTTAGATCAGCCATTATCAACTGGTGAGCTATATGATTCTTCAGTAGTTACAGGACAAGAGAAAACCCATAAGACGAATTGAAAGGAAATGTTGACATCATATATTCCTTTCCTCCCTTGACATTACAGTGGATGTGTTCATAATTCATGTTCAGTATAATCCATCAAGTGCTATGGAGGACAGCACATAAACACTTCATGAAAGGGAACATATTTTATTATAAGATAAGATAATGCTGAAAGTATTTAATTTATAATAAGATACATTACTTTAAAATTTATTTTTGTTATTATTAAAGATAAATCTTTATATTTTGTTGTTACACATTGTACTATAAAAATATTAAGCTGAAAAATGTAAAATAATTTAATAAATAATATTTTTGTTAAAGATACTTCTATCAGCAGGTTCACCTTAATTCTTAGTTTGTAAAATTAACCCAATGAAAATATGTTAAGAAAATATATAATAGAACAAATTTGGAGATCCATGCATATTATTATTATTTAACCAACTGTGGTACAATGTGCTCCATTTTAAGTAACTACAATTCTATTATTATGACCTTGTATTACTCAGAATCAAATATTACGTTATGCATTATGTGTGAAATACTTTATCTGTGACCTTTGACTTAATTCTGACTTTAACTATAGTGGCTTATAAACTCTTTCAATAACTTATATGTAAACATGTGATAATGATGTTTTTACAAATTATCTCTAATTGGAAATACCCTTTATATTCCATGTAAATTATTATTTCATCAGAAGTTGGAAATTCTAGCAATTTATCGTGCTCTGGATTTTCCTTTGAACTGGTTTACCACGTAAGTAACAATGCTCTATTGTATTTGCTCTTTTACCTGGATGGGTCCAGGAGGGGAGTGTGTAGACGAAATAATCCACATATTCACATTAAAATTTCCTTGTACTCATTTTAATGTAGGCAGAATGGGTCACAGAACCACAAACAAGTGAAGAATAATATCCATCTCTTTTTCTGCTTGGAATCAAAGCTATCCCTTCAAATCTGTATTAGATACCACATGAGTTACATAGTCTAAATGATCTTCTTCTTCCAATGGCACTACAGCCCAAAGTGGGTCAGGCCTTCTTGATGCAAAACCTCCAATCTTCTCTATCCAGTGCTTCTCTGTTGCCAGTTCCTTAGTTCAGGATTTGATGACAATCTTCCTTCACTGAGTCCACCCATCTTTTCTTAGCTTTTCCTACTGGCCATTTCCCATCTCCTCCATCATCACTTATTTAAATTTCACAACAGTTGATATTTCAGGTTCCTTAAAAAAGTCATAGATTTCCTTATTATTTGGTACCTCATTCTCCATCTTCCATTCTCTTTTATATTTTACTCGTCCATATATCCTTCTCAAAATCTTTCTTTCAAAAGTGTTAATTAAATTCTCAGAGCTCTTTGTCACAGTCCAGGTGCATAATGTCTTATTTGCTCTATATATTCTATTTCATATTTATTGTAATTCATCATTATTATTAGTAATCATTTTGCCTAAACATGGAAAACTCTTTACTATTTCAAAAGTGTTTGTGCCTATTATTAGCTGTTGATCTCTATTAAAATTTGTCCATGACAGTGTCAAAAGTTTTGTTTTTGACTCATTTACCTTGAGACCGACTTCTCTTGCTGCTTGTTCAAGTTGATTGTCTACTTCAGGTCTTGTGTGTTTCTAGGCATAATATTAACAATATCCGCATATGCTGCTATCTGAATAGATTTATATGATCATATCTTGAATTTTGATAAAATTGCTTTAAAATAATCTGTAAATTCTACTTTCTTTACCTGAATTAAAAGTGTAACAAACAAAATGGGCAAAACTTCAGATACATACAGGGTGAATAAAAAATTTGGGGATATATTCCAGGAGGTGATTCCTAACATGAAAAGGAGCAAACAAATGTGTCTGGAAATGGGCAGTGAGTCTGTAATAAAGCAATTAGTACTGGTAAATTCATAACCATGTTACAAAAGAGAATCCATGTGGCCTCCATGGAATTCAATGCAACCATTCACATCATAGATTGTCTTGCTCTTTCGAACCCACCACATTGTCACCAAATTTCCTCACAGGCTACACGAACACATTGTTCAAAGGTATTTACATTAGGAACTGGCTCAAAATACACAATACTTTTCAAATTCCCCCACAAGTAAAATTGAAGGGGGTTTAGGTCCAATGATTGAGGTGGCCAGCACAAGGGTCCCCTGGTCCTATCTATCTTTCCTGGAAGATGTGTAGGACGAGGAAGCCCTTAATCCTGACAAGTTCAATCACTGGATCTAAACTCTCTTATTTTTACTTGTGGGAGCATTTGAAAAGTAGTGTGTATGTTGAGTCAGTTCCTAATGTACAGACCCTTGAAACAGTGTGTCCATGTAACCTGTGAGGATATTTGGCAACAGCCTGGTGTATTCAAAGGAGTGAGACAATCTGATGCGAGGTGTGAATCCCATGGAGGCTACATGAAACATCTTTTGTAATATAGTAATGTAATACACCTGTACTAATTGCTTTGTTACAAACTGTCCATTTCCGGATACATGTAGATGTGAATTACTTGGACTTTTTCATGTCAGAAGTCATCTCCTGAAGTTTCACTCTGTATTCATTATATATTTAGGCGAAAATTTTTCTCTTCAAATATAATTTATCTTTCACTGAGAAATGTTAAATCAATAATAAAAACATCATTAGAAGCCTTACTAGCTTTAAAAAGTAATGTTAAATTCCCCAATAAATGTCTTCTTAATTAAGAAGCCACCATTTGCAAAGATAGAAGCAATGGTTTCAAAAGCATTTGGCGAGAGGGAATTACAACGTATATACGGGAAAAATTTGCGTCTAGATCGTAACTCGCCTCGGTAGCTCAGTTGGTAGAGCATTTGGCCCGGCAAGCCAAAGGTCCCGGGTTCGAGTCTCTGTCTAGGCAAAAATTTTTCTCTTCAAATATATACATAAATTATATTTGAAGAGAAAAATTTTCGCCTAGACCGGGACTCGAACCCGGGACCCTTGGCTTTCCGGGCCAAGTGCTCTACCAACTGAGCTACCGAGGCGAGTTACGATCTAGACGCAAATTTTTCTTCTTATGTACGTTGTAATTCCCTAACGCCAAATGCTTGAAACCATAGCTTCTATCTTGCAAATGGCGGCTTCTTAGTTAAGAAGACATTTATTGGGAATTTAACACTACTTTATAGCCAGTAGGGCTTCTATTGACGATTTTATTATTAATTTAACACTTCTCATTGAAGGATAAATTATATTTGAAGAGAAAAATTTTCGCCTAGACCGGGACTCGAACCCGGGACCCTTGGCTTTCCGGGCCAAGTGCTCTACCAACTGAGCTACCGAGGCGAGTTACGATCTAGACGCAAATTTTTCTTCTTATGTACGTTGTAATTCCCTAACGCCAAATGCTTGAAACCATAGCTTCTATCTTGCAAATGGCGGCTTCTTAGTTAAGAAGACATTTATTGGGAATTTAGCACTTCAAATAAGTGATTTTTCTTTGGTTATTGGATCTGGAATTTGGTCAATAGAAGCCCTACTGGCTATAAAGTAGTGTTAAATTCCCAATAAATGTCTTCTTAACTAAGAAGCCGCCATTTGCAAGATAGAAGCTATGGTTTCAAGCATTTGGCGTTAGGGAATTACAACGTACATAAGAAGAAAAATTTGCGTCTAGATCGTAACTCGCCTCGGTAGCTCAGTTGGTAGAGCACTTGGCCGGAAAGCCAAGGGTCCCGGGTTCGAGTCCCGGTCTAGGCGAAAATTTTTCTCTTCAAATATAATTTATCCTTCAATGAGAAGTGTTAAATTAATAATAAAATCGTCAATAGAAGCCCTACTGGCTATAAAGTAGTGTTAAATTCCCAATAAATGTCTTCTTAACTAAGAAGCCGCCATTTGCAAGATAGAAGCTATGGTTTCAAGCATTTGGCGTTAGGGAATTACAACGTACATAAGAAGAAAAATTTGCGTCTAGATCGTAACTCGCCTCGGTAGCTCAGTTGGTAGAGCACTTGGCCCGGAAAGCCAAGGGTCCGGGTTCGAGTCCGGTCTAGGCGAAAATTTTCTCTTCAAATATAATTTATCCTTCAATGAGAAGTGTTAAATTAATAATAAAATCGTCAATAGAAGCCCTACTGGCTATAAAGTAGTGTTAAATTCCCAATAAATGTCTTCTTAACTAAGAAGCCGCCATTTGCAAGATAGAAGCTATGGTTTCAAGCATTTGGCGTTAGGGAATTACAACGTACATAAGAAGAAAAATTTGCGTCTAGATCGTAACTCGCCTCGGTAGCTCAGTTGGTAGAGCACTTGGCCCGGAAAGCCAAGGGTCCCGGGTTCGAGTCGCGGTCTAGGCGAAAATTTTTCTCTTCAAATATAATTTATCCTTCAATGAGAAGTGTTAAATTAATAATAAAATCGTCAATATACATAAATGTTTGGTTTTTGAGTTACAAAAATTAAGTATGGTGGCATTGCATTATGTTCACTGGGATTAAATTTGATATTTTTTTTTTGTGATTTATGATGTAAATAAGTGATTTTTCTTTGGTTATTGGATCTGGAATTTGGTCTATTCAGCCTCATGAACTCTTTCATTGAGAAGGGGAAAATTTATGAAAATTAAAATATTAACATTTTCCCTTCATTGCCAGCATGTTCAGTTATGTTTAGTAATTTTCTTAGCTGTTAAGTTATATACTGAAAACTGTATCTTTTGAGTATAGGCTCAGGAATAGATTACCCTTATACCTTGTGAAATGTTCTTGAATTAGGAAGTAGTCAAATTTGGCTAAGAAAACTAAAACACTTGACATTTTTCGCCCTAGGTTTTTAGCTATATTTAGTGTGTGATTTTCTTAGCAATAAGTTGCATACAGTACTGGAAATTATAACTGCAATTTTCTCTAATTCATTTATATATATATATATATATATATATATATATATATATATATATATATATAGTTAAAGTTAGGTTGATAATGCTCCAATGTGCATAATCATGTACTAAACTATCCAAAAACCTAATTTTTTTTAATTAATCATTTTGAAACCTTGATTTGTCATATTCATCAAAGAATATTTTATTATTTAACTTATTGTTATATGTAAAATTATTAAAATTCCATGCCATAGCTGAGTGGTCTAAGGCATCATGCTTTGGTCCAGAGTTACAGGATTCACACTGGTTCAAGTACCATGGGGGAAGAAAATTTTGGCCATTTTTGGATTAGTGACAATCGAGTATTGTGAGGAATTTGGGTAGTACAATCTTCAGGTTGAGAAAACAGCTATTACAGATGAGAGATACAACATGCTGATAACATGTTACATCTATACTGGCTCCATTATTGGCACATGTGGATGTGAGACCTGCAGCCAACTGGTAGGCCAAGGGCTTTCTAGACTTGTTGAACCATAGATTAAATTAGTTATATATATATATATATATATATATATATATATATATATATTATATATATATAATATATGGTAAATCTGCTTGCCTCACATCCACAAGTGTCATTCATATAGATCATCAAGCCAGTACAGAGCTGATACATGATCAGCATGTCAAGTAGGCCCTACCCAGATATTGCTCAGCTGGTTTTTTTCAACCTGGTGCCAATACTTTTTGTAGCAACCCAAATTGCTCATGATGTTGAATGGGCACCAATCCCATACTGACCAAAATTCCATAAGAAAATGTCTTCTTCTAAGGGGACTCGAACTAGTGTATGTCCCATAGTTCTGTACTAAGGAATGATGTATTCTAGGGACTGAAGTTAGGCTGAGAGAAAAGGATTTTGAAGAACCCTAATAATAATTGTTAAAGTTACATACTCCGGCCAGCAGCATATCTACAATCTGTGGAATTCGTGAAGCTTTCCAGATGAGATTCCCTGTAATGGCGCCAAGTGAAGCACAGTACTGGGTCTGGTGCTGAAGTTGATTTCGAGCTTTAAACAGCTCCATCTGCATTTTGCCCAAGTGTTCCTGTTGTTTGTCCCATTCATTCTGTAGGTTCTTATATTTGGAACGAAGAAGCACCAGTTCCTTGTGCAGTTCAGTCATTTCTGCAGAACAAATAAAAAAGAGGTATCTAGGCAAAATTTACTGACATTTATCATCCAAGTAATACCTTAGTTGCTTACTAGATGTCTCATTGGGTCGTTTTTGTTGATCACATGCCATTTTTGACATCCATAAGGAAATAATTATAACTAAATTAGCTTAAAATTCATCGGAGAACATTTTGTTTAAACAACTCACCTCATAGGATTCATGCTTCCATGATACCACAGTTTCAAACACAGTCGTGTTCACCCTCAGCCATAACTCGGAAGCATGAATCCTATGAGGTGAGTTGTTTAAAAAAAATGTTCTCCAGTGAATTTTAATGATTATACCTAATAATGTTTACTTCCCAACATTAATTTAATATAAATTAGCTTAATCTATAAACTCCTAACAAAGAAGAGGCTATGGCTAGATTCAAAGGGCTGTAAAGCCAATAAGCAAATTAAATTTTCAAGAACAAAAAAAAAAACTTTATTTTGCACATAATTCTATTCTAGTAAAAATCCATCCAGTTCCATGTACATAACCTACCTTCCTCAAATTAATTTTAATATCACCCCAACTGTATCTTGGCCTAATAATTATATTCTCTTTAATATAACTAGAGAGAAAAATATGGACCTGAGTCCGAATTTGAACCCAAAATCTCCAGATTTAGTGCTGGCACATTACCTTTGAGCTACTTAGGCACACCTCCTGGACAAGTACAAATTCTTTCCCCTTTAACCCTCTAATCTCCCACAAGCAGTGAAATTTGTATTCACAAGACTTAATGGAGTGCTGCAACTATGAGAAGCAATTATTATGGAGTTTCTCTAAAAAATCAGCTAATTACGAACCTTATATGGAAATAAATTTTCCAGACAAATAGTCTGCAAGCATTGGTTAACATAACTAGAGAAAAAATAATGCATCTGAGCCAGGATTTGAACCCTAGATCATCAGCTTTATGCGCTGGTGCTCTACCTTTGAGTTAATTAGACACATTTCCCAGCGAAACCACAGATTCCCCCTCTTTAACTCCTAGTCCCCCATAATCAAGATTACTGGTTATTATCGTAAAGTGGTATGAGCCATTTGACAATCATATATATATATATATATATATGTGTGTATATCTAGATTTTTCCACATGATATAGGCCTATACATTTTGGTCATCTGTATTTTCCTAATACTCAGGAAGTTAATTCAACTATATGCATTACATATTTCATATCTTCATATTCCTTCAACTAATATATATATATATATATATATAAAGAATGTGTAAAATTGATACCTCTCCGTGTTCCTTGAAGTTGGTTACAAATTAAAAATTCAATGTTTGTATAGAGTTGTTGTGTTTCTTTTTGCAGCTGTTCTAGTTCTGTATCTAAGCAAGCAATACCTGATACAAAATCAAGATCTGAAAATAGACCCTGGAGATTGCTGCTAACAGAACTCAAAACAGTTTTTACTTCATCCTGGAATCATAATATGAGTAGTTATTAAAACCTTTGGCAAGATACTGAAAAATGTTTTGCAATTAGTAACTAGCTCTAACTCACTAGCACTATCAAATCCGTAGGTTGATGGCCATGCAGACATAAGCTGTCCATACATCCCTATCTTGAGCTAATGTTTTCCATCATCCCTTGTATAATCTACTTCCCTCAAATTGTGGTTAATGTTATTCTCTCATCTCATTCTTGGTCTACCAACTGGGAGTTTTCCCTCTGCTTTTCCTACAAGAATCTTTCATTCTCCATTTGTACCACATGGCCTGTCCATTTCAGTCTACAAGACAACTGTTTTTATGATATCTGATTTCCTATAAAGATCATGTAGTTCACTGTTATGTAGTCTTCTCCATTCGCCTATTCATCTCTCTTTGGTCCAAAAATTATCCTAAAACTGTATTCTCAAATACTTTTAATCTTATCTCCTCCCTTAAAGTAAGAGTCCAATGTTTCACATCCATATAAATGGTGAATATCTGTTTTATATATTTTCAACTTAATTTTTTTTAGAGAATTTGTCCCTATAATGCATAATAGCATACATTTCCAGAATTGAGCCTTTGTGCATTTCAATCCTATTTCTAATTATTGTTCAAAATTTCCACCATTTATCATTAACTGTCCATTTCCATTATATAATGTACCTCTATGTGTGAATATATATCTAGTTTCATTGATTTAAAAAAATGGAAGACAATATTAACATATTTACCTTAGATGTTCAGGATATTAAGTGAATAACACGTTTCTAGGATACCTTAAAATGTTAACATCGTGATAATTAATTAATTATTGAGGTTTAGCCTAATAGACGTAAAAAAGCAATAACTACAAGCCTGCATTCAACTAAATTATTAAGGAATTATGTACCTACCAGGAAATTACTTTCTTTCCTTAATTCATCTTCCATTAAAGGATTTTTCATATTTATTTGAGTCATAGTTTATTATCGTATTATTAAAAATTGATTTTAATTTTACGTTTTTACGACTTCTAAATACATTTAATTCTCGTGCTCTATCGATAAATATGAAAACTTGAGGCGGTAAACAATTGACTCGTGAGATTCGTAATAATAACATCCGGAAACAAAAGAGCGCAACATATTAAAATGTATGAAGTGTGTCGGCATGATAGTTCCAACTCAATAAAGGTGAACAAACTTTGTTTATCAATATCGTGTTTATTTGATTACGACTGAAGTAAACCCATTTCATCAATAGTAAGTTAAATATATTCTCGTCAAATTTTCAATTTTGTGATTGCATTAGATAACAAGAGACAAGAAATTACAAACTTTTAAATTGCTTTTATGACTTTAATTTTTAACACTAGTACAATCAATTCCATTAGGCTATAGGTTTAATATTTAGAATGAAAGTTACAAATAATTTAGTACAATCGCCTTTTACGTAAGCGACTGTATGCTTGTGATCCAAGAACTCTAGTTAGAACTGGTTTTTAATTTAGTTCTGGTAATTTTACATGGAATCTATACAACGTCATGAATTCTGAGATCTGCAGATAATGTTAATTTTTGAACTGATAATTTTGATGGGAAAATGTAAGGTCAAACTTTACATTTAATGTAGATTTTTAAGTAGTAGTCTATTTCATTGTGTTTTATGTATATCTCACAGCCTCTCCTTTTTTTTTTTTTTTTTTTTTTTGTCCCTGACCTATTCATTGGTGGCTTTGCCTTCTAAGGAGGTATATTACGCGAATCGAGTCGTTCAGCATCATTCGAGAAGATCCAACGCTACAGAACGAACCTATAAACATATTAGGTGAGTGTATTATTATAAAATCACTTCAAATGAGATACAAATAATAATTAATTCCTGTTCGCGCGCCTGTGCATTCTTATATGTTACTTTTTTTAAATTAAAAAAATAACTTTATTTACAAATAAGGTTTTGCATTCAAAGTTTGTTGTATTTTAATTTTTACGTCAAAACTTGAAATTCAATACGTTGAAAATGACGCAAATTTTAAATTCCGCTATTCTATCTACAAACAAGGTTCTATCCTTGCAACCTTACTGACCTATTTTCCGTACAAATAATTTTTTCCCCCTAATTATTCTGAACTGGTATTCCAATCTTTATTTACAAACAGAAATAAAAAAAATAATGATCGGTATTGACATATTTCCATCTCTATAGCCAATTGATCTCAAACGAAAGTTGCATATTTATAAAGTAAAACAGATAAAGATTTAATTGGTTATTGTAACGCATGTATATGCATGTCAGAACGATATTCTGGATATTTGATTAAATCTCGTGCTGTCAACATTATTCCAGGAATAATTTCTTAATTGGATTATTTTAAGGATAGAGTGAATTATTTTAAACTTTTTTTTTCAGTTTGTAGATTTAGATTTGCTATCCTGTGCTATTCATAATTCATATTTAACTTTACAGGTTCCGTATTACCTAGTGTATTATGTATTATATATTCCTAATGTCACTTATCACATTCTGCAACAAGTAATTTGTCCGTTTTTTTGTAGTTTTTTTTATTTACAATCATCTGATTGCCCGGTGTTGCATGAGTTTTTATTTATTCTTAACTTCTTGACATCAGTCAGTTTAGTGACCCCAAAAACTATGCATTCGCCACTATTTTCGGTCAATTAGGAAATATTATTTTTTAAACTTTTTTCATCCCATCTTCCTTTGAGGTCTAGAGATTAAATATGGGCTTAAATGCCATCGAAGTTGTCACTAATCAGATAAGTGATCCCAAAAACACGGTTTCGACACTAATCTCGGTCATTTTGGACATTTTATTTCCCACCTCCTTAAGGATGCAAGTGTCAAACTTAAGCTCAATGGCATCAGGACTTTCACCAACAATTTTAGCAACCCCCGAAACTATGGATTCGACACTAGTCTCGGCATTTTTAACATCCTATTTTTCACACCTTCAGCTTAGCGACCAAAAATCAATGGATTCAATACTAATCTTGATCCTTTTCTCATTTTAGCTTTCACCATTTATCATCCCCTCAGCCTTCTTGGGGTGTTAAGAGTCAAAATTGGTTTTAAATGTCACCGGGACTGACACCAATTGGCTTAGCGACCATGAATTCGATACGAATATTTGTTGTTTTCATTTATTTATTTTTACATTCCACCCTCTTAAGTGTGCGAAGGGTCTCTTACCCCCATGAAACCTTTTACAGATTGTAAGTTATATGCGTACCGAGTTTGGTTGTAATTACCTCAGGTGTTCTGGAATTATCCTGGAACATATATAGGTCGTCGTCGATAATTTTTCATTTCAACCCCCCTCTTAGCCCCTAGGGGTGCCATGGGGTATTTTACCGCTTACAGCCACATTGACGGATCATAATTTATGTGTTTACCAAATTTGGTTGAAATTGCTCCACGAATTCGAGACATATGCCGGCATATAGATACCTACACATACAACATGATTCCTGCGCTGCAATCTCCATTAAATGTTCTAAACATTTTTCTCATAATTTAATTTCTGTGTATCAGGCCAGTATTAAATTGTCAAAGTTAGCATTTTTATCTGTATACTTTGGATTTTGTAGCGTTCATACATTGTAATTTTGAATTGTATAGGATTTTGAAGAAACATAGAAGTTATTGTGATTTAATTGTAATGACTTATGAAATTACTTTAAATCATCATCATTACCCGTCATGAATTGCAGATTGATTTCGGCCCCATCTAGTAGTCTTTTAAGAGGTCTTCGATGTCCTTTGGGTTTATATTGCGTCATCATTTTGGGATTCTTGAATTATCAATTCTTTTTAAATGGTCTAGCCAATTACGATTTTAATTTCACATTAAAGTAATTTAATTTATAACTTAGCAGATATACATTAAATTACTTTAATGTGAAATTAAAATTGGTATTTGTAAAGGGGATAATGATATGAAAAATATATAAATTAAATAGTGCATTTACATATTTTAAGTCCGATGTTTCAGGGTCCCCTTACGAGGGTTACACTATAATGAAAAATGTGCTTTAGAGGACAAAACATAATTAATTGACATAGTTACTAAATAAATAGTGCATTTAATTTATATATATATATATATATATATATATGTATATGCTAAGGCAAAATTCAGAAAAAATAGAATAAATTAACAGAGGATAAAGCATAACACAGAAAAGAATATATATATAGTAATTCTGCCCGAGGGCAGGTCTTTCACTGGAATCATAGCATTTTCATGTTATGCTTTGCAGCTTTACTAGGGAATTATAGGTGTGGTAGCTTCCCGTTGCTTTCCACGCCGGTGAAGGATGATGATGATGATGATAAGGATGATGATGATAGCCGGATGATTTTCGGGGACCGTTGGGCCCTAAGCTTCCTGACATTTGTCTTACAGGTGAGGAAAAACCTCGAAAAAACCTCACCCAGGAGCCTGTCCCGACCGGGAATCGAACCAGGGCCCTCTGCGTGACAATGCAGCACGCTACCTCGAGACCACAGCGGTGGACTATATATATATATATATATATATATATTATATATATATATATATACACAAAATCAGAATAATATAAAGAAAATACATAAAATTAACTTACGTCACGAAAGTTCGGTAATATTGTTAAAAATCATAAAAGAAATCTCAAGCTGATCAATGGATACTCGCCTCTGGATCCGAGGTTCGCTGTTCCATGATTTTTTTTCGAGACATAAAGGTCCTGAATATACCTTTTTTTTTTTTTTTTCGGAAGGGACTGGACTTGTGGGGCGCAGCTCATAGATTTACAGTACGCCTATATAAAATAACCTCAAATCAGAAATAAGATATCTCTGAGCAAAATTTGTCGACTTTTTATATTCTGAACCTAATTACATTATGTAGTTTAAGGACGCCGTTAAATGTAATATGTACTAAAATACTATTGTAATAACAATTTCTGATGCTGAGTTCGTACATATGGGAATTTCGTTAGGATTTGCATATCCAAGAGTTCTGTGACGTTTTATGCATCTCTGTGACACATGACTGACTGCATTTAAATCTCACTGCACGGAATCGTACTTTTCTTTCTTATTTTTGCCTCCCGAAAAAATCCCATCGATTTGGAATCCGTGAAGTTCGGAACTCTGGATGAAAGATGAATGTTCTATTCCAAGACCATTATTCATTCTCCATTCTTCTTTACGTGTATCCAGCGGATGGCTGTTGTCACGAGATCATTACATACGTACTTACAGTTATTAAAAAACACTAACTGGTGATTTTTTTATGTAAACTATATGTAAGCTCAGCAACAGTCCATAATTATTTAGGTATAGGCTAGATAATATGTATTGGAGTGTTTACACTAAAGTCTAAAGTGATAGATTATGGGATATTTCTTTGGCGATTTATGGAAGTACGGTTGAGCAGAATGTTTCAAATCTTCTTCTTTAAGATCATTAGCAGTGTGTAATGATACCCGAATGAGATCGATGGATTTTTAAGGACATAAAATACTAAATAAGCATCACTCGGATGGGAAGTAAAATCGTCGGCATCATGTTGTAGATTTACGGCATGTCAAACCTAAAATAAGAGGTCTCTGAATAAAAGTTTTCGGCTCTTTGACGCTCAGATCTGGATTGTTGCGCTAATGACTTCAATCAAAATTAACGAGTATCTTTAAATAAAATGCTATCGAATATGTGACACGTAGTAATAGTATTTTACTTAACGATGCTTAACATCGCGATTTAAAGCTGAGCGCGAAAGGATTAATAATTGTTCTTATAGACTTCTTATTTTATGCTTAAAATTATTTTACGTATCATAAATATATGACCCGGGATCCACGAGTTTACTTCCCTTTCGAAGGGAACTGTGCTCAGAATTTTACGTCTTAAAAAGTCCATCGAGTACTATCGGATTTGAACTCACGAACTTCAAAACCAGAGACGAGCATTAGTAACCGGTAGTCCATCCCACTGGCAAGAGACAAGGAGATTAGAAATTTCAGGTAAGAGATTTAAGAAGATTTATTTATTGCCAGAAGTAAATGAACGAAACAGTAGTTTAAATAACATATTAGCATCGAAGACCCAGTTATCTTCCTGTTCCCTCCACCTGCTGGGTCAAGAAACGATTTATTTGCAAGTAAGTTAACCAGTATACCATTTTCATAAACAAAGTATGTCATAAAGTTGCTTTTCTCTTTTCGAGAAGTATTCGAACATTTAAAAAATTGGAATAGGTATTCAATGATCTCACGACTACAAGTAGACATAATAATTTTTCGAAAGAAAAATTAAAACAGTTTTTAGTCAGAAATAAAATGTGTGCTTTGGCCCAAAGGGGCTTGACATTTATAGATACGTTTGATTTGTTGTTGGTCAATCTCCTTGAAGTAGTTACTAGATTTCCTAACTTCCACTCGGGGGAGGGGGGGGGGTTTCGATTCCAAACGGGGTAGGGGATTTTTAATCTCTACGTTGGGTCTAGCTGTGCTGTAAGTCCTTAGAAGTAATTAAATTTGGATACACTCTATATGTCTTGTTCTCTGAAGCGGGTAGAAGAGGAAACATCTTGAATACTAATACTTCTTAGAATTGCCTAATTACACGATTGTTTCATAAGAAGCGTAGGTCGGTAAGGAAAAGGATAGCAATGGTGTGATTATGAGTCACTGGTTGCTGTAAGAAATTATTTCTCTTCCTGTCATATGAGTTTTAAAAATAAAATATGAAACAAAGTAAATTATTTCATTCTCAATGTTTTAACTGTTGCATATCGGATGTAACAGCAATCAGGGCCAACTGCTCAACACCAGTAACCCTTCTTATGACAAACTTTAGAAGTTACGTATTTTCAAAATTGAGTACAGTTGCACCCTAGCAGAAAAACAACATTACTCGTGGTTTTACATTTAATATGTATCAACTTAAGTTGGTTGATTGGTTAGTATTTTATTTAACGACGCTCAGGTCAATAGCGCCACCATTAAAATGTGAAAAGGCCGTCAAATTTTGCCCAAATAATTCTTATTTCAGATTTGATATTTTTTTCATGCCATAAATCTAAGATTTTAAAATCGGAACCAGAGGCTTTTATGATAATCATTAGTCCATTAGGATCGACCATCAACTTAGGCCTATTAGTAAAAAAATAATTGTGATAATATAGAACACACAGAATATATTTTAAAGCTTTTATTAACTTTTTTTTTTTGTATTGATATGTTTTACATTTGAAACTATGATATTGCAAAAACTTCATATTTATTATTATTATTATTATTATTATTATTATTATTATTATTATTATTATTATTATTATTATTATTATCATCATCCACTTCATGGATTAGGCTAACTGCCTGTTCCGTCATCACAGTGTTCCTTCTCGGCCTCTCTACGTCTCTCTTTCCTTTAGGATCATATTGGTAAGCTATTTTTGGCAGTCTGATATCTTCCATCCTTCCAACATCTTCAATCCATCTTGTTCTGTATCTATCCATTCTTGAGTTGATAGCTTACATTTCTAATTATTTTCTTATTTCTTCATTTCTTATTCTGTTTCCTCTTGTACATCCTTTTGTTTTCCTCAAAAATCTCATTTCGCAACTTTGTATTCTACTAATTGACCTTTGTGTAGATACCCAGCTTTCACATCTATAAAGTAACGTAGGAATTGCCATAGTACTATAAAATTTCAGGTCTTGTTTTACTCTATAAAGGGTCTTGCATATTGTTCCACAAATTGTTTGAAATATCATTATTCTTGTATCCATGTCTTTATCCTTCTTGTTACTAATTTCACATCCTAAATAATTGAAGGAGGAGACTTGTTCAAGTACTCTGTCATCAATGACTATTTTCGACCTTATTGGCATTTTCACCCAGTTTTCCATTATTTTTGTCTTCTCTTTTGATATTTCGATATTATAATTTTTGCGTATTTGGTTAAGGTCATTATCATATTTATTATCAATAATAATACGTAAATTCCATGAACATAGTTCAACCTCTCACTTTATAGGTACATTTACGTCCCACATACCATGTGGGCCATATAGTGGCACGACTTGTCGGGAGAGGGATTTTAAACTAAGGATCATACACATCCTTTTTTAACCACACAAAGGCGTGGAAAGCCTCCCCGAATGAGTAATCAACCTCCTCCGAGACAACAACATTAAGACGAAACACACCATTCACACACACATTCATACGTACTAAACACGGCGAATATGATTATGATGGCCTGATGTTCGGGACCGTTTGGGTCTTAAAATTTCTTGACGTATGTCTTACAGGTGAGAAAAAGAAGACCGACAAAACCATCATCCAGGAAACTTTTCCCGGCCGGGGATCGAACCCGGGCTCGCTGCGTACAAAGGCAGCGACGCTACCCTTAGACTTCAGTGATGGATAATAATAATAATAATACCAATAATAATAACAATAATAATAATAATAATAATAATAATATTTTTATTTAGGAATATTCCACAAAACAGTGTTTCTCTTTCAACCCAAGTGATTTGTTGCCAGAGTTCCTGTCTAAAGCATCTTCTTCCCTGAAATCTCTAGCTTCCATACTTCTCTTCACTCCATCCATCCATCCATCGTTCTCTAGACCTGCCTCTTCCACTTCTTCCATTAGCTTTTCAATTAAGGATCTTCTTTGGTATTCTCTCTTCTTCCATTCTTATGAGGTGTCCATACAATTTCAAACGTTTTTCTTCTATTTTTTCTAATATGTTTTTAATCATCATCATCATCATCACTCCAAGGATTAGGCAATTGCCCGTTCCGACTTCATATTGCATCAGCCCAACGTCTTCTAGGTCTTCCAACATCACGCCTTCCTCTTGCTTGATAATTTCTGGCTAACAATGGATATCTCTCCTTGTTCATTCCATCCATGTGATCAATCCATTTCTGTCTGTAATTCGTGACTTTATCCAATAAAGGCTGTACTTTCAATTCTTCTCTTATATCCTCATTTCTTATAATACCGAAAATATTATATAACTTAATTTAGTACACATTCTACCATTGGTAAGAATAACCTGATTCACAATGTCGCAAACAAATACATCTACACAACAGTATTAGAGCGCAAATGATTGTTTCAGAAAATTAATGTTTCCAGAACAATCCGTCTGTATACCCGTATCTAAAATAATTGAATAGTAAACGTTTGTCACATGAAATCGGGATTTGAAAAAGTCCAATATACCCGCTATCCATATATACCAAGGCCTATAGACACGTCTGTCTGACAAATCTACCATCTCCTTATCAGCTTCTTAATTAGCGTAAACGACGTCATACATGATGCTTCCTCGCAGTAGAAGCACCCCCATATTGTGAACACAAGTATTTCTACTTACGGAGGAGTTTGTTAGTATGTTGCTGATGAAAAGCATGCTCGAGTATCAACATCTATTCCTACTGTGAATGTTGAGAGAAGAATTTGGGTTTGCTCAGAGAGGTGTGCTTAAAAGTAACTCGATGGTAGGGCGCCAACTAGTAAAGCTGGAAATATTGAATTCAGATCCTGATTCAGGTGTATTTTTTTCTCTTTGGTCATGTTAAGAAATGATCGTTGTCAGCATTGAATTGAACATGACAACTACATATTTGCGTATTAAATATAATTAGGAAATAAATTGTGGAACATTTCAGTGTTTCTCTTTAGGAATTAAAGCTATGCTTATAAGTTAACAAAGCCCACTGTATACTTGTCTTTCTTTGAAAAACAAGTAGAATCGTGGGCTCTAGCTTGTAAAAGTCTGAAATAAGAAGTTTCTAGTGAAACGCTTATGCCCAGATTTAAATCCTGACGAGTCTATAGATATACATACGGCCCAGGTTATATAAAAATTACTAAAATTGAACATAAATACGATAGTATTGTTTGATGGCTGTGAACTAAATGAATCATCACGTACAAAGAAAATAATCTAGGAACAGGTTTCTTCAGGGTCATAAGTCATAACTATTTTATTTATTTTTTTGCAATTTGTTTTGGTAATGAAAACAACCTTGGATTGTTCGAACATGCTACAATATCTGTATATGGTTCGAATGATGGCCTTTATCTTATATTTCCATTTATATTCGCAGAATGACCTCTGTTGGAAAGAATAACATTAATGTCAAACTAAAAATATAATATATGCTGATCTACAGCATATATATCATAACCTATATATTTAAAAGTTCATAAGAAATCGATTTTCGCATGGCTTAACCTAATAGTTATTTTAATCTTTACGTTTCATACTAGCTACACAAACAATGTATATTTTGTGTATGCTATGCCATCTTCTTCTTCTTCTTCTTTCATAGATCAGGTCTTTGCCTGTTCCGATTCCACATCTGTTCAGCCCAACGTTTTCTTGTTCTTCCCACCGAACTCCATCCTCTAGGATTATACATCAATGCAGTCTTTGGCATCCTATCCTCTGTTATTATTTGCAGATGATCTATCCAATTGTTCCTGTGTTCTTTTTGTTGAAGAAATGGTTGTACTTTTTGTTCCTCTCTAATATTCTCATTTCTAATATATGTGTATGTTATGTCTGGCACGAATTAATATACAGATAATATTAGGTTATTTAAACATAGTTCTTAGTAGTGTTACATCACTTTTGTGACATGAGATTGAAACAAAATAGTTATTTAGATGAATAGTTACAAAAACAGAGGTTTAGTAACGAGCTGTTCAAGTTATCTAAGAGCAGCGAGTTTCTAAACCTAATTTTGTAACGTGTTGTCAACAATATTTTATCTATGTTCAGAATATTATAGTATATATTGTAGATTTGATGAAATTAATTTATTGCGGAAACGATACGTTTAGAAAAAGAGTAATGTCGGTTTAAAAAAAACACGATAAATCAACAAGTACTGTTATATTCTGCAATTTTGGGTGAATTGAAAGTAAAAATGAGCTGTTCATTAAGAAACATATTAAAAGCAGTCCAAGATGCAACTATTAATATACTACCAGAAAAGTCAAGGAAAGTTTATTTGTGTAGTTATACGAAATTCGAGGACTGGCGTGTTTTACTTTTTGTTGAACCTGTATTTTATGTTTTGATAGCGTATTTTGTTAGAATATGAAATATAGGTTTTGTTGCCTAGTAACTACGAACTAAAGTGTCACTGATTCTTATAATAGTAGATAAATGCAATTTAATTTCAGATGTGTAATTTAAAACTACATAAGCATACTCCTCTAAAAACTCCAAGCGCGACAGGCCTAGAAGATCATTGGCCTACCAGCCACAGAGGTACACGATCATCTAACCAGTGTAGGGGTGATATGTGGTCAGCATGTCAGGTCCCCCAGCCGTTATAGCTGGTCTTCACAACCTGGATTCGCTACTTATTGCAGCTACCCAAAATACCTCACGATGCACCGGTTCCATACTGGCCAAAGTTCCATGAGAATTTTTTTTTCCTCCGTGGGGACTCGAACCAGCGCAAGTCCCGTAGCTCTGCGCCAAGGCTTCTTGTGTTAACCACTCAGCTACGGCCCGGGACCACATAAGTGTACAATAAAACAAATTAGTCCTTTTATAGCATGAATTAAAATAATACATTAAGTAACCTACAATGGAGAAGACTACATAACAATGAACTACATGGTCTTTATAGGAAGCCAGATATAATAAGAACAGATAAGTCTCGTAGACTGCGATGGGCAGGACATGTTGCACGTATGGGGAATGAAAGACGTGCATGGAAGCTTCTTGTAGGAAAGCCAGAGGGAAAACGCCCAGTTGGTAGACCAAGAATGAGGTGGGAGAATAACATTAACTATGGTTTGAGGGAAGTAGATTATACAGGGAATGATTGGAAAGTATTAGCTCAGGATAGGGATGTATGGAGAGCTTATGTCCGTGCGGCCATGAACCTACGGGTTCGATAGTGCCAGTGAGTAAGTAAGTAAGTAAGTAACCTACAATATGCTATATTAACGTGTCACGGGTTTAACAACTTAAAAAAAATCTGTAAGTGTAAGGTAAAAAATATATCAATGTTCATTGTGTGAAAAAGTTTTGTTATGGTAAATATAGACGTAAGTTAGTATTCTTTTTTTATTTAACAATGCTCTGTAACACCTAAGATCAATGACGTTCCAATTCCAATTTGGGCGTGAAAGGGTCGACAAATATTGTTCCAAGATCTCTTATTTCAGGCTTCATGTTCTTTTTTACGGGGTGTCGTAAATCGACACGGAGCCTATGGATTTACTTCCCTTCCGGAGGAAGAATTTTAACGTTTTAAAAATCCATCTATCCCGACCGCGTTTGAACCCGCGTATCGCGGAACCGAACGCGAGATGGTTAATCACTAGTCCACCGGTACCGAAGGATGGACGTAAGATAACAATAATGTATACTAAAAGGCCAAACAGAATATTAATCGGAGAGAATATATATATATATATATATATATATATATATATATATATATATATATATGTATGTATGTATGTATGTGGTCTCGAGGTAGCGTGCTGCCTTGTCACGCAGGGGGCCCGGGTTCGATCCCCGGTCGGGGCAGTTTTTCTGGGTGAGGTTTTTATCGGAGTTTTTCCTCACCTGTAAGACAAATGTCAGGAAAACTTTACGGCCCAAACGGTCCCCGAAATCATATGGCCATCATCATCATTATCATCATCCTTCGCCGGTGTGGAAAGCAACGGGAAGCTAACACACCTACAATTCCCTAGTAAAGTTGCAAGCATAGCATGAAAATGCTATTATTGCAGTGAAGGACCTGCCTTCGGGCAGAATTACTATGAATGATATATATATATATATATATATATATATAGAGAGAGAGAGAGAGAGAGAGAGAGAGAGAGAGAGAGAGAGAGAGATACATATATAGTTATGTTATGTAGTAGACCTACACCTATATGGATTATACAAATGGTGATTAATTGTGAAATGAAATTGAAAATCAATATTTGCTTTGACAATTGAAAAAATTGCAAAAATAAACTTGACCAAGGCTAGTGTGCTCCATAACTCCAGGGCGCGACAAGCCTAGAAATCCCTCGGCATACCAGCCACCAGCTGCCCCCACATCCACTTGAGTCAATCACAGGGGTGACGATGATCCAATTAATATATGTGTAACATATGATCAGCATGTCGAGTCTCCCAGTCGTTACAGCTTATTTTCTCGCCTTGGAGCCTCTACTTATTGTAGCTATCCTAATTCCTGTCGATGCTGGGTGGACACCGTCCCATACTGGCCGAAACTGGCCAAAATTCCACATGAACATTTCTTCCCCCATGAATACTCGAACCACAGCAAGTCCCGTAGCTCAATCAAGCCATCATGCCTTAAACCGCTCGGTTACGAGATGGTGTTCTAAGTTTGTAAAATTCAGATGACACCAAGAATATATTATACCTCTTAAAAATGAAGGAAATATCTGAGAAAATGCTGACAATTGTACTATTAAGTACGTTGAACTTTACCTACTATACTACGTAGGTGGCCTACTGTATATCTCATATTTATTTTTTCCGAGTGGATTTTACAATAAATCAGTATATTTAATTTTCAATAATTATTTAGTCGGACTTTTTTTTATATCATCTTACTTTTATAATTAGTTCCCCTTTTTCTACTCTTTCCACTTATTTCCTTCAAAGAATCGACATTACTGTGACTTTCAAATTATCTAAGACGTCCTTAATTTTTTTTTGCAGTTTTAACCTTAAATTCTCAGTGGATCCTAACCCGTAGTATCCCCGATATTTCTAACAGTTAATTATAATCGTAAGTGGATGGTTGGATGGAGAGATGGACATATATATATATATATATAAGTACACAGATAAATATTACTAAATGGGTAGATGGATGTCTGTCGAAGGCACATAATGTTCATAAATACATTCCACAATAAAAAGAGATGTAATAGCCTTGTCTAAATCAATATTGAACTTGAGGTCTAAACGCACATAATCTAAACTATGAAGATAAATTTATAGTAATATTTTATTTGTGAATACTTTTTCTTTTTCTATATCGAAAGTCAAGTATTTTATATTTTAAAACCAAAAAATATTTCGACATAATCCATCCATAGTAATTCTACCCGAAGGCAGGTCCTTCACTGCAATCATAGCATTTTCATGCTATACTTGCAGCTTTTACTAGGGAATTGTGTAGGTGTGGTAGCTTCCCGTTGCTTTCCACACCGGTAAAGGATGATGATGATAATGATAAGGATGATGATGATAATGATAAGGATGATGGCCATATGATTTCGGGGACCGTTTGGGCCTTAAAGTTTTCCTGACATTTGTCTTACAGGTAAGGAAAAACCCCGATAAAAACCTCACCCAGAAAAACTGCCCCGACCGGGGATCGAACCCGGGCCCGCTGAGTGACAAGGCAGCACGCTACCTCGAGACCACAGCGGTGGACTTCGACATAATGATGAAGTAGAATATTAAAATAACAATAATAAATAAAACGCTATGAAGTTCATAAATTTCATTTTTTTTTCATCAAATCATGATTGAAGCACGATTTTTAATAATATATTTAAAGATAAATCAAATAATTACGCATTAATAGGAAAGATTTATCAATTACTGTTAAAAATGAGTGATTACGCATGCTAACCACGTGACAATGACTTATAAAAGGCTTTGTAATGACCTCAGCAGCCAGTTCTAGTTGGACTACACAGATCAGAGTGTAAGTGAAAGTTTGTCTTCTTACTGTAATAAATATTTGGCTGGGCAAAGTTCAGTACATTCGTATAGGGAATATTCCAGACTTTTTTTTTTGTATCACGATACGTACTATTTATTAGTGCTACACCGTAAAGAATGAATTGCTAGGCTTTAAAATGTTGTAAAAAAATGTATTTGGATGTGCGTTAAATGTTTTTATCTACTAACTTATAAAAATAAGTGACGCTTGAGTTCATAGTTACTAGGCAACAAAACATACACTTTATGTTCTAACAAAAGTCTCTATCAAAATATAAAATACAGGTTCAACAAAACGTAAAATACACTTTAATGAAGATTTCGTATAACTACATAAATGAACTTTCCTTGACTTTTCTGGAAACATATTAATAGTTGCATCTTGGGCTGCTTTTAAATTTTTTTCTTGTTGAACCGTGAAAATCACCTTCTCCTCTCATTTTTACTTTAAATTTATAATATAAAACTAGTATCCAAAACTGCAGAATATAACGACAAAGTTTTTTTTTTCTCTCTATATATAGCCCACGTTACTCTTTCTTTAAACATATCGCTTTCGCAATAAATATGCTAAATATACAACATGTACTAAAATACTCTGAACGTAGATAAAATATTGTATACAGCACGTTACAAAATTAGGTTCAGTAACTAGTCGTCTAAATAACTATTTTCCATCAAAATCCTAGGTATAGTTATTTATTTATTTATTTTTAACAGTATACCAAGCCTTGCAGTCTGTTGAGAGAAGGACACAGATGAGGTAACCAGTGTAACGATTGTCAGTGTCTTCAGTAGTAATATAGTTTGTAGGGTAATCGAGGTATCAAATATTTTTAAAATTTCTAAAGAAGGAAATGGCGATTGTTTACACTGGTTAGTCAATTTTCTCTTTCTCTGGAAGGCAGCTAATGTCAGAAGCGTCACAAAATAAAAACAACTATTTATCTGCGTAGACTATAGAGCAGCCGTGTCATAGTTCAGTGCCCCAAGTTCTGTGCGGAGAGCATATATTTGTATCCCTTCCTACTTCTCCGGCGGGACCTGCACGGGACCATTGTCATCAACGCTTATAACAGGAGGAATCGAAATATAAAACAACGCACAAACAGGGGTGAAGCATTTATTAATGAATATTATTAACTGGTTTACAGTGTTAAATAATACCTGAAAAGATTTTAATTTGCAATATTTAATATTTGGCTGAACAAAACATTCATAACCAACAGGCCTATACGTACAAACAAAACAAAATATGAGAATACGTTTAACATGTTCATGTATTTCTATACCATTTTAACAAAAATGATTTAATATTTCTTGGTACAGGAAAAAAATAAGTGGGTAATTTATTGCTCCTACTGTAGGGAAATAAATCACCTCTTTTCAGGGTGTTACTTTCCGGGCATTCTTACTTGACATGACATTTATTTTTATTTTACTAATTTAATATTAAAAATATGAAATTAGTACCTAATAAACCAGCCGTCCTCAACTAATATAAAGTTATGTTTGAAAACTTCAAGTAGTTAAAATTATGAAGGCCTTTCAAACTCGTGTTTCATCCTCTGAATTTCAACTGATACTAATATTGTATAAGTTGTACAACGGGTTCAGGTCTGCGGGCGTGTACTTGTTGAGCAAGTCTGTATTCTCAGCTTCTTTTAAAATTTGTCTTCTAAGATGCTAATCTTATTGTTGTTATTATCTCTGTGTAATATTGTCATAGTATTATCTATTTCGACGAACTTATGACCCGTTTCAAGTAGCTATATGTTTGGCATAACTTGATTTTTCTTCGTTATTAATAGATTTTTGAAAATGTTCAATGTATCTTGTGTTAAAATTTCTTTTTGTTCTACCGATGTAAAACTTGTAATTGTTGTACTTTAGTTTATAAACGCCTTTATTTTAGTATTTATTTGTTACTTCAATTTTGTTTGATACGATGTTGAGTTTGTTATTAGTTTTAAAGGTGATTTTTATGTTTTTGTCTTGTTTCTTCATCTAATTAGCTAATTTAACCGTTTCAAAATTGGGAGAGATATTCTTTGTCAAACAAATACGAAGGCTTGATTCTCGCAAGGCCTCCATGTTGGACGTGGCTATACTCTCACTGCGTTTGACGAGTAAAACTGAACCAAGTCACCTGTCCAATGGAGCGCTCCTGGAGCATATCAGTGCGCACCGTCTCATGGAGCTCGTGTTTTACATTGCTGCTATAGAGGAAGAGTATTCGAAGGATAATTAGTCCCTAATTACAAAATAGATCTCTTTAAGATATTTTTACTTCGAGCGAAAATAAAAATCTACACATTTAATCGGGCTTATATTTATCAGTGGGAAGATCAGACCAATTGTTCCTTGGTGGCAAAATTTATGAAGCAGAGTTCATGCCCAAATGCCCTGAGAAAAATTCGCGTATGTTATGAGTAAAGTCTCAATTCTGAGAACCGCGTCATGTTTACGGTTCTCAGTTACTTAGAAAGAATTGAACGATGTAATCCATAATTGAATATTCGCAAAACCAAAAAAGTAACCTGATAGTAGAGGGTAAGTTGTTATTGCTCTGCCTACTCGAGGATGAATTACATCATTCCCTAAACACAATGCAACTATAAGAACTGTGGCTTTAGTTATGAGAGAGGAAAAAACATTTTAAAATTCGACATTCACTCTTTAACCTCCTCCCCAACTCTTGTCAGACTCAGGGCCGAGTCGAGGGATGAGAAGCAATGAAACCCCTTACTTGAAGGTCTGTGAATAGCAAAGATGCCGGTCGACCACACTTAACGCACCATTACAGGGGCAGA
Organism: Diploptera punctata; assembly: GCA_030220185.1. Taxonomy (NCBI): domain Eukaryota; kingdom Metazoa; phylum Arthropoda; class Insecta; order Blattodea; family Blaberidae; genus Diploptera; species Diploptera punctata. Next base: position 142,786 of record JASPKZ010003830.1, on the reverse strand, counting down.
CGAAGAAATGAAACCAAATTATTGAGATGAGTGTGGAGAAATGGTGGAATGAAATTTGTGGCAGGGGAAAACGGGAAAAACCTCGATAAAAACAGCCCAGACTCCGTTTCGTTCACCACCAAACCCACATGAAGTGACGAGACGCGAACTCGAGACCCCAACTGTGACAGTCGAGCGTCTAACCGTTTTGCGCCCGGAGCGCCTTCACTATTTAACATTTTTATTGAATGTAGTAAAGCATTCCACGAGACTATAATTCAGAGATCACCAATTAGATTTCATGGAGATCCATTTTCAAAGTAGTAAATTCATTCGAGGTTCGGAACCACAGTTGATTAAACATTAAGGGGGTGATGGGTGGAAAATTGACTATTTGAGATCAAAATTGGTATTTTTTTGTTTTTTTTGTACTAAAAAAATAGCTTGTACCCTATTGTATATGTTGGCAAAGTTTCAGAGGCCTATGGCGCTTCTAAGTGTCCTAAAGTGCTGATTAGGCCTGTATGTTACATTTTGTATTTAAACTGCGTGGAAATCTTTAAACTAGTTTTTCCGCACTTTGATTTTCACTGTATTTTTGTACATTCAAAATTGAATTGAATTCACAAATTTTATCCTAGAAGGTTCAAATTTTTACTGTATGTCCTAAAAACAATGAGTAACAAAGTAGTGCATGGGTTTCATGATTGAAGTAGTATTTTAAGAAATAAAAAATAAAATGCATGCAATTATTTTTTTTTTGTAATTCCACGCATGATGTACTTCTTTTTTTTCTCTCTCTCTCCCTTTGTATTTACATTATAAGAATTCTAATGTATGATGCTTTTCTAAATATTTTAGGGGTCTTGTAGAAAAAATCAGACATTTTTATTAAACAATTATGCAACCCATTTAATAATAATATATGCAATTTGTTTGGAATATAATATTTAAGAACTCATAAAATAAATGTCTCACAAGAATGAAACTTAAACATATCATTATGTATCATGCAGTGAATGTTTGTACAAAAACTCAAGTCTCTAAAAATGTAGAAAATAGAAATTTCACCCATCACTCCCCTTAATATTATCGTAGCGTAGTGGTTAAGGCACTGAGCTGCAAGCCGGAGGGTCGAGGGTTCAAGTCCCGTTGGGGTCAGGATTTTTAAACTGACCCAAACCCTCTGGCGGCACTATGGCCCTGGGGTCGACTCAGCCTCTAACTGAAATTAGTACCAGACGCTTGTTCTGGGGTAAAGGCGGCCGTCACGCAGGGCTGACAACCCGGCTGACATAAAAAGTGTCGATTGTCTAGAAAAAGTGGGAGCCTTAACCTCCTACTACCCCAAGGGCCTCCTGAGGCCTGTTGTGGGATCACTTTACTTTTTACTTTACTTTAATTATTTAAATTATGTTGTGGGTATGAATAGCACAAATTAAACAAAACACATGGTAAGTACTAAAGGGATACAGCACAGTAGTACACAGTTATTAATTTTAATAATTATTAATAAGTTTATGATAACTCACAAATTTCGAGTTTTTCACGATACCAGGTTTCAAACAGAATCCCGTTTATCTTTAGCTAAATCTCCGACCATAAGCAGTACTGCCAACCGAGCCAACAATAATACTATCATAACATGGAATTTAGTAAACTGGTTTTATTTGATGTTAAAACGTTTTACAAATTTGTATTAATTCGATATTTAACCGGAAACCAAAGCCCCAGGGCCCGGATTCGGACCGCGGTCCGCCAATTAGTGACCCCTGCTATAGTTAATTGCTGTTCTTAATCGTTAGCAGAAGTATGTTTACTTCTCGTCCTATAGGTACTTTTACGTACCACGATCTGCCGGGAGAGGGATTTTAACTATGGATCACACACATACTTTTTTATCCACACAAGGACGTGGAGGACCTCCTCGAATGAACGGTCAGCTCAATCTGAGGCCTCCTCCGAGCCAAGTCAACATTAAGGCAAAACACACCTTCACATTAAACAAGGCGAATATGATAATTATGGCAGATGATGTTCTGTGACCATTAAGGCCTTAAAGTTTCTTGGCATTTGTCTTAAAGGTGAGGAAAAATCCCGAAAAAACATCACCCAGGAAATTAGTTCCGTCCGGAGATCAAACCACGGCCCGCTGCTTAACGAGATAGTACGCTATTCCGTGACCACTGCGGTGGATCGAATTATGCTTAAAATTTAATTTCATATATAATCATTTCCTTTCTTCAAAACCTAATCAACTGTATATACTTTTTAATTAATTATTTTTTTAGATTTAGGATTTTTTGAATTAGGTTTAAGTTATACTTCTGAGATTTATATAGCATAAGAACAGGGACAGCAGTATCGAAGTATGGCCTGTTTTTAATGCAAAATTAATCCTTCAGAACGTATTTTAGAGGATTTTACTATTCGTTGCGGTGTGAGCTAAAAGGATCATATTTCCATGAATGAAATTCTTTGTGATAATTGTAGAAATTAAAATGTAGTTTTGAAAATCATCATAGGCCTATTAGTAAAATCATTAATCCAGTTATTGAGGGGGAAAACAAACAAACATTGGATCTAGTTTATTGTACTGTCGAATATGGTGGCCTTGTTATAACTCTTACCTGTGTATCCAATGTTTTTTTTTTTCTTTTTCCAACTACCGGTAGCTTATGGTTTCATCCGGAATGGAAATAAAGTTGAGGTTCTACGTTGCAGATTTAGAGAAATAAAAGAACGCCAACCTGAAATAAGAGGTGTGAGCAAAATTGATCGGCTCTTTCACGCGCATATTTGAATTGCGAGTTGCGACGCTAATGACTGAATAAATAAAGAGCATCGTTAAATAAAATGAAATAAGAGGCATCTCAGCAAAATGTGTTAGTCCTTTCACAACGAAGTTTCAAACATAACATATTGAAGATGATCGTTAAATAAAATATACTATATATTTTCTATGTACTTCTTTAAGTAGTAGTAGTTGGTGGTTCCAATATAAAACAAGGAAAAATAGTTGAATTTTCCATAAATAACCATTAGACATTGATGTTGTGTGAGCTTATGTTTTAAAGTTTTAAGAAATGTAAAACAGTACCTAAGATCTCAGTCGTCCTCAATAATCAGCAGTGTTTGTTTTATAGGAGGCCTTTTGATAACCTAAATATCATCTTCTGCTTTCAGTAGCAAACTGAGAGCAGAAGATGATACTTAAGTTATCGAAAGGCCTCCTATAAAACAAACACTGCTGATTATTGAGGACGACTGAGACCTCAGGTGCTGTTTTACATTTCTTAAAACTTTAACACAGTGACCTCAACGGAGTTTCGTAATGTATTTTAAAAATCTTGAGTTTATGTTTGTAATGAATTCAACCTAGAAGCCATAAATATCTAAATATAAATGTACAGTAGTGATGGGAAATAATTGTACTTATGTGTTGTTTAGCTTCAGTCCGCTCTGTGGTCTCGGGGAGCGTCATTACCTCGAACCTAGTGGGCACGGATTCGATCTCTGGTCGGGACAGATTTCCTGGATGATAGTTCTTTTTTTTTTTTTTTTTTTTTTTTTAGTTTTTCTTACTGTAGGACAAATGTCAAGAAACTTTAAGGCCTAAACAGTCATCGAACATCATTTGGTTATTATCATATTCTTGTTTAGTATGAATGTGTGTGTGTGTGTGTGTGTGTGTGTTGTGAATGGTGTTTTCTTCTAATTTTGTGTTTTCTCGGAAGAGGTCCTGACCATAATCCCTGGTCCTGACATTGAGCTGATCATTAATTCGGGGAGGTCTTTCAATATCCTCGTGTGGACATAAACATGTGTGTGTAATCAATAGTAATTTAAAATGTCTCTCCTGACAGGTCATGTCACTGTTATAAGGTGAAAGGAAACTGAATTAATAGAATATTCTTTAGCTTCAAGTAAAATACAGTGCATTTATGTTTTCTAGGCACAATAATGGTCAGCAGGAGTGTTTTTGTGGCGCTAGCACTGCTATGTGCATGCTTTGTGCTAGCGAATGCAGCAGTTTCTGTTACCTCAAGTACGAAAAGACCTGTTGTGCAGGATCCTGCCTTCAGTGGGGCAGGAACACAACCTGGGCTCCAGATTTGGAGGGTAGAGGTGAGTACTCGAAATTTATGCATTTACGTTTAATTAACCGAGAGAGTTTGCTCAGACTGTAGCGTTTGAGACTCTTGTTCAGAAGATCTCTAGTCATGTAGTAATCCATTTTAACTTGTTTAGAAAGTTGAGGTCTTGCTATGTGCTTTCAGCCACTTTGGCGAGTTCGTACTCTAGGAGGTTCTAGGGTTGTTTCATCGGTAAGAAAAGTTAGACTGTTTTTTATGTGGAAATAATGGGCGTTTGTGGGTTATGGGCATCAAAGCTAGCCTTGATTTTGTTGAGATTCTATCATTATCATTCTTATTATTCTTATTATTATTCTTATTAATATTATTATTATTACTATTTTGTTATTATTATCATCATCGTTATTATTATTATTACTATTATCATTATTATTATCGTTATTATTTTATTGTTAATTATTTATTAGTATTTATTATTGTTATTACTACTGCAGCAATAAAGTAGTATAGCATATATTTACTGGGCTGATTCAATAGGTGTGCCACTTGTCCTGAATTATGTAGGACATTTCAACTTTTAAGAAAAATTCAGCTTCCGGAATTACACCTAAGAAAGACGCATTGTATGGGAAGATTTGAAATTATCGAAAACGCTTAAAAAATAAATACGAAACGAAACTTTTCAATGACATGCGTTTGTAACCCTTAAATTTGGACCCTTTTAGAACTGCCAAATCAAACAGAAAATGCAGTAGTCATGCATTTGTGCAATTCGCTATTTTCTCCATTTAAGAATTTGAAGCAAATTATTATTTATTTTTCGAATAACGTATCCATGTGCATTACAGCATTAAACTCAGATACGTTGTTAAAAGGTTGGGTTAGATGCCCGCCTCTCGCCGCTGGGGTCTCGAGTTCTCGTCTCTGTGAATTTCGTGGTGGACGACCGGATTCTGGGCAGATTTTTCTCGGAGTTTCTCCCGTTTTCCCCTCCCACATATTCCATTACACCATATCTCCACACCCACCTCATTCATTCCGTTTCATTCATTTCATCTCCACCTGTGATGATGCGTCAGGCATCGTCGACCGGCACCCTTGTAATTTAAACCTTCAATGTAAGGGTCTTCATTGCATCTCATCCCTAATAATACAGGGAAATAATTTTAAGCGGAAACCTTTTTACAGCGTTGCAGCGGTTCGCTATTGTGCTTGCACCAGCGGGGAGCGTGTTCCGTTACTACCAGCAAATAAATACAGTTAGAAGCTACAAAATACAAATAACTCAACTAATTAGATTATTATAAAAATAGTCCTACACACAGAGGTTTATTACTCACCATTTATTTGAGAAATTTCAGCAGTTTGGTCGCGGCGGCAGAATGATGCGAGATTTCCTCTTAAAATGGATTCCCTGCATTGTTACATAGACTATTCAGTTTGAATTTTTTTTCACGAATATAAAAATGTATTACCAAAGAGAGAGATGAACAGACAAGTGAATGGAGAAGACTTGCATAACAGTGAACTACATGGTCTTTATAGGAAGCCAGATATAATAAGAACAGTTAAGTCTCGTAGACTGCGATGCGCAGGACATGTTGCGCGTATGGGGAATAAAAGACGCGCATGGAAGCTTCTTGTAGGAAAGCCAGAGGGAAAACGCCTAGTTGGTAGACCAAGAATGAGGTGGGAGAACATTAACTATGATTTGAGGGAAGTAGATTATACAGGGAAGAATTCAAAAACATTAGCTCAGGATAGGGATATATGGAGAGCTTATGTACGCGCGGCCGTGAACCTACGGGTTCGATAGTGCCAGTGAGTAGTTATAAAAATGTATTTATTTCTATTCTTATAAAATCGTTCAATGTAGAAATTTGGATATGTGGTTGGGCATTGGTAACTGTCCATTTTGAAACTTAGGCTACCAGAAGATCGCAACTATAGAATGTTACCGCTCTCTCCAGGAAAGAAAACTTATTCTTTCAGTGATAATTGGACGATGTTATGCATGAACCGGCTAAGCGTCATTTTTTTTAAATTAAGATTTTGATGTCATCTGTTGCACTGGCTCATGAAATAAGTGTACGTACACTTTTAGCAACAAATCTTTAAATATAGCCTTATTATTAAAGAAAAATGTAAATGCCATCAGTCCTATTAGATTCTGTGTTTTGCAACAAACGGCTATGAAACAAATTCTTCACAAATGCTAATCTAAATGTTGCATCATACAGCTAAGCACCAAATGTTCCTGCTCTTAGATTGTTGATGCATAACTATCAAACAAGGAAAATAACTTGCATTATCTAGTATTGCTAGTTTGGCGCTACAATAAATAGTGAAGATTGACTTAAACTTTAAATGTATTTTTCTCGAAACTCTTATAGTGGTGCATAGCCGGTTGATGCATAACATCGTCCAATTCACCTCCTGCAAATCATGGTTAATATTATCCTCTACATCATTTTTGACACAACTACTAGGAGCTTTACTTCTGGTTTATCTAAAAGACGTTTTCTTCCAACCCTTTCATTCCCCATTTGTGCTATACATCCCGCCAATCACAGCCTACGAGTATTAACTGTTATTCTAATTACATCAGATTTCTTATAAAGATCACATTTATGAAGTTGTCTCCAATCACCTGTCAGTTAGTATCTCTTTAATCCAAAAATTATCCTAAGAACTTTATTCTCATACAGGCCCTATTTGTAATATTTTCTCCTCTTATAAACCAAGAGGTCAAGTTTTGCATCCATATGATATAACTGGGCAGGAGTCCATACAACGCATAATACTAGGTTCTGCAAAGCATAGTCAGACCAACGGATCTATGCCCCTATAGCGCTGACAACATTCTTGAAAAGTACACGTCAATACTCACACCATTTCACCGCACTCCCCTCCCCCTACGTCAAATAGCAGTAATGGAAACTTATCGAGTAGGGATGTTGCCAAACTTCCCCCAGTGACATGGCTCTTGAACATTGAAGATTGCAAGGTAGGAGTCAAGTTGACAACACTGGAGTGTAAGTGTAAGAGAGAGATAGAAAAGAGAGAGAGATAGGAATACAGGGAGGGAAATGATTTGCTGAGGCAGAAAATGAAGTATGCTTTAGTTCACATATCTTACGGGGGGCACAGATCCATTGGACTGACAATAATTAAACAAATTCTAAATCTGAATACTCAAAATTAATAATTGTAATTTGACACATAGAATAAAAGTCCAGCACTGATACAATAAGGTCACTATTTTTTTATGTATTATTGATCATATTAAGAGTTCTTAAAGTTTTTTAATGTATGCATATTATTTGACATGTAGGTCCAGGGTATTAGAATTCTGCCCCCTCTTAATAAAAAAAATTAAACTACATCAGAATATTAGTGGGACTAAAATTTAAGCGTTTTCAATATTGTATTTACATCTGAATCTTGATGCTTACAATTAGGCTCGGCATGAGATGGGTGCTTGATTATTGTGAATGTCATGGAATTTGAAAGCATGGCTTCATTTCAGTGGGAACTTGGGAAACGTACACAGTCTTGTAATTCATAGTTTGATTCTCTCAGCATAACTTTGGTCCTTAGACTTTAGAAATAACATAAAATTTTAGTTTTATCAACTTTATAATTTTATTATTCTTTCACAATCACAATTGGAAAGTTTAAAAAGTTAATATTTAATTTTAGGAAGTTATATTTTGAGGTTATTTTAATTATATTATTTTTGGTCTGGACATCTTACCTCAATATTAATCAACATTAATATTGAGGTAAGATGTCCAGACCAAAAATAATATAATTTAAAAAGTTAACTAAATCAATAAAGTTTGTTAAATTCATTAAATAATTCAGCAAGGTAAATAATTTATATTTAAAAAGTAAGGAAAAGTATTAAAATATTACTCATAATTCTAATAAATGTATATGATTTTCAAGTTATGTGATCATTTGTAAAATTACACCCAAAATTGAAAATATAGTACAAATAGTGTCATCAACTTATCAATAAAAGTCTAGCAAAAACAGATGTAATTGACACATTTAATTTAGCAATGAATGAGTATTAAATGAACTCAACTGTGAAAATTTCCCAAGTATAGTGCTGTAAAAATAGGATACAGATATTGAAAAATATTAAATGTTGCTATTTGGGACCAAAGTTAGACTGGAGTATAAATTCTATGGTGAAAATGAAAATACTTTTTGCTCTTATATTGCATGAGGATCATTCCATCACAATGAACTTCATATCTTACTTTCCAATTTGTCAAATCTAGATTATTTTATTAATGTGGGACTTTAATAAATTTTAAATTGAAAAATTGTGTACTTTTCTTTATAAATAAGCACATATTCAGAGATCATAATTGGTTTGGCTTCTCTGTTGTAGATTATATATATACTTTATAATAAATTAATGGTGGGAAGTAAACATTAATGAGGTATAATCATTGAAATTCATCATGAAAAACATAAAATTTATGTGAGTTGTCAAAAAATGTTCTCTGATGAATTTCAATAAATATGCTTTCTTAATTTTCGTACAAATGTCATTTCAGTCGGATCTATAAAGACGTGTGTTATGAATTTTCAGCTGCTTTTGTATGTATAACTAAAAAATGAGTGTGAGTCTGTTTGTCTGTCCTTTATGGACTCAAAAACTATTTGACTGATTTGAGTAGGGTTTTTTCCATCATTTAGAGAATTTTTCTGGGATAATTAACATATATGACATATTACCCTATGTACTATAGGGCCGGAGCTAGAAAAAAAAAGGCATCAGTGCATTAAAAATGTTCATTTTTGAACGTTTAAATGGCATACGCTACCTAAATCTTAACAAATACACTAAATTAATGTACACAGAATTGAATATCTCAATAAAATCTTCAAAAAAAGTCCACAACAGCATATGTCTCTCTTATACGAATAATTCACAATAACCATTTTTGTCTTTCAGCTCATTCATGCCAAGAAGATTGCGATGAATAGATTCCCGGGAAAGCATAGCAGTGCATGGCAGTTATTCTTTTAGGGATAACTCACAATAACCATTTTTGTCTTTTAGCTCATTTATGCCAAGAAGATCAGAATAAGTAGATTCCCAGGCAACGCCGGGTAATCAACACGGGACATCTAAAAATAACTACAATATAAATTTATAATTATTTTCATTTTACTTATTCAACTAAACATAAAAACACATTTAATTTATTTCGGCATAGCCGCGCATTCTGGATATTAGCTAATCTTAATATATAAAAATTTTGTGTCACGTTGTTTGTCCGCAATGGAATTTTAACTACTGAACCGATTTTAATAAAATTTTGCACACTGTGTGCTGTTTGATCTAACTTGAAACTTATGGTAGTTTATAACTAAATTTATAGTCGCATTATTTTTTTATTGCAAATTATTTGTTTATTATTTAACAAAGAGTTATAATTATCTGTGAGTTCCATACGATTCTAATTTGGTAAGGTAATTGGTTTATTATTTAACAAAGAGAGATCCAGATGGCTGTGCTTTTTGTTGCAACTGCAAATTTCATTGAATTACAAATATTGATTATTTCATAATTTAAGTGTCTTCAGTGTTTATTTTATTTTCAATATTATTAGTTTCGTGTGTAAGTATTAGTTTTGAGTAATCTGGCTGAAAGACAGCAACTTAATTAAAAATTTTAACGTATACCTTAGCCACAGCAATGCGTGACCAGGACTTCTAGTATTATATAAGTTACAGGAGAGAAGTTACATTTTAGAGTTCATGGTATCGATACTCATTTAAAAATAAACAAACTTTTAGATTTCAAATTTGCTTCAAATCATTCATTTATAAAACACAAGAGATGAAAAAGTGCAGGTAAAAATCACGATCATTAAGATGTCCAATACTGTGTTAAGAATTTTACTGCAGAAATCTTAAGATTTTAACCAGTAAAAGATTTACAAACAAATTCAACTTGCTGCGGAATTTATTAGATTACACACTTCCTGCATGATGAACTTTTGCTGTTTGTAAAGTAAATTTTTTTCTATGTTTCAGAGATTTAATGTTGTCTCTGTTCCTGCAGAGAAACACGGAAAATTCCACATTGGAGATTCATACCTTGTGCTCAATGTGAGTATATTTAGAGTTTTAGCTACCTACATATATAAATTACAAAAAGCTTATTATCAAGTATTAGTAATTGAACAAAAACTAATTAATTGAGTTAGTTCATTTTGAAACTCATATTTAAATAGTCCTAAATTGATTTCCCATATCTTATCAATCTGACTTACTTTTTTCTAAATTAAAAGAAAGTTAAGTGGAAAAACATTATTCATCATTTCATATTATTGATGAAAAAAGAAACAAGTGAACACAAACTTCAATATGATACACAATGGGCGCATTCAGCGGGCAGTAAAGCGCTTTAGCAAAAATGGCTGCCATTTGCAGCAAAAATTTAAGGAGTCTGTTGAATGGACCGCTGCATGCAGCTATACCGCCAAATTTAAATTTGTTCATTGGCTCATTACTCATATTACTACGCGATGCTATTGAAATTAATCATAATACTAATAGGGTTATACAGATTTACGATTTATTTTAATGTATGTAATTTATGAAATCGACGAATAGATCGTTTAAAATAAAATATTATTATAACGAGAAAATTTGTATTTTTTTAATTATTAATATATCAGGCGGCTCCGTGACGCAAGCGATTAGACGCTCGCCTCTCACCGCTGGCTTCTCGAGAACTTTATTTATAATGTTTATTATTAGTTTAATCATATTAATTTGTGTTTTAGTAAGAGTAGCTTTTTTTAACTTGGTTAGTCTCGGTCATTATAAGTAGATTTTGTAGTGGAGGAAACGGATCTATGGCATGTTCTTTCAGGGTTTCTCCCATTTTCCCCTACCACAATTTTATTCCACCTTTCCCCATTTTCATAACATCCATTTCGTTCATCAGATGTAGTCAGCCTGCACCCTAGTTAATTACAGACCTCTATAAATATAGTGGCTTAATCTAATCACTTGATCTGACCCTGATTTGGACACAACTTGATATTATTTTATTATATTTAAACATCACTCCTGCGAATTCCCTATGTGATGCATATCTTGCTCCTTCATCATCACATAACACATATATTTAATAACCACACTAAAAGTATTGCCAGGTGGGCTGTAGGGTAAATTTTATTCAATTGTTCAGCCTTTTATTCATGTGATTTCTTACATGATATTTGACACTTTTAGGTCTATATTTAAATCTATGAGGAATAGGGGTTACACTAGAAAATGCAGGAAGTACAGGCATATGTGCAAAATTAATGTATGTGGTGCAAGACATGACCTAAGTACAGCAACCAAACAATTGTATAAAGGAAGGCATCATTGTATTTTTTCAACCTCAAACATACTTCATCTTTATTTTAAATTTGTCAAGGAATAGGAATGAAAACAAAGAAGAATATTAATTTATAATAATTTAAATAGTTTTCTTAATAATTAATTAACTTTTTTTGCATCATCTGATAATATTAATTACTTATAAGAGTAACTACCATAATATTTATGGCTAAAATAAAACCAAAACATTATATGCAATTTCCAACCATATATGTGAAATTCTGTCATAACAGCAGTTAATTATAGATAACCTCTCACTCACCATACTTAAAGACATTATTTAATATAATTCTAACATTAGCAATGCCACTTTCTTAGTAAAGTTTAAGTGCTACACTAAATAGTATATCACTGAATCATTTATAATAATATGAAAAACATTTACCACCAAGATTAATGGTAGTATACAGTGAATAGCAATATCCCATAAGAGAGACTACATGCATTTGAATTAAAAGACATAAGACCACATTTCATTTTGCGATAAATTGGGAATTAAAGTGAAAGTTATTCATACCTGGTTCAAGAAATGGCTCTCAGTATCTCAATGATAGGACATAGTATATAAAGTTGGAGATTAAATAATAATGGATCAGCTGTGATTAAAATCCCTATGCAGAGTGCAAAATTTTTTGTTAATACATTAACCAACTCTAGCTGTAATTTAATTTTATTTATGCACATCACACTGAGTATTTGTATCTTCACTGTTCAAATTTAGATAAGAAATCTAGAATATTGTAATATTTGAATTCAAGTTATGGCCGATACTTCACAAAACTCTTTATTCAGAAAAGATTACAAACATAAGATACACAGTTCATCTCTTTGTCCATTACACAATTTTCTTATTGTGTTGCACATTTAAAGAATAGTACAAATGTTCGTTTTATCTGTAGAGAAAATTGGTTCGACAACCACTGTAGCACTTCCAGAAATGACCCCATGAACACAATCATACTATTCTAATGTATTTCATATATCTTGAAAACAAAAATTATAATTAACTTGGCACCAGGTATTAGCGAATGAATCATCTGCGGATACAATTTTCATAATAAAAACATTCACTCGTCAATAACACAATGATTTGCATGAAAAGAGGTTATAATCGTAAATTCTTGATCTTGATAACAATCTTAAGATTATCACTGTCTTTAGTTTTACTTAATATATCACTTATGTTCGTCTAAAACGGTTAGCCACCTCGAATAACTCGTATATTAATGTCCAGACATAAATAACACAAAATTTGTACATCAAACATAAATTGTTTATGGAGAAAGACGCCATGTTTAAACTGAATGAACCAGCCAATCACAATGTATGCAGCGGTTTCTTCTATCTGCAGCCTACTTTTACTTCGCTGCAGTAGCTGCAAGTCCGCTAGAGCGCTTTATTGCCCGCTGAATGGTATGCTGCAGATAAAGCGCTAAAGCGCTTTTGCAGCGCTTTGGCTACTGAATGCCCCCAATGTTATGAATACCACTAAAGATCCTTGATACAATATGGCCTCTAATCAGACAAATTAGTAGTATTAAATGACAGGAATTAAACTATTTTTCTTGAAGGTCCCCAATATAATTCACAATGTCTTTAAGTTCTTTCTGTCTTGATTTAACTGATGATGACACTCTAGGATATGATGATTATCAAATTTCTTGCATTGGATAATGTGTAGATTTTAGAATCAATTATTCCAAGTTTGGTAGATGGTGAGACTGTCAATCATATTTGATGGCCATTTACAACTTGACATCTGATTCCTTCCCTTTCTTGCTGGCTATTGAAGTTTAAAAATCTTCTATATTACATCAATTATCTCTTGCTATGATTTAAGCTGTATTGAGGAATATGTTGTTATTTATCCTTTATTTTTTATTTAATGTTTGGTATTGATAGTTCACCAGGATATGGCTGTTCAATGCTAGTTCTTTTATTTGTAAGTTAATTTGCCTCATCATTCCCTTTCAACCTTATGTGTGATATTATCCATTGAAATACTATTATTTGGCTTTGTTTGTTGAGTCACTTCAGTTTTTTTTTTTTTTGCACTCTTGTACTGATCTTGTCAAAAGTGTATCATTATTTAGTATAGCTTGAATGACATTAGAATCAACTATAGTCCAGCCACTGAGTCTCCAGCTCTGATGTTTTCACGCCAGTGTTACCAATATGGATATTCAGTGGGAGGGGCCACTTTGTGTACCACATGCAATATTAAATCATAATACTTATTATTTGTATTTATATTAGAAAAAATTCTCATTTTATTATGTGAAATTGAAAATGAAACAAACATATGAAATTTCTCAAAAGAGCAACTAAAGCCACGTGGTTATCATAAATACAGCCGACAACATCGCAGTAATCTCAAAACATACTAGCTGTATCAAGAGCAGTGATTGGTTGTAGCAAATGTCCACTTCCACCACCTAAACGTCAGAACCTGAGACTTGGCAACTGGACTTTAGAAATACCACCTTCTGAAACTAAGGTCACCAACAAGGTCAGACAAATGTTTCTCAGAAGCCTCTTATTTCAAGTTTGACACAGACACATGGCTTTACTTCATTTTGGAAAGAACCAATGCTCAGGAATTGTACATCCTGAAAATCCATTGAAAACTCATACAAGAGAATATTAAATGGGGTTTAAAAGTAAATTTGAGTAAATAATTTTATTTATCTCATGGTGATGAAAAGAAAGATTGTATCAAAGGATGTGAAGAATGTAATTACCAGGGAATCAAAATTAACTTGAAGTGTAACCAAGAAAATGACTAAATATAGAATTAAAAAAGCAGATAGGTAATATCAATGCTAAACGGAGTTTTGTGGGATAAGAACACAAGAATAGATACCAAATAACAAATTTATAAATCCATAATTTGAAGCACAATAACATATGGTGCAGAAACTTGGCAGTTGAATAAAAATTTGAGTTTAGAACTTATGTCTACTGAAATGGATTGGTTTAGAGCTCAACTAGACATTCTGAACTGGAAAAAATCAGAAATACAATCATTAGACAACAAATAAAAGTCCAAAATTCAATATTAGATTTTGTGAGATATAGACGACTGGAATAGTATGGTCACATACTTAGAATGCCAGAGACAATATTACCCAGACAAGCTTTGTAATGGATTCCACCTGGGAAAGGAAAGAGATGTCAATCTAGATTTAAATGGATGGATGATATAAGAAGAGGTATGAGGGAGATAGGTCTGGAAGAATTGGAATGGGAAGATAAAGAATAATGGAGAAATAAGTTAAAAATTTAAAAAGCTTTGGGCACAGGAAGATGTTTTATTACATTGTAAACTGTTTATAAATAAAATCCATTGATTTGATGGTTCTAAGACTGTGAACCTTAGAATCAGAAGCGACTTACTAACCAGGACTAACCTGTATGTTTTAAGCACTGAAAGGAGAAAAAGAACAATAAAAATAAAAAAATAAATAATTTTTATAGTTACTGAGATGAATGTTCAAAGAAAAGTGCAAATATATATATATATATATATAGTTCACCGCTGTGGTCTCAAGGTAGCGTGCTGCCTTGTCACGCAGCGGGCCCGGGTTTGATCCCTGGTCGGGACAGTTTTTCTGGGTGAGGTTTTTATCAGGGTTTTTCCTCACCTGTAAGACAAATGTCAGGAAAACTTTAAGGCCCAAACGGTCCCCAAAATCATATGGCCATCATCATTATCCTCCTTATCATTATCATCATCCTTCACCGGTGTGGAAAGCAACGGGAAGCTACCACATCTACAATTCCCTAGTAAAGCTACAAGCATTGCATGAAAATGCTTGATTGCAGTGAAAGACCTGCCCTCAGGAAGAATTACGATGGATGGATATATATATATATATATATATATATAGCGACTGGCAAAATTTGAATCTATGACTTGTGTGCATTTGAATTTTATGACATGTTTAATGAAGAACAAGAACACAAAAATAACATTCATCAGTGAGATAGACAGTTAATAGAGACAGAAAGTCTATTCCAGAAAATCATATTAGAAACGTTTTGCATTACCCAAGTTTGATGATAATATTATCTTTCAGCAAGATAGTGCTTCTCCACACCATTGGAACATTTTTATTGATGCTCTTAGTTAATGATTTTTATTCTACAAAGCCCATATGAGTCACAAATGCTAGGTTGAAATGTAATTACCAGCAACAGTTTCATTATAATCACCATTGGATATCATCATCATAATTAAATCAGTAAACATTTACTCAAAACACAAGACAAATGCCATCAAAGTAATATTCACATCTTAATGGATATAAATCCAATTCGTGATATAACTCAAACAGAAAGTTGATAGGAATAACACTATTGGGTCATTCCATGTCAAGTGTCCTAAAATCAAAAGTGGTTCCCACTCGACCATCTCAGATTTTGTTCAAAATTTGCACATACATGCATATACGTGCACATACATTTATTAGGTTACTGTGCAAAATGTTGGCTCGATTCGTGTGGTGGCTTGAGAGCTAGGGCCATCTGAGTGGACCTATGCCATGTCATGAAGCACGCTGTGCAAAGAATTTGGTATAACCTTGTGCTTTAACTGTAATGTCTATTACCTTGAATTATTTTATACGAATACAACTTTTGTGCTGAATGCAACTATAGCATTTAAATTGCTTGGAAATTATTACCACTTATGGTATTTGGTCTGAAAGTGCTTTACAAAGTTTGACACAGAAGATTTATGCCATACTTTAACCATCGTTTACTACAAGGCAAAAGCAGCTGGGACCTTGGTTTTCAGGCTGTCAACTAACAATCAGGTCCACATTATACTGCACCAGTATTACTCTCTATGAGTTAATAGTTCAGATTTTACTGACACTCCTTCTGAGCAAAAAATTAAAAATTGCAAATTTTAGCATTTTTCAGGGCCAGTTTTCAATATGTCTGTCATCTCTGATCTTATTTTTACTGATACCAGTGGAAAGAGCACATTTGTTTCTACAAGAGACATAAAAAAGTAAAATGGTAATTTTCCATATAAGGTCTTTAAAATAGCCTTAAATTACCTTAGCTGTTCTGTGTACTGGTGTGTTACAGCACAGTTTTTGCTTCATATTTGAAGAGAAAAATTATACGCTCAGACTGGGACTCGAACCCAGGACCTTTGGCTTTCTAGACCAATGCTCTACCGACTGAGCCATCTGGGCCAGTTCCAATATAAATGCAAATTTTTCTCTTATATATGTTGTCAATTCCTGTGCATCATTTGCTATGAAACTTTGCTTCTATCTTTGCAAATGGTGGCTTCTTTATTAAGAAGACATTTATTTGGGAATTTTACATTACATTATAAAGCCAGTATGACTTCTTTTGATGTTTTTATTATTCATTTCATACATATCAATGATGGATAAATCCTATTTGAAGAGAAAAATTATACTCTCAGACTGGGACTCAAACCCAGGACCTTTGGCTTTCTAGGCCAATGCTCTACCAACTGAGCCATCTGGGCGAGTTCCGATCCAAATGCAATTTTTTCTTTTATACTGGGAATTGACAACATATATAAGAGAAAAATTTCTTTGTGATATGACCTTGATGTTAGAGTACAGGGTGGACCGCTCGAATGGACCTAATTTCAATTGCTTGTTACTGGCAAACGGTTGAAGATAGAAACTTAAAACAACGTTCATAGTACAGAAAAACTCACCAAGTTTCGAATCCTGTCGGTAGATGGCACAAAGATACGTTTCTCGTTCTTAGATTTAATTGTTTGTGAAAATGGCGACTCCGCAGATGAAAGCGCAAGCTGTTTTGTGGTATGCGGAGTTTAAATCAATCATTAGAGTTCAAAGGGAGTTCCGGCGTGTGTTTAACCGTGATGCTCCAACTGCTAGAAGCATAAAGAAGTGGCGTGATACATTATTAGCTACAGGATCTGTGTTGAAGAAGCATGGTGGTGGTCGCAGAGCATCCGATGAAATGGTAGCAAATGTTCAAGCCGCATTTGAGCGAAGCCCCGGAAGTCATTAAGAAGAGCTTCGCGGGAACTTCAAATACCAAAATCGACATTACAACGGATTGTCCACAAACGCCTCAAACTGCACGCATATAAAGTGCAGTTAGTGCAACGTCTGGAGCCGAATGACATGCCGAAACGAGTGGAATTCGCCAATACGATGCTGGACCGTCTCGGCGCTGATCCTGACTTCATGACCAAGATTTTCTTCTCGGACGAAGCCACTTTCCATTTGTCAGGCAAGGTAAACCGGCATAATGTGCGGATCTGGGGATCGGAGAATCCTCACGCTATTCAAGAGCATGTTCGTGATAGTCCGAAGATGAATGTTTGGTGCAGTTTGTCACATAATAAGGTCATTGGACCGTTTTTCTTCGCCGAGAAAAACTGTTCGTGGTACCACATATCTTGACATGCTGGAGCAGTTCTTCTTTCCACAAATTGAACAACTGCAGCCTAACATCGTTTTCCAGCAAGATGGTGCTCCTCCCCACTGGTCCAATGAAGTTCGTACGACTTTGGACAACATTTTCCCTGGCCGTTGGATTGGTAGGGGAGGACCAATCGCGTGGCCCCCGAGATCTCCCGATTTAACACCACTGGATTTCTTTCTCTGGGGCTATGTCAAAGATAAAGTTTACACCACCCCAGTCAAAGACCTTCGTGATCTTCGTGAGCGCATCATAGAGGCTATTGAGAACATTCCAGAAGACATACTCCAACGTACTTGGCAAGAAATTGTTCATCGCTTTGATATCGTCACAGTGACTGCTGGGGCTCATATAGAGATGTGGTGATCTGGATATCAAAACTTGGTGAGTTTTTCTGTAATATGAACGTTGTTTTAAGTTTCTATCTTCAACCGTTTGCCAGTAACAAGCAATTGAAATTAGGTCCATTCGAGCGGTCCACCCTGTATATAAATAAGAACGAAATAAAACAAACACATGCACAAGGAAATATGTGTTTTTCTGCATGTTAAGAGCTGCTTTGTTGGGTGGAGAATTGTGGATAATACAGTGGCGGTTCCAGAGAGGGGGCCTGCCCCCCCAGAAATTTTTAAGATAAATTATGGGAGTAATAAATTAACTACTATCGTGTACTTAAATCATCAAATAAACCTCGGTGCATAAATTAGCAAAGAGCTTTGCTGACCGACAACGAGTGAACTCGTGATCGATGCGTTTTTGTTTACATAGTCAGTGGTGACATGAGATAGATTCCGAGAAAAAATTGCCGGTCAAAAATATGTTAATATTGAACGAAAAAAATTGGCACCAGTGCCTCCCACTATATCTTGGTATCATGCACAGCGACTATTTTTCTCAGTCCTCATTGTTAGTTTATGCGATCAGCATAAAAAAGATGATGGTAATATTTGTTTTGTGTTAAATGATATCGTGGAATTTTTTTCTTGTTTAGTGTTTGTATTTTTATTCCAGTACAAGAATGAAAAATAATAAGTACGAAGGAAAATTCATTAACTAGTGTAAATACTTAATACTAATAAGGTTAATGTACAGGCAAGATTCTCTCATTTCAAACCTAAATGTTATTGTTTTTATTTCCTTAGTACATACAAATTTATAATTCTGCCAAATTTTTCTCAGCCTCAATCTCTATTTTAGAAAAAATATAAAAAATGGAACTATACTGCTGCTCAAAATTAAAGATCGGCTTCTTATCCTCGAAAAAAAAAAAAGGGGGGGTAGTTTTAGTGTCTGAATCAGTAATGCGATTATTTTTTTCGTCCACTTTGATTTTTTTTTTTTTTCAGTATAAAGTAGAAGAAGCAGAGCGCCAAAAAGTGTCAAGTGTCAAAGTTTGGAAGTTTGCACGCGACGAACAATTTTTTTTTTTCCGGACAAATCGAACAACGGATTCTGGTAGGTAATTCCTCCCCTTTCGTATCATTTTTTAAACTTTACTGTACGATTTTTTTTACTGAATTACGTGCGATAAATTAAGGAATGGTACTTTTTACTTATAACGCCTATAACTTCTGAACGAGTAATCGTAGCACATTTCTAGAATGTGCTTCGGAAAGCTGAGGAAATTTGCTGTCGAATATTTGGAGAGATTGTTTTCCATTGTTTAAAATCCACCTGAAATTACTTGCAGAGCAGAGAAGACACGTTTTGCGAAATGTCTACAATACAAATTCATTGTAGTTTAGCATCAATGAAAATATTCACAACTTTGGAAAAAAAAAACTTTTTTTCTAATCTGATAATGAAATCTAAATTATACCGCCAGCATTAGCATTAACCAAACTTGTGAATATTGTCATTGATACTAAAATGCAATGAGTTTGTTTCTCACCAAATATTCGAATGAAGGCAAATTCCCTCAGCTTTCGGAAAGCACTTACTAGAAATGTTCTACGATTTTTCTTGATTTATCGCACGTAATTCAGTAAAAAAAAATCGTTCAGAATAGCTTGAAAAACGAAACGAAAGTGGAGGAATTACCCAACCAGAATCTGTTGTTCGATTTGTCAGAAAAAAATTGTTCGTCGCGTGCAAACTTCCAAACATGACGACAATTTTTGGCGCTCTACTTTTCCACTTTATACTGAAAAAAAAAAAAAAAAAAAAAGTCATCAAAGTGGACGAAATAAGTAATCAAAGGTGATCCAGAAACTAAAATCCTTAAGCTTCAAGATACTTTTTTGAATTTTTTCGATCTTTTTCGCGAAGATACAGCCATTTAAGATTACCTATTTTTTTAGGGTCTAAATTTCCCTTACAGAGTTTGAGGATTTTTGTAGTAAGGACCAAGACAATTAAGTTTAGCATAGGAACTCTTGTCTGGAAACGTGCTGATTTTCCGCTACACGCAAAATCACACGCTTTTCGGCGCCACTCACTAGGTATTCCATATGTCATTCCCGCTCACCTGATGTTATATGTCCACTGCAAGTTTATTTAAGTGCTATTCAGTTGAGTTTGTGATCCGCCCAGATACGTTTTCACTTGCACAGTAGTAATTCTTAATGACAGTACAAGGTATACGTCTCCATTGGTACTGTGTTGCTGTTATCCATGACATACACAGGCAGACATGGTGTTATTCTACAGTGAAGCTCGGTGCAATGGCAGGCCGATTGCTTGGCCTGCACATTCTCCCGACTTGACCTCACTAGACTTCTAGCTGCAGAGTAACATGAAAAACCTTAATTTACGAGACTCCTGTAGAATCCGAGGAAGACCTACTAGTATGAGTTATGGTTGCTGCGGATGTTGGAGGACCAGAGATTGGTGATTGTGTGTACGAGAACTTGGTACAGAGGTACTGCATCTGTATTGAAGTCGGCAGTCGTCACATCGAACCCTTGTTGTAAGTGGTCCATAGGCAGCAGGAGTCGGAGAGAGCAACATGTGTTGTAATGGTATTTTGTGTGTAATGGAAAACAGCAAGTTTCTGGATGTGGGTTCCTATGTTAAATTTAATTATCTTGGTCCCCTCTATAAGCCCGCAAACTCTGTAAGGGGAATTTAGACTCACACGCATATATATATAACAAAAAATGTTAGTATTACATATGCTTAGTTTATTGTTTGGTCTTATGACAAAATATAAATGTTGTGATATTATGTTTAATGACTAAATACTGCTTAAAATAATTTAAATAATAAATTTATTAGCATGCTAAAATTTACAATTAATTTATTTGCTAATTTACACGGACCCATGCACCCCCCAAAAATCTACATGGACCCATGCCCCCCCCCCGAAAAATCTGTTCTGGAACTGCCCTTGGGATAATATGTCTACCAGTTAGTAACAATTAACTTGATGTAGAATGAAAGATGTTTCCACACTGACTAAAGTCTTAAATCATTATACCATATAATTTAAAATATGTGAGAAACAAGCACACTTTATATGGGCTAAACTAGAAAAATAAAATACTGTAATGTATATGAATTTTCTTATTTCAGACAAAGAACAACAGACGAAGCTGGGACATTCACTCTTGGCATGGAAATGAAACATCTAATGTGAGTTATCTTACTAATAAGCAGTAGCATCTATCATTTAAAAGTATTGAAAATATTTCATAAGCAGGTTCAAAAAGGTTATACTGTAGTCATAATTTAGTCCATCCCCCTTTTTATGGATTGGATGTACCATATTTTGAGATATATAATATTTATAACAATTTTGTAATAAAAAGAAAAATAGTTTTAAATATGTAATGTACTAGGAAAATTAACATTGCTTGACATTTTAAAATATATTTACTTATAAAATAAATATATACCACTACTCATTATGAGTTGTATCTAAGGTAAAATCATTCTCTCACACAATAGGCCCAAGTTTTTATTTTTTGAAGTTTTTCAGAATTTTCCTCAAATTGTATCAGGAAATTTGAATCATAACTTCTTGAAAACCACTTTCTTCGTAATTATCATTAGATCATTATAGTTTTTTTTTCCCCCAAATACCATGAGATAGCATCAATTAAATGAGAATTAAAATCCCAATGCAGAGGTTTCTGTTGGGATAGAGTCCAGATGAATTGATATTTTGTTAAGGATTTCTGGTACTAAGAATTTAATATAAAGAAGTCTTTAATAGATTAAATATGGTATTACTTTTCAGGATGAATCAGCTGTTGCTGCGATGAAAATGGTGGAGCTAGACAATTTGTTAGGAGGTGGCCCTGTGCAGCATCGTGAAGATCAAGGCGAGGAGTCCCAGATGTTCCGCAACTACTTCCCCAATGGTAACATTAATTTTATTCCCATATTCATAAAAACTGTATCTCTCATGATTCTCCAACGCTTAAAAACAAAGTGGGCAAAAAAAAAAGGGCAATTTTAAAATTGGTTATTTCAAATGAATGCTACACATTGTTGTTATATTTAGAATTATTCAATTGTTACATTTCATCAAAATCCCACAACAATTTATTATATATTTAAATATATAACATGTTCTAACAAGGGAACTGTCAACCTTTGCATGTTGAAACTACATTGAAATATTTCCCAGAGTAGCATTATGATGTACCAAAGCTGTGTCCAGAAAATGATCTGCCACTTTTAATTGCAAGACACTAAAATCCAGTGCCAAATCTCTCATTTAAACTATGAAGTAACAGACTCCAGACTTGGTGGATTGAATAATTTTCACAACCTGTGTTTGCATTGCTGCACTCCCTCTATTCATCAGGGACGTCCATCAGCTTTGCACAGTTGGTTGATATTTCTGGATTTAATTTCTGTGCCTTGCAGTTGAAAGCAGCAGATATACAGGGTGATTACAAATGATTGGAGCGATTTCATGATTTTATGGTAGCTGTAGTATTCGACATATTTTCACGAACTTTTACAGATACATAGAGCAACTTCCCAGGTTTTTTTTGAGATGTTACAGGTGCTCCATATGCTCCCCCTTGGTGATTCTGCAGATATCAAGTCTGTAATCAAGTTCGTCCCATACTCGACGTAACATGTCCCTATTAATTTGTTCAAAGGCATTGATTATGCGAGCTCGCAGTTCTGGTAAGTCTACTGGTAAAGGAGGCACAAACACTGAATCTTTCACATACCCCCAAACAAAAAAATCGCACGGCGTCAAATCGGGGGAGCGTGGAGGCCATGACAACAATTTCTGATCATTCTCTCCACTGCGACCGATCCATCGGTTTGGCAATCTCATGTTTAAAAATTCACGAACATCGTGATGGAAGTGTGGTGGAGCACCATCCTGCTGGTAGATGAAGGTCTCACTGTCGGTCGTCAGCTGCGGCATGAGCCAATTTTCCAGCATGTCCAGGTACACGTGTCCTGTAACGTTCTGCTCGCAGAAGAAAAAAGGGCCATAAACTTTGAACTGAGAAACCGCACAGAACACACTAACTTTTGGGGAGTCGCGAATGTGCTGCACAATAACGCGGGGATTTTCTGTGCCCCAGATTCGCACATTGTGTTTGTTCACTTTGCCATTCACAAAGAATGTTGCTTCGTCACTGAAGACAAGTTTCTCACAAAAACCATCCTCATCCATAAACTGCTGCATTTGTGTACAAAATTCAAACCGACTCACTTTGTCAATGGGCGTAAGGGCTTGTAGAAATTGCAAGTGGTAAGGTTTATGCTTCAATCTTTTCCGCAAGATCTTCCAAACGGTCGGTTGTGGAATGTTCAGCTCTCTGCTCGCTTTTCGTGTTGATTTCTGTGGGCTACGTGTGAAACTCATCCGCACACTCTCAACCTTTTCTTCACTCACTGAAGGACGACCCGTTGATTTCCTTTTACAGAGGCATCCTGTAGCTTTAAATTGCGCATACCATCGCCGAATGGAGTTGGCACTCGGTGCATCTTTCTCGAACTTCGTTCTGAAGTGTCGTTGCACAGTTATCACAGATTGAGTTGAATGAAATTCAAGCACAGCATATGCTTTCTCCTCGCCTGTCGCCATCTTTGATAACTGCTGCGCTCTCTCGGTTTAAAGCTGAAACACGGCTGCGAGAGAAAACAAAAAAAAAACCTTATGAGTTTTTATACATAACTTTAAAGTTCTGTGAAGATATGTCAAATAAGATCGCTACAATAAAATCATGAAATCGCTCCAATCATTTGTAATCACCGTGTATTTTATTGACACTACCTTAGTA
Source organism: Diploptera punctata (assembly GCA_030220185.1). NCBI lineage: Eukaryota > Metazoa > Arthropoda > Insecta > Blattodea > Blaberidae > Diploptera > Diploptera punctata. Next base: position 118,635 of record JASPKZ010003830.1, on the reverse strand, counting down.
CATCACAACGCCTCTCTGGGAGAAATTTCAAGGTATGTTTTCAGCATACAATGGTTGACAGTTCCTTATAAGATAAATATGCAGTCCCATAAGGCATGGGAATGGAGGAAGCTTCACAAAGAAGAACTCCATAATATTATTGTTATTATAATATTATCAGTTAAGCAGTTGGTAATGGGCATAATGTACCAGTGGTATGAATATGTGAGAGTATGAATACTTTTAAAATTTTAGTTGAAGAATCCTTGGAGAGAAGACCATTAGTAAGGTCTAAATGTAGGTGGGAGGATCATATTTGGATGGATCTTAGGGAAATGGATTTTTTTGAGATATGAGCTGAATTTGGTGGGTGAGGATAGGGACCAATAGTGATCTCAGTGAATGAGAAATTGTATCAATTTCATAAGCCTTAGAGTCAATACTAATAAAATTCATTGTTAAAACCGTTGAGGTGGAGAGTCATAAAATAAGTTAAAATACCTCCTTAGGTAAAATCCATCGTCCTCAACTTTTAAAATATGTGATCTTTATGCCTGTAGGCCTTTCAGGACATCCACCCCATCTTCAGCAGTTCATTTTTTGCTACAGCATCCAGGTTGATGTTTGATGCTGCTGGTCCTCACGACAAAGCCACATTAGGACCAGCAGCATCAAACATCAACCTGGATGCTGTAGCGAAAAATGAACTGCTGAAGATGGGGTGGATGTCCTGAAAGGCCTACAGGCATAAAGATCACATATTTTAAAAGTTGAGGACGACGGATTTTACCTAAGGAGGTATTTTAACTTATTTTATTTTATAAGCCTTACAGTAAATAAGAGAGTACTATTATGTTATATTTGATACAACTATAGTAATCAATAAAGAAAATTAAGATTGTAATGCATATAGTAAAATGATTATGTAAATGGAACGTTATTTAATTTCCTAATGCAAAAGTAGCATATGTAATGTCAAAGCAATATTACTAGATCCCACAAAAATATATTTTTTAAATCATATTTACAAAAGTCCAAACAACTTGTTTTTAATTGATTGAAGAAAAAAATCTTACTATTTGCAATCTTAACTTTCAGATATAAAAATCCACTTTATAGTAATAAGAAACATGCAAACATGAAAAATTGGAGAGAACATGCATTTGTTAATTACATAACATGTCAAGAAGTGCCAAGTCCATATGGTCTGATGGTTATCTTGCTCACCTTTGTTTCCAAACTTTGTGAATTCAAACCTGGCCAGGTCAATGGATTATTTTTCAGAGCATAAAAATCCTGAGCATGACATCTTTTGGAAGGCAAAGTCATTGGTCCTATCTTGTGGATTTGCAATGCATAACATTTTTTGAAGTTTAAAATAAGAAGGCTCTGAACAAAATTTGTTGGTCTTCTCATGCCCAGCTTTGAATTATGATGCTAATGACATAAAGAGCATCATTAAATAAAGTATAAAATTGGCAACTGGAGCAATACTGTAAGCTGTAATGCTACCAGTTTATTATTTTATTGCTCTATCATATTGATTTGACCCAAAATATAGGGGACACCCATGTAACTGTAAATTTGCCTTTCTCTGAATTGTTCATGCAGGAACCATACTCTACTATACCCTGTCCGCTCTTAAAGTGATCCTCGTAAAAACAAAACCATGTGATCTGCTCACTTTTCATTGGTTATGGACACCAATGTACGCTGTAGAAGCAATAAGTACGTGAAAAATTAGTTCCCTTCATTAAATTAAAAATATGTCCTCTGAATATTGTTCGTGAATGAAAATAATAATATTCAAAACATACAAAATATTCTAAAATATACCTAATCAATAATTAAAACTTAAAATAGTTTATTACTTATGGGTGATGCATTTGAGTCATGCTTCAGTTGAGTCTCATGAAACAAAATGGCTGAAAGTATGGAGTCTTCTGTTGCTGTGTTGTCATCTCCCTGTCAAAAGTGACAGTAATTGTGGCGCGATTGGCAAAAGGATAATGCTTCTACAACATACGTCGGTGTCCATAACCAATGAAAAGCGAATAGGAAACATGGTTTTTTGTTTTGATGAGGATCTCTTTAAGAGTGGACAGGGTATACACATTTTTAAATTCAGAATATTACCTCACAATTTCCATTGTACAGTATAAGGATTGGGTAACATTGGCATGATAAAAAAATGATTTTCACAAATGGTATGATAAATTCTTAGTAGGCCTATTAATATTAACTGGGTTTGATATTAACAAAGGATGTGTGTATAATCTGTATAATTTTGTTAACCAGTTATATAATTAATTTATAGGAATTGAGTATCTTCCTGGTGGTGTGGCAAGCGGTCTGAGACATGTACCTCGTCCAAACTAAAGGTAATTCTCACTCTAAATCATTATAATTATTTATATAAGTAAATTTTAAGATTTCTTTCTTCTCTTTCTATACTGGACATTTCTACCTATATGGGTTGTTGGTCATCTGACACAGCTTTCTCCATACATCTTTATCCATTCAGTTTAATTTACTCATTTCTGTCGACCTTACATTTAGGATCACTTTTCTGATCCAACTACACCGTTCTTCATCTTCTGAACTTTCTATTCCATTCTCTATTTTCATCTGCATAGATATTCTTGGCAAATGTTTAACTCTACAGATTAAATGTAGGCCTATATTACAAAACTTCTAGAGAATGAAAAAAAAAAAGAATTATTAAATTAACCCTTCAGGACCAAAGAACAATATTAACTATGTCCTTGTTAAGTCTCTTAAAACTACTGGTAAACTTGTAAATAGGGACAATCCAGGCCCTATGTTCTCATAGCTACTGCCCACCTGTATCTTATATGATCTTTTAAACCTTAATAAGTAATTATATTTATAATAAGTAATTCAATTATGGATGTTCCTTAATTGGCAACCACTTCAGAATCATTGAAAATCATCCTCAGTTGCCATGATAACTAAAGTCACACTTTAGATAGATGACTGTTGGTTTTAAGTACATAGGCAAATGCTGAGTCTCAGAACTCTTGGTTTGCTCTTTTACTTGCTGAATCGTACCCTGTGTGTATTGTTAGTTCGAAATGAGTATACATAAATGGAAACCTAAATTACACATTCAATAAAAATAATTTACATGTGATAGATATGGTGGGTTCATGTAAAATGTTTCTTTTTTGTGTTTTGTTCTCATTTATTTGATTGAGTTCTTTCAGAAAAAAATCCACAAGCTACTTCAGCTTATATTTCAATTTTGTATTTAGAAGATTGGAAATTGAAATATTAAACTTTTGTCAATTGCAATTATGAATAGTGAAAATAACATTAACCATGATTTAAGGGAGATAAATTATACAGGAGATGATTGGAAAACATTGGCTCAGTACAGGGATATTTAGAGTGCTGATGTCGGGGGGTTTATAGTGCCAGTGAGTTTAGTTAGTTTATAAACTTCCAGTAGGAAAACGTGAGGGATAGCAAACAAGTAGGTAGACCATGAATGAGCTGAGGGAATAACATTAATCACGATTTGAGGGAGGTAAATTATACAGGGGTCCTGCACCGTAGCCGAGTGGTTAAGGCAAGAAGCCTTGGCGCAGGGCTATGGGACTTACGCTGGTTGAAGTCCCCATGGTGGAAGAAATGTTCTGTTGGAATTTCAGCCAGTATGGGACCGGTGCCCACCCAGCATCGTGAGGCATTTGGGTAGCTACAATAAGTAGTGACTCCAGGTTGACAAGACCAGCTATAATGGCTGGGGGACCCGACATGCTTGACCACATGTCATCCCTACACTGACTAGATGATCATCTACCTCTGTGATTAACACATGTGGATATGAGGCCAGCAGCGGGCTGGTAGGCCAAGAGCCTTCTAGGCCTGTCGTGCTTGGAGTTTTGGAGAGAGAGAATTATACAGGGAATGATTATAAAACCCTTAGTTCAAGATAGAGATATATGGAGAATTTTGTATCTGCACAACCATGAATCTCTATACGGAGCTAGGAATTTTAGTTACAATATTTTTGTGCACTAAACTGTTTTATATTATCAGGTATTTTCTTGGCATTCACTTTCTGTTTTGGTATGCTGGTTATTGGCAAAAAAAAAAAAAAAAAAAAGAAAGGAAACGTAGATGAATGATAGTGATATCATGCTAATAAAAGTGTATTCTGAACCAAAAAATGGAAATTGTTTAATTTCATTGCAACATATTGATTGCTGATCACCGTGATTGGTTAGTTTCATTTCCAGCCTCCTTTTGAAGTGCACATTAATTTATGAACTTTTCACATAATGGGAACATTTTCATGTAGAAACTTATTTGAAATATTTAGCCTAATGGACAAGAGGGAAATGTAATTATATTAGCTCGACATTTGGACCCAGATTCTTTACTATTGCCCTGAAATGAAATACCACCATAAACACTTTTGTTTCCTTAGTTTAATTTTTGCATAATTAAAATGCAGCAAAAGGAGTAAAATAAATAAATGTATTAATTAAATTAAATTAATTAATTTAATTTAATTAAAAGAGAAAGAAAAAGTGCAAAAATGCTCTGGCTTTGATGAAAGGTGCTGGCATTTGAATAAAAGGTGCAACGAAAATGCAGTTAGGTGCATTTTGATGTGACATTTTAAATTTAACATTTTCCATTACTGGACATTTTTGTTTTGAAAATAAAAATTCAATGTTCAACATTAATTTTTCTTTTCAAAACAGTTAAGTGTGTATGTTTAATGTATTCTTGCAAGACATACCAATTTGACTATTTTAAAAGAAAAAAAAGTTTAGGTGCGACATCTAAATTCTAAGCTCTATGTAATTAATTAGTTTATTACATCATTCAGAGATTTTAAGTTTAATTTTTAATTTAAATTTTTATTGTCTCAAATGGTTAAACATTCAAGTATCCATCCATAGTAATTCTGCCTGATGGCAGGTCCTTCACTGCAATCATAGCATTTTCATGCTATGCTTGCAACTTTACTAGGAAATTGTAGGTGTGGTAGCTTCCTGTTGCTTTCCACACCGGTAAAGGATGATGATGAGGGCCATATGATTTTGGAGACTGTTTGGGCCTTGAAGTTTTCCTGACATTTGTCTTACAGGTGAGGAAAAACCCCGATAAAATCCTCATCCAGAATAACTGCCCCGACTGGGGATCGAACCCGGACCCGCTGTGTGACAAGGCAGCATGCTACCTCGAGACCACAGTGGTGGACACATTCAAGTATAGTGAGCAGATAATAAATAGTATTAAAATTTGAAAGAAGTCCTACTGGCTTTATAAAATAGAATTCCCAATAAATGTCTTCTTAAATAAGAAGCCGCAGTTTGCATAATCGAGCAAAGGATCGTAGCATTTGGCAATCGGGAATTAACAATTTATAAGAGAAAAATTTGCATTTAGATTGGAGTGCTCAGGTGGCTCAGGGTAAGAGCATTAGCCTAGAAAGTCGGGGGTCCTGGGTTCAAACCCCAGTCTGAGCATATAATTTTTCTCTTCATATATAGTATTAAAATTGATGATCTTGAAGAAGATTTCCTGGCTGTTGGCCGTGGTCTCGAGGCTTGAAGTTCCCTGACATTTTGCCAGAGACTGAATCCAGCATCCTCAAGGGTTGTCTTGATCTTCTTCAAGATCATCATATTAACTCCGGCCATGAAAGCCTAAGTCAAAGTATTAAAATTATCACTCATCTGGTATCCAAGTTTCGCTAGACACCAAGTACAGTGCAATTGAATTATATAATTTCATTATTTATTTTACCACATACTTATATTCAAAGACCATTATATTAAATTAAACTACTATTACATTATTAAAATTTCTTTGAAATATGTAAAAGTGTATCTATGCATATGAAAATTTGTCATCAAAATGATTTTTCTCAAGAAGTTGGATATTAGTAAGTATAGCTCTATATTTAAAGAATAAGAGGATGATGTAATAACCATACATATGATAAAGCTATTAGACTAATTGCCTGAGCTGTTTTTGCAATTTAATCAAGGCTTAACAGTTAACTCCCATTAAATACAGGGCTATTCAAGAAGAAGGAACAGATTTCAAACATTTATTTTTTCCAAACTGTAAAAAAATAGAAACACAATTCCAACGTTCCTGAAAAGAGAAAAGTTCAAGTTTCACTATTTTATGCATTCAGTATGAGCACCATGTGTCACACAACAAATATCAAAACGATGACTCCTTTCTTGCCACATACGATTCAGCTAGTCTCTAGTTACCGAATTCATAGCTTCAACAATTCAATGTCGCAGATTTTCAAAGTGTCAGGGATAGGGGGAATAAAAACACGGTCATCTATGTAAAACCCACAGATAAAAATTATACACAGGGTGGTCCACCGGTGATGAAATTGATCTTCTGCTCCTCTTCTTCCAATCCAACGTTCTGGAATGGTGTTATTCGGGTAATGTCGGACGTGGTTAGAGAAATGTAGCACTGATGGAAACTTCAAACTTTTCTCTTTCCATGAACGTTGGAATTGTTTCTATTTTTTTTGTAGTTTGGAAGAAATAAATGTTTGAAGTCTGTTCCTTCTTTCTGAATAGCCCTGTATTATAATTATTTTTAACTCAGTCCTAGTAATACTTAATAAATAGTAATGTATATAAGTAGTGTTTGTGTTGGTAATGCTGTAGTGTTATAATTGCAGGTAGTGGAGGAGATAGCACCATGGTTGGCAGCACCAACGTGATCTGACTTGCAACACACATAATCATTCTTTTCTTTCTAATGCTTACATTCCAGTTCACAGAATTATATATTTTATTCCATTTATAGGAATACAATTTATTTTGCATTTAAAATTACTTTTTAGAAATAAAATGCAAGTCTTAAAATTGTAATTAATGTGGATTCTGCAGAAAACCTTTCCTTAATTTTCTCTCCATCAGTTCCTGTACCAGAATTAATATACAGAGTGTATATGAACTAAAGCAATAAATTAATTTAAACCAAAGAAATTTAACTTCAGATTTTCTAGTTATCAGTTGTTTACATTTGATAACAATAAATAGGGGTATAGGATGTAGAGGGTGAATTCATGCTCAATTTAAGGACTAGATATACCGGTAATTTTATTAGTATGATCAAATATCTGTTTTTTAAAGTTTAACTTTAAAATATTTATTCTCTATATGCCTATTATTTTACAGATTCTGTGGAAGTTAAATTTTAGAAATATAATTATTAGTTCTTGCTATTTGTATTTCCTCCAATCTGTATTTAAGGTCTGAAGCCATTTCGTATCACTCCTACATTATTTTTATTATTGGATTATGAGCATCAAATTTAAACAACCTTAAGAACTGACTGTTCTGGTTCTTTTGTCTGAGACATAAATTACAATTTTACCATTAATCATGTATGTAAAAGTAAATTTGAAGAGAAAAATTTTCGCCTAGACCGGGACTCGAACCCGGGACCCTTGGCTTTCCGGGCCAAGTGCTCTACCAACTGAGCTACCGAGGCGAGTTACGATCTAGACGCAAATTTTTCTCTTATATACGTTGTAATTCCCTATCGCCAAATGCTTTTGAAACCATTGTTTCTATCTTTGCAAATGGCGGCTTCTTAGTTAAGAAGACATTTATTGGAAATTTAACGTTACTTTAAAAGCCAGTAAGGCCTCTAATGATGTTTTTATTATTAATTTAACATTTCTCAATGAAAGATAAATTAAATTTGAAGAGAAAAATTTTCGCCTAGACCGGGACTCGAACCCGGGACCCTTGGCTTTCCGGGCCAAGTGCTCTACCAACTGAGCTACCGAGGCGAGTTACGATCTAGACGCAAATTTTTCTCTTATATACGTTGTAATTCCCTCATTAGAGGCCTTACTGGCTTTTAAAGTAATGTTAAATTTCCAATAAATGTCTTCTTAACTAAGAAGCCGCCATTTGCAAAGATAGAAACAATGGTTTCAAAAGCATTTGGCGATAGGGAATTACAACGTATATAAGAGAAAAATTTGCGTCTAGATCGTAACTCGCCTCGGTAGCTCAGTTGGTAGAGCACTTGGCCCGGAAAGCCAAGGGTCCCGGGTTCGAGTCCCGGTCTAGGCGAAAATTTTTCTCTTCAAATTTAATTTATCTTTCATTGAGAAATGTTAAATTAATAATAAAAAACATCATTAGAGGCCTTACTGGCTTTTAAAGTAATGTTAAATTTCCAATAAATGTCTTCTTAACTAAGAAGCCGCCATTTGCAAAGATAGAAACAATGGTTTCAAAAGCATTTGGCGATAGGGAATTACAACGTATATAAGAGAAAAATTTGCGTCTAGATCGTAACTCGCCTCGGTAGCTCAGTTGGTAGAGCACTTGGCCCGGAAAGCCAAGGGTCCCGGGTTCGAGTCCCGGTCTAGGCGAAAATTTTTCTCTTCAAATTTAATTTATCTTTCATTGAGAAATGTTAAATTAATAATAAAAACATTATGTAAAAGTAGTTCCGTCTCTAATTTTTAAAATAGAGAAAATAAATTAAATAAATTAAAATAAGTATTATATAGCACATGTCTATGTAAGTTATATAGGATAATTTTAAAATATACAATTACAATTTCAATAGATTGAATAAGCATTGTTATATTTTACATTGGAATTTCAGTTGTTTAAAATGGCTGTTTCTATATATTATAAAACACTGGAAAGCAAAGTATTTGAAAAGTGGAGAGAACAAATTATTTTGAATGTTTTTAAACACTTTAATGAGAATATCCTACATTAGCAATTGAGAATGTGGTGAAAGAGAAAAGGTTGAACACCCAACTATACCAATTCCGAGCTAAGTTCCAGTTATACTGTAAACAAACTTGCATAAGGTATTACTTAGCCGACACTGCCTATTGGGGGAAATGTGGTGATACTTTTACCTGTCATATGACTGAACTTGGTATGGAGCTGTCATCAATAGAAACATTGTTCTTCTCACTGAAGGATTAAATTAATAATGAAAACTTCAATAGAAGCCCTACTGACTTTTAAAAGTAGTGTTTAAATTCCTAATGAATGTCTTCTTAAATAAGAAGCCTCCATTTGCATAGATAGAAGCCAAGGCTTCAAGCATTTGGTGCGCAGGAATTACAACGTATATAAGAGAAAGATTTGTGTCTAGATTGGAACTCACCCCAGTAGCTCAGTTAGTAGAGCATTGGTACGGACAGCCAAAGGTCCCATGTTTGAGTCTCGGTCTGAGCGAAATTTTTTGTCTTGAAATTTATATATGGTCTAACTAATCAGACGTTTATGCTTTTTCTTGATGTCGGTAGATATCCTTTATTTACAATTTCATTATGAGCAGAACACATGCTCCATGCTGACTCACTTGTAAATTCTGCTGTTATTTTCATCACATCCTCAATGGCGAATGTAGGATTTGTTTCACTAACTCATTGAAAACATTCAAAATTATTTATTCTCTCTGATTTTCATATGCATTACATTCCAAATATTTATTATTATACAGAAGCGGTCATTTTAAACAACTGAAATTCCAATGTATTCTACATTGTGCATATGTAAGAATATAAAAATTCTCATTTAAACTAATAAAATTGTAATTATATGTTTCACAATTCTCCTATATAACTTATATAGATATGTGCTAGATAAAACATTTTTTTTTTTTACTTTTCTTACTTCAAATGTTAGATAGGGAACTACATTTTCTAACATGCTTAATGATAAAACCTTTATTTGACCAATGAAAATGCAGTCTTAGATCTGCTTTGTTTATATTACAAATATGACTTACTTTGGAAGAGGTATATAGTAGACATAACAGCCTTGTGTATAAGGATGGTATAATTTTTTACAAGCTCAGAGAGAAGTTCAACACAGGAAGAAGGGACAAAAAAATTCATTGGTAGTAGAACCCAAAAATCTGCATAAGGAATCAAACAGCACTCTTAAAATCAAATATCATCTAGAAGGACTTAACATTATATTCTTAATTATGACCCATTTTATAACAATTTGAAATCTGGGTAGCTCTTTTTTGCAAGATTGTCCCTGAAATCTTGAAATTCAGTAATGTCATTATTTTTCTTACTATTTTAATTTATATTTTGGTTTCAGTTGATTTAACAACATGTTTAAATATAAAAAATGAAAATGGCTAAATTAGCAAAATGCAGAAACAAAGCTGTCAATAAAACAAACAACAAAGGAAGAGTGAAAGTAAAATAATAGCATTAACTGAAACTAAATTATTTATAACTGATTGTGATTTTTTTTTCCTCAGCTGATTATTTATTTCAGACTCTGAAAATGCATTATGATGATTGAAATAAATAAAATGAAAATTATTTATGGCATTCCACATTCTTTTTTTTATAATTTGTTACAGTGAATCTTACTATATATTATAACCTAGATTCTGCTGTGTGAAGAAATAGGCACAATCAAAATCAACTGTGTACATTGAAGTTATAATTATGATAACACTAATGATTGTTTTCATGGTAAAGCACTGTATAGCAGTGTGGAAATATAACAGAAACATATTTCTGTTTAAATTACTTTTTTAAAGAATTAACACTAGGAGGTATTATTTATTTAGGTACAATTTAATATTCACCTCATATTCTTCTTTTTCTTCTTCTTAGACTACAGAACCATCTTTGGTTCCTGAAGAGTTGCGACGATAAAACAACAGTTATGAAAATACTGATGATGGAACCAAAGATGGTTCCAAAACTAGTCTATGAAGAAGAATATGAGGTGAGTGATAAAATTGTACCCAAATAAATATCTCTGTTTAATTATGTGATTAATTATATTTCTTACGAATTTTAATAAATAATAAGTCAATATTTTCTGACTAATTTTAATTAGATGTTACAAATAGGAAACAGGCACAGAAAAAATAAATAAATTTAGACACTACTCTGGGAACAGATGTTATATAGAGATTCTCGTCATCCCAATAACATTCAACTAAAAATATACAAAATTATTTTTCTTCCAGTTATTTTGTTTGGATGCAAAATATTGTATTTTAAGGGAGAAAAAAAGATTGAGTATTGAGAATAAAGTTCTTAGGAAAATTTTTGGACAAAAGGGAGATGAGCAGACATTTGAATGGAGAAAAGTACATAACAGTGTGCTACATGATTTTTATATGATACCCAGCCACTTAAGACTTTATGGCCAAATTGCTTTAAAAAGTTATCCCCAACCCCTGTAAATCTATGACATGGAACTACTTCTCTTTTTGAAGAAAGTGACATTCAGGTCAAAACAGACATCAGTACATTAATTTGATTTATGCCCCAACAAATATTGAGAATAAAATATTAATTTATTTGTCTCTATTTACAATTACAAAACAGTCATAAAGGAGAAGAGGAATTATATTTTCTCACTCTTAAAAAAACAGGTCTACATCACATTCCAATGCACAATCTCATGAATATCAGTCCATAAAGTTACCACTAACATGCAGTGCTCTTCCATTATAACTATAGATATCAGGACTCTCTAAACCAAGTTTCAAAATATGTAGCATTGCTTCCTCTGAGTAGTAGTGAAAATACTCCAACAAACATTAGTTTTGAAGACAATGGCCACTTTCATTTTTGGTAAATATATATACAGTGGTAGACTTTATACCTTAGAACAATTTTTCCCTTATTTACCTATCTGATAAACATATTTCATGCCATTCATCACTGATGTTAAGTTCAGAAACAAGACTGGCACAATCCAATTTTCTGAAACAAAATAACAATCACTCTTATAAAATACTATCTAGATATATATCTGGAAGTTTTAAAATCATTCGTCTAGTTCCAATTCTTTGCAATCTTATAAAAGGCCAATAAATTGAACATTATTCACAAAACAAACACAATTTTTAGGACAATACCACAAGATATATTTATTAATATTGGGAAGTAAACAAAGAAATTTGAAAATATATGAGGTGAGTCGTTAAAAATATGTTCTCCACTCACTATTAATAATTAATGATAATACCACAAGAGTTTAATTTTATTTCTATGCTGGTAGTTAATTGACCAAATAGATGAAAAACTCATGTGGAATTAGCGACAACATTTACTGAACATGTGAAGCACAGAGCCAGAAGTGCCATAGTAGCTATAAGCAACATAGCAAATCTGAGCAAGCTATCATTCAGAACAGCATTAAACATCATCAATGTGAAAAATGCTAATCCTGAGCTATGGCATAGAAAGCAGCTCAGAAATCTCGCAATAAAAGTTGTTTCAGAATTGAAAAGAGTCAAGCAATGTTTCTAAAATGAGCCTTGTGCCTTAAAACTAGACACAGTCGAGACTGGTCTTTGTTTTAGCAAGGGAAACTTTCCTCATAGAGGATCTCAGAACTCGAGTTTTGCTACCTTCCACAAGAGCAAGAACAGAATTCTTACTTAGGTGTAACGAGGAGAAGGAAAACATCTGGCCGGACTTCTATAGCATGGAAGTCATGACATCCAACCTCTGAACAGGCAGAAACTATATTAAAGCCTCGGGATTCAACCATTTTGTTCACAAAGAAGCCATGTTCAATAGTTTCACACACAGATTAGTATATATATATATATATATGAGTAAAGAAAATTATGAAAAAAGAAAAAGAATGCATAATTAATGTAACAACAGAAAACTGTTTTGAAGAAAATATGGTACACATGAAAATAAACACGTTTAAAAGACAAAAATTGATTAATGAGAGCACACTTATAAAACAAACAGAAGGGAACATAAAATTCAATCTTTGAAACACTACAAATTTTTTAAAAAAATTTAAAAGTTTAATATAAGATTGGCACCGGAGAATGAATACAGCCTAAATAGGATAATTAAAACCAACAAAAATAATATAAAAATTGAAGAAAAAACAAAATCATGAATTTATGAGATCAGAAACAGGGATAGTGACAAAATTTACATAGGAAAAACAAAAATAAATTTGAAAACAAGGGTGAAAAAATATCTTAAAAATGTAAAAAATGGTGAAGTGGAAATGTCAGTAGTAGCTGCTCATGCTTGGTCTGAAAAAAAATCTACTTGATATTATCGCCTCACTATGATGCTTAACAAGCGGCTCGCTTTATTTCCCCGCAGCTGTTATATGTTATTAAAATACAAAGATCTCAACTGCCGTGACTATGACGATGTTGCCATATTGCTATTCTTCCCTCAGTTTCAATTTAAACTTGGAACGATGTGGAACATTCGATCCGGTTATAAAATTGTATACCGTGATTAATGGTATAATTATTTATCAGGGATTTATTGTGATATGTAGCTTCAATAATAATACAATATCTACATATTATATTAGTTTAATATATGTGATTTCAACATGTGGCGGCCATAGGAAAATATTTCAGACCGAACAGTTAATAATAATAATAATAATCTTCTTCTCCTTCTTCCGAATGCAGTATTGGGTGATGATACCCGTTAATAATAATAATAATAAATATAATAATATTTTCAGCATGATTTTGTATGGATATTAAATTCATGTAGACCTACAAGCTATATAATGTTGGAATTAAATTATTTAATATATAAATATGTATATAATTTCAATTTTAAAACTTAAACAATACCAAATAATAACATAAATAATCCATGTCTTCTGTCCTTGTGTAATAAATGCCCATAGCGCTATGAGAAACGTGACAACACCTCATGTCAAGCATTGCCGCGTGGCACCCGCTTTTATATAAACTGGTAACCATCAGAGTGAGGCGATAATACAAAAGCCAGTCTAATTAAACAAATAGAAAAACAAAAAGAACTCAAAGTTTGGAAAAAATTCACATACAAAAAAAGAAAGGAAAACTTATGAACTTCAAAATTCCTGCTGATTCTGAATTGATCCAGAGGTTCATCAGTCCACCAACAGAGAGAGGAAGAAGCAGTTCTCCTGATCAACATAACATCAGTCGACAAGAAATTACTGAAGATGAAGCTGATCGGGCTTTGAAACATGTATAATTAGAAGACTGGACATGAGGTGAGGTATAAAATATTTTAATTTAAATCAGAAACTACGAGTTATGTCATCTTGTAGGATATCACTTCACAGCTTCCACCACAAAATTTGTAATGTTAGGAGTTTTCACTCCCCAGATGAAAATAGTGTGTGTCTTCTGTGTGAAAAATTGTATGACGAAATCACTGTTAGTAATTTTTTCCTGTTTTGCCACTTTAAAAGGGTATATCAATTCAGATTAATATTCAGATGTGGATTCAGCAATAGAATTTCTTATTTTGTCTTTGGATTTCTTGATGAATACAATTGATTCATTTAACATTGAAACAGCACAATAAAGATACAAACGACTCACCAACACGTAAACAGTCAAGCATTTATTTTTTTACTTTAAGCAACAACACTAACTTTTTTCGCTTTGGAACTAATTTTCTAATTTCCTTTTACTCAACATTATCAATTGGCAACAAAGCAGAATAGACATGTGTTGTTAAATCAAAATTATTGTAATGAATGACAAGTTGAAACAATAAAACAGTGATCGTGGGGAAGGCAGCATTTATCAACGGACATAGCAGCACGTGATATACTGCGGTGGCGGCTTTTAACAATGAACTTCAGGTTTAGTGACAATACGGGTTGTTTTACTTTCATATTAATTTGTCCATTTGGTTTGAATCACTCTTTGTAAAAGCCATCTTGGCACGTGTCTGCAGTAAAAAAAAACGTTTCCAATGTGTTAATGAAGGACACTAGGGTAATCCTTCGGATAAGGTGTACTTACCGTCGCAAAAAAATTCTTTTAAGTTCTATAAAATCGCAATGCGCATGCGCTAGTGCTCCATGTAATCCCAGAAAGATAAATGCAACCTCCAGCAGTTGGCGGTATATGTATGTGAAATCAGTATGACCAACATTGACACAAAATTCCCAGAACTTGGCTAAATATGTATAATTAACACGAAATGAACTAGTGGAAATATGATTTTACGTGGTAACCGTTCGACATTTTGAATTTTTCATAGAATAACAGATATGAAGAGGTAATTTATTTTACGTATCAAATCACATTTAAAAAGCAAGGAACCTAAAAGCTAACCAAACCTAAATCAATTACTGTAACACAAATCAATTACTCTAACGTAGGTGAAATCCAGGGAACGTGGAATCACATTTAAAAAGCAAGTTCGGGTTGTTGATGGTGGCAACGCTGGAACAACATAGGAAGTGGAGGGAAAATAACAAAGAGTAGGAAGTAAGCAATGTACCACGACCGTGTTTTACGCAAATATATAAATATGAAAAAAAACTCGTTGCAACATTGGAAGATGTTTAAAATGTGTTAAAAAGTGTTGCAAAATGTTTTGAAAGTGTTTAAGAGTGTTTAGTGCATCAGTGGAATAAGATATAAAATTGAAAAATTTTTCGGACATGAAGGAAAGCACAGCCAAGAATTTTCTAGCAGCGAATACAGGAACTGTATCGCAATTTTTTTAACCCGCAAATAAGGAGCTTTTACTGAACTCTAACCTGTGAAACACCAACCTAAAAGCTAATCTAACAATTTAAGCACTCTAACCTGTGAAAGAATGCAACGCCCAAAAATAAATAGTAAGTTCTGAAATTCTGAAGTACATACTTTATGTTGGCTGCACTGGAACATGTGTCGTTGTTGTATAAACTATTCGTTAAAATCAATATGGCTGCCATGTCTTCATGTTACGTGTGTAGTTAAATATCATAGAAAAATGTATTGAAATATCATTAGAAAAAATGTAAAATGTATTGTAAATGGTGGGAAATAATTTGAAAATAAAACCCTGTTTGAGCATGTGCGTCGTGTCTTCACTGTGCTTAATGGAAATTTCAGCCCGAATTTCTAATTATTATACATTATAATGCTACTTTTGAACTACACACATTTACCATTTATAATTATTTGTAAAATAGTATCCATTTCGTACATTTTAAACATTTTGCAACGATTCTTTAAACATTTTTTACAATTTTTAAATATTTATATTTTTATGCAAAATGTAACTTTTTCTGCAATAGGCTACTTACTCCTGCTTTTGTTTCAGTACATGTTTATTTAGTAATCTGAACATTGTTGTTTTAAGATGTGCTAGTTTATCTTTGCAAAAATCAGTAACTTTTCTAAACACAGTAGCATTGAACATGATGGCCGATGCTATCTTATATGCCGAATGCCGAACACAGATCTCAGTTTAGAGAGTCTTACTACCTCAATTAGTATTTTACCCCCCCCCCCCATAGTATAAAGCGTACTAAATATGCTTTGTTACTGCCCTGCTTAACGTACTACAATGTAGCGGTTTGTAATAGAGGCCTGTCACGCTTGGGAGGGGGGAAGATATAAATTATTTTCTTAGAAAACTGTAATTACTATTTTTGTCATTCTTTAGTGCCTGTGGAATGCAGTAATTGTGGCAACAAGGCTTGCTTTGTGAATTTTCGTAAAATTCTAACGGTGGGCCTACTTGTTTTATGTTTTGTACCCTTTTTTTGCAAGCCTCTATCAGTACATCTGTAAACATTCCATTTCATAGTGTCCTGCCCGAGGGCAGATCTTTCACTCCAATCATAGCATTTTCATGCTATGCAGCTTTATATTATTGTTCACAGACGAAGTGAATGAAAGCAGTAGGTATTTCATACGTCATGAATGTTCCTTTATTTTTTTTAGAGGAATTAAACCCAATGGGTACAACTTTATTCTCAGGTAGTATGTCATTGTATCGCCTGCAATTCCCCGTGCCTCCCTTCGTCCCGTGCTTTCATTCTCTTCGTCTGTGGACTATACTAGGGGATTATAGGTGTGGTAACTTCCCGTTGCTTTCCACACTGGTGAAGGATGTTGATGATAATGATGACCGGATGATTTTCGGGGGCCGTTAGGTCCTAAGTCTGTCCCGACCGAGAATCGAACCCGGGCCCGCTGCGTGACAAGGCAGCACGCTACCTCGAGACCACAGCGGTGGACTCTAAACATGTTTAGTAAAAATAAAGTCCATGTGTTAGGAAAACTATTTCATCAGCATCAAGGATTAGACGTGCTGGTCTGTTCCGATCTCATGTTAGAATTGGTCTGTCCTTTTACTGGGTCTTCCGACATTTCTTCGCCCTAGTGGTGTGTAATGAAGAATCTGTTTCGGAATTATATTGTTATCCATTCTATTCATGTGGTCCATCCATTCGTCTCTGCATTGTGTAATTCTATCTAATAGTTTGAATATATTCAATACTAATAAAATGTATATCAAATTCGGTTCTCTTCGTATATCCTCTCTTCGCCTTTGATCCATTATTGTATAGCCAGCCACACTCCTCAGAAACCTCATTTCTGACGTTTCTATTTATCGTTCCTTGTTTTTGGTTAAGACCCAGTGTTCCGATCCATATAGTAGAGTTGGAACCGCCATGTGTAAAGGTGCATGGTGCGTATACATGAATAAATTATTAATTTCAACGAACCTCCTGCGATCCATAGGAAACCCACAAACCTTCAGTAGACATTTTGCAGAGCAGGTGTAACTATGTCTCTATCGCGTTTGTTGCAAAACACAGAATTTTTGATAGGACTGATGGCGTACATTTTTATTTAATAATAAGGCTATATTTAAAGATTTGGCGCTCAAAGTGCAATAGATGACATAAAACTATTTAAATGGCGCTTAGTTGGTTGATGCATAACGCCGTCCAATTGTATTTACGAATTATAATAATGAAACATTGAAAAAAATATTATATATTACAACTTACCTTTTCCTGTACCTTGGCTGCTTTTTAGTTCACTTTTCTCACGCCGGTAGAAAGAAAGATAAATAATAGTTTTAAAAAACTAAAACAACACGCTTTATTAGAAAACCGAACTAAAAAATGAAAAATAATTTTAATTTCCAACACGCTTGGGATAAAATTAAAGTGGTCAGCAGAAAAATCATCCCCAACACATATAGAATAAAATTAGAGTTATCAACAAAAAGAAAATAATTTTACCATCAAAAGCGTGGGGTGCTTTTTATGATTTTTAAATTTTCTTCTTAGAGACTTTACTTTTACGAATATCTGTTTATTATCAAATATATTAATTGATATAGAACACCCCACGCTTTTGATGGTAAAATTATTTTCTTTTTGTTGATAACTCTAGTTTTATTCTAGCTGTGTTGGAGATGATTTTTTTGTTGACCACTTTAATTGTATCCCAAGCGTGTTGGAAATTAAAATTATTTTTCATTTTTTTAGTTCGGTTTCCTAATAAAGCGTGTTTAGTTTTTTAAAACCATTATTTATTTTTTCTGTCCACATAAACCGTATTACTCCACGTACCTCACACTTGGTGAGAGCTTATATTGTTGCTGACTTTTTAAACGTCTGTCTTAATGAGAAATAAATAATAGTTTAAAAAAACTAAAACAACACGCTTATTAGAAAACGGAACTAAAAAATGAAAATAATTTTAATTTCCACCACGCTTGGGATAAAATTAAAGTGGTCAACAAAAAAATCATCTCCAACACATCTAGAATAAAACTAGAGTTATCTACAAAGAAAATATTTTTACCATCAAAAGTGTGGGGTGCTCTTTATCAATTAATATATTTAATAATAAACAGATATTGGTAAAAGTAAAGTCTCTAAGAAGGAAACGTAAAAACCATTAAAAAAGCACCCCACGCTTGTGATGGTAATTTTTTTTGTAGATAACTCTAGTTTTATTCTAGATGTGTTGGAGATGATTTTTTTGTTGACCACTTTAATTGTATCCCAAGCGTGTTGAAAATTAAAATTATTTTTCATTTTTTTATTTCGGTTTTCTAATAGAGCGTGTTGTTTTTGCTTTTTTGAACTATTATTTATTTGTATTTTTTAGTTTGGTTTTCTAATAATGCGTGTTATTTTAGTTTTTTAAACTGTTATTTATTTTTTAATTTTTAGTTTAATTGATTGCCATAAATCGGAATCCCATGAAAATTTAATTCCTTACGATATTTTTAGTGTCTAGGCAAGAATATAATTATATATTTTTTAAATTATTATTATCTAACATTATTATATTTTTGAATATCTTAATATGGATAAATAGTTACAGTCAATCGTAGCCTTCTCATATTTTTTTTGGATAAATTACAATGTGGTAAGTTTACAAAATTGTCATTAATATTTTACAGAATAATATAAAAATGTAAATATCTTTAAATTCGATACTATTGTAGTATGAGCTAAAAGTAATACTGTTCTAAAAATAAATAATAGTTTTAAAAAACTAAAAGAACACGCTTTATTAGAAAACTAAAAAATGAAA
Source organism: Diploptera punctata (assembly GCA_030220185.1). NCBI lineage: Eukaryota > Metazoa > Arthropoda > Insecta > Blattodea > Blaberidae > Diploptera > Diploptera punctata. The sequence continues at coordinate 99,309 of JASPKZ010003830.1, read as the reverse complement.
AATAATTTTAATTTCCAATACGCTTGGTATAAAATAAAGTGGTCAACAAAAAATCATCTCCAACACATATAGAATAAAATTAGAGTTATCATCAAAAAGAAAATAATTTTACCATCAAAAGTGTGGGTTGCTCTATATCAATTAATATATTTGATAATAAACAGATATTGGTAAAAGTAAGCTCTCTAAGAAGAAAATGTAAAAATCATAAAAAGCACCCCAGGCTTTTGATGGTAAAATTATTTTCTTTTTGATGATAACTCTAATTTTATTCTATATGTGTTGGAGATGATTTTTTTGTTGACCACTTTATTTTATACCAAGCGTATTGGAAATTAAAATTATTTTTCATTTTTTAGTTTTCTAATAAAGCGTGTTCTTTTAGTTTTTTAAAACTATTACTTATTTTTTACTTTTTAGTTTTAATATTTTACAAAATAAGGTAAAAATGTAAATATCTTTAAATTCGATACTATTGTAGTATGAGCTAAAAGTAATACTCTTCTATGAAAAAACCATCCCAGCCGGATTTGAACAAGCGACGTATGGATTACTGAAATTATATACCACCAAGAATTCACTGCTGTACCAAGTGAGCTCTTACAACGATTGACTAAAAACTCGACAAGTCTGCAACCTATTATACCAGTTTTTTGATTTTCGGATGATTCTGGCCAGGATTTTAGAAACAAAATATGAAATTATTGTATTGTCACGGGTCTTCTACATGTATACAAAGTTTCAAGTGGATCCAATATTTCTAAGTGGGTGAAAATCGCGTTGAAAGATTCCGTTACATTGATACAAAAACACGTTTTTTGATTTTCTGATGATTATGGCCAGGAGTTTAGAAAATAAATATGAAATTATTGTATTGTCACGGGTCCTCTACAAGTATACAAAGTTTCAAGTCGATCCAATGTTTCTAAGTGGGTGAAAATCGCGTTGAAAGATTCCGTTACATTGATATAAAAACACTTTTTTGATTTTCTGATGATTATGGCCAGGATTTTAGAAAATAAATATGAAATTATTGTATTGTCACGGGTCCTCTACAAGTATACAAAGTTTCAAGTCGATCCGATGATTTTAAGTGGGTGAAAATCGCGTTGAAAAATTCCGTTACATAGATAGATAGATAGATAGATAGATAGATAGATAGATAGATAGATAGATAGATAGATACAGGTCAAGCTAATATAAAGCGTGTAAAAAGAAATCACCTTCTTCTTGCATATATCCGGAAATATATCCATCTAATCTCATATTGCCCTCCAGGCACCTCCTTACAATGTTTTTTTTAATGATCGTTATGACAAATTAAATTAAATTAAATTGGCATTGCACTAATTCCATTTAAATAAATTCTACTCGTTCGTTTTCTTCTGTTTTATTAAAAATATAAAATAAAATAAACTAATTGAAGTATCCTACAGGATACATTGCGAATTTAAGTAAGATGCCTCCTTCTGACCACTCCATAATGACTCATAAAATAAAACCTACAGGTGCGCGCGGAAAACAACGAACTTCTCACGCTCCCGTCCAAATCTGAACTGAGAACCATCAAAGTGTTCGTGGAAAAAACCGACAATGAGTGGATCGTATTGCGCCGCATGTGAGTGACGCGCGCGCACCTTGATACCCCGTACAAATCTGAAGAACATGGTGCGCGCGCGGCGCGCAAGTGTGTACGTAACTTTAGGAAAACTATTTCTAGTTTGAATCCACTGTGCGGTGAAGACTTGTGGCCGCGATTGACTGAGATATTGATAATTAAACAAAGTGATAGTTCTGACGCTGTGTGGATGGGTAGTTTAGCGCAAGACTCAGATATAGAGCGAACGAGTAATGCTGAATAAGATTTCGAAGCGTTAACAGTCGAGCGCACAGGTGACCAAGGAAACAGTAATATTACTCTTTTGATAGTAATTGGTCCTCAGATCATAAATTTGAAATAATTTGATTTTTTGTCGTCTGTTGGTGTTGTCAGTAATTCGTAGGTTGTAACTATCGGAATCGATTTCTTCACAATTTATAGATATTCAATACTCTGATTTCAGAAGAAACAAATATGCCGCGAAAAAAAAATGTGTCCAATGAGGGTGGAAACATATCCAAATTAAATTAAAGCTTATATAGGAATTTTCGTATATAGGATAGATAATAGATTTTTATTGTTAGAAACATAGTGTAATGTATGACGTCAATTAGTATATTAATTGCTGCAGTGTCTCAACCTGTCAATGCTAAAATATCCATGAACACTATAAAGAGAATTCAAAGTCAATACCAATTTAATTGTTTATTTTTTAAATTTAAAATAGGGAGTTCCTTTATACCATCTGGAGGACTATTGAATAATTATATTAACGGATACAATCTCATAACTATTGTGAGTTTTACATAGATATATTCGATCTTTCAGAAATTAGAGTCTATTTTCTAGATGATTTTTGTGTATGTCCTATCAAGGATTTCTAATCTGTGGTCCTATTTTAAGACAAATATGACACTTAAGCGATTTGAAAAAGAATTGTGAGTATCTCCATTTCAGAGATGACGACTATAAACTGAGGTTAGGAGAAGAATATTATGAGTCATAATTTATGACTATTTATTCAAAGTGAGTCCTCCACTGTACATCATAAAGATAAGTTTTGCCTATACTATGAGGCCTTATAATTGTATATCACCATGAAAGTGCATTGCAAATGCAAACAGTTTAATTTCTAATTTACATATATAGTGATATTGTTATGTATGGTGATATCAGAGACCTAGAATAGTCTTGGTCTTCCAGCCAGCTGCTGACTTCACTTCCACATTCGACATTTATAGAGGTGGATGATCCTCCAGCCAGCATAGCTGTTGCATTTTTAGCATTTCCAATCCCCCAGTCATTATACCTTGTGTTATAACCCAAAGTTTATAGGCTTTATTAAAAATTAATTCTTCCCCTATAAATATTTGGTTATTATAATTATTAGGGCTTTTAGACAGTTTATTTAATATAAATGCATATCTGGTTGACGTGTGCCAATCACGTATCGGCACGAAGAGTTATTCTTAACACTTTCACGTCAGGTGAAAGCGACCCACTTGGAAATATATACGGAGGGTTGTTTCCGATCTCTGATAACGATTTGCCAAGTAGATTGTGACGTTGGAGTGTGAGTCATCAGGACAGGAGTGTGCGAAGTGATCAAACCAGTCAGTGTGCTGCGTCTGTTATACTCACACGCGTGTTGCACTCATAATGCCTAATCAGATAGACCCGTTTTGGGAAGGGTACATTGCTGCCCTTTCCGACGCTAATTATAGTTATTCCGCGATTATTGAGGCTTGCAAAAACGTAATTTTATGGTGTCAAAGTGTGGAATTAGCTCAATGCTTAATAAAAAGGGAAAGGGTCGCTTGGGATTAATTCCAAAAGGAAAAAAAAAAAACGGGCAAATCCACGACCTGCTACTACCCGCACCCCAGATGTAATCAGAAAGGTCAAGGTCCTTATCTCTGGTGGTAACCCTGCCACACAAAGGGTGATTGCGAACAGATTGGGAATATCCCTTAAAACTGTAAACACCATAATAAACAAAGATTTAAACATGGAGAAGCGCCACAAAAGCAGGGTTCATAAATTGTTGCCACGTCACATTGCCGAATGCCGCACCAACAGCAGGAAACTATGAAAAGCACCTGGCAGGAGAAAAATGGAAATTTTTGGTCACACTTGATGAAGCATATGTTTATCTAGGAGACTGCAACAAACCCCGGGCAATTTACTATAGAGAAAGGGGTGAAAAAAAATGTCAAAAGTGGTATGCCGAATGCAGAGAAAGTTTCTCCAATGGATTTATGGTCATCGCGGAATATTGCTACAATGAAAAACTGACCATTCGTAGAGTAGCTAAAAAGGCCAAAATCAACTCCCAGTACTACCAGGAAGAAGTTCTCACCCCAATTTACCCGACTGAAATCCCAGCTCTCTATGGTACAGACAAAAACCAAGTCTGGGTGCACCAAGACAAGGCCTCCAGTCACACTTTGGGTTCAACCTTGGCGTTCCTGGAGAAATGGAGCAGGAAACTGGAATACATGCTATTCCATTCAGCAACATCCCAGTGAAGTCTCCTGATGCATCACCGATGGACTTTGTGTCTTTGGACTCTTCAAAAGGGCACTGGGAAACAGGCGTCCTCGAACAATAGACGGTCTCTGGAAAGCATATAAAGAGGAGTGGGAATTTCTAGACATGGCTGTGCTGCGTAAGAGTCTTCTGCAGCGGAAACTCCGATGCCGAACCATAGCTCGGGTGAAGAGCCTTCAATTAGATCATGCTCGATGGTGGAGACACGGCTTTTCTTAAGGTAAAACTTAAAAATCATTTGTTATCAGAGATCAGAAACAACCCTCCGTATAAACTCGGGGTTTCAACCCCTAAAGGAGACTCGTCGGGGGTTGGAGAGATGGCTCTGACCCCCATGTGGCTGGTTGCAGCGATCGTCCTCGACTCCGCGGTCACCTATCATGGACGAACGTAAGCCGGCGTACTTGTTTACATGTATTCATAGAGTAGTATTGTCATTAGTTTTAGGTAGGCCTAATAAACTCAAGCATTAAGTATCCAGCCTAAGAGGCTTTATATAGTCTTAGCTAATATATGTTTGTTCAGGCTCATTTTTAGGTCTTGTATGTTTCAGAATATTTCAACTTGTCTTTCTGTTATAAACTCTCTTACATTATTTAAATTTGTTAAATATATATTTTCGTTTTTAGCTTTATTTTATTTATGTCTGCCTTAATTCCTTAGTTTTTGCTATCTTTTGCAAAGTTAGGTAAATCCTGACCTTGATAAATCATTTATTGACCTCGGCTACAAAATATAGCGTGCTACCCCTTAAAGGGAGACGGGCCTTAACATATTGTTGGCAGCGGGTGAATACATTTTTCCTTTTGGTAAAAATTATGGAGTTCGAACCCAGGTCTCTGATAATAGCAAAAACTAGGCAAACAGTTCAATGATTATTAATTTTGTTTCCAATTATTGTTTTTGTTGTTATTTGTGTTTGGTTTAATTAATTTTTTACAGCTTTTTATTATCTAAGTTGGGTATTTATTTGTATTAACATGTGTTGATTTTATATGTCTTTTTCGTAGACGTGAATTTATTATGATCAAAATCTCATATATTTTGGAATTGGGGAAGCTGTAGGGAAAGACAGATGGCAGTGATGATCTTTAATTTTCTTGGGTTGAATTATGTTTCTAAATATTTCAAGGCATACTAGAAACGGTATTATAATACAGGTGACATTCTAAATAAACATATATAGAATTCCAATCGAAGAGCAAACATTAGGTCCTAGATTTATAAAGATATCGTAGTATATTTATATTAACCTGGAAAGATGTAAATAACATTCGCTTTCGCTGAAGTAAGGGTAGTTTATGAGATGGTGAGATTGGGGGCAAGATAATTTCCCATGACAAATCAGTCTCTTTTCTAAATTCAAACACAGATGACGCGGAATTTTCATCTACGATGAAAATAGTACAATTTAGAAAAATGCGTAATACTAACAAAACATCCAAATCCTTTGCCAGTTTCGAAGTAGGATAATAAGTATCTAAAACTTAACAAAATAACTCAATCTAATGTTATATTTCAATTAAGAATTGATCACAGGATACACAAAAGTAAATAACGTATTCGAGCTGCAGTTATAGGGACGTTTATACCTACTAACGGATTCAATATAATGCATATGGGCGCCATTTTTCCGTTGTATACATAGTACTAGGCATATATGTTGCCGGCATGTAATGATAAAGGCCAACTATCAAAGTAACTACCGCATTCCATCATGACGCCGTTGGTAAATATAAGTTTTATAAATCAGAAACGTGTAAAATTATAGTGTTATTAAACTCGATATCCCAAGATTTAAAAAACTTACGACATGATTGAGCCTCGAAAACTAATAATTTTATTTATTTAGAATAATCAAGGACCGTATCAACTTATAGTTTTATGGGTTCGCCTTTTTGAAAATAACAATCTCTACTCAAAATTATCGGATATGCCATAGGGAAATATTGATTAATTATTTTTAAACTTATTATATAGACTACTCATGAAATTAGTACTAAGTATCGCACTGGACGCCCCGCTAGGAGATGGTCAAAATAAAGTATTTTCTCTGATGATTAGGACCTAAATGTAAAACGCTTATTAAATTATTAAGTAAGTTGAGGGGATAAACACAGTCAGAGTGGCTTGCTTGTAGGTGTAGACTTTTTTTTTTAGAAATAACAAGAATGGTTATAACGTGCTAAAACGAAGAATTATTGACAGCTTCAGATGGTTCCGTTACAAGTTATTTCAGGACATAACAGGTGTTATATTAGGTAGACTACCAGTAAGGCACATAGGCCTAACGGAAGCCGGAATCTCAAATATTTAGGGAACATATAACTGTGTTTTTATCCGGTGCCGCTGAACCCTTTTTCCTGATGTTGTACCCCTCCTCAAATGGGTCCTATGACTTATGACAAAAAGATGGAGTCAGGAGATCCTGCGAAACTCTATCTGACCCTCATGACTATAGACATTACTGACCCTTCTCCCCGCCGGATATGAAAGAATGAAAGAAAGGATGGGGCATAGTTGTATAAAAGGTAGTATACTGGCCTCTCGTCCACTGTCTCGTGGCGGCTCGTTTAAAAACAAAGTGTTGGGAAAATACAAGTACAATAATAGCCAGGGAGATAGTTTAGTTGAGGAAACTAGACGTAGTTGGGCCCTAGAATGTGCAATGTGTTGTCTGGTAGAGGAGTTAATACAAAAAAAAAGTAAGTGGACAGGGTGATCTGCCTAGTGCCATCTGGGAAACAGACTATGCTAAGACGGTCATGCAGGAGCGCTAAGGTCTAAAATATAGGGAATTTGGGACTTTCCAGGAGAGTGAGTCGTGGTCGGCCGACCGGGTAAAGGAGGTACAGAGAGAAACACGTAGGAGCAGTGTATTAACCCAGGCAACACGGTGTAAATAGTACTAGGTAGAAAAAGAGAATGGGGGCACGCTGTAGCGTAGTGGTTAAGGCACTGAGCTACAAGCCGGAGGGTCGAGGGTTCAAGTCCTGTAGGGGTCAGGATTTTTAAACTGACCCAAACCCTCTGGCGGCACTATGGCCCTGGGGTCGACTCAGCCTCTAACGGAAATGAGTACCAGACGCTTGTTCTGGGGGTAAAGGCGGCCGTCACGCAGGGCTGACAACCCGGCTGACATAAAGTACCGATTGTCTGGAAAAAGTAGGAGCCTTAACCTCCTACTACCCCAAGGGCCTCCGGGCCTGTTGTGGGATAAGAAAAAAAAAAGAAAAAGAGAATTTAAAAGAGAGAAAAACAAGGAAACTGAGAAAGCTAGCATTGAACATGGAATATATAAAACGGGGAAGATCGGTCGCGAGTAGGATGTACACATGAACACAAAGATAACCTGTCAATAATCTGAAGATGAAATAGGAAGACTCATCTCATTCACCCTGTATCACTTCTCAGATAAATCAGAAAAGAGCGCGAAAGAAAAGACAGTAATTTCAAGGAGTTCCGACGCGAACACCCTAGCTAATTCCTTTTGACCCCAGAAAAATATCTAAACAAGTCTTTCCATTCATTAATAATGCAGAGGTACGCCGTAACGTAGTGTCTAGTTAAAGTGAAAATAAAAACAACCTAAAAGACATGTTACAAAAGAGCTATGAAAATCATAATTACCAAATTAAGGGAACGTTCGTATCAAGTTACTTTGGCTCAGTTAGTATTTCATAATATACGCTAGCGTAATTGTTAAGGCACTCCACTACAAGCCGAAAGGTAGAGGTTTCGAGTCCCGGTGGGTCAGACATTTAAAAAACGGCCCCAAACCTTCTAGCGGCACGATGACCCTGGAATCGACTCGGTCTATTGCTGAATTGAGTACCAGACGTTTGTTCTGGGGAAAAGGTGCCGTCACGCGGGGCTGACAAACCGGCAAGTACCCATGGTCCAGAAAAAGTGGGAGCCTTACCCTCCCGAGGCCTGTAGTGGCACCACTTAACTTATATTTTCAATTAATAATACAGATTTATTTAGGTATCCAAGCCATTTGTAGTAAGAAAAACTTCGAACCCAGATCCGCACTAACAAAATACACAATCACATGTTGCAAGCTGTCAGAGGTAAAAGAATAGAGAGAAGCCTAGGGTTAAAGTCGATTCGGATTGTACTTAATACCACAAGACTCGGAGTCGAATTTCACATGTTACCCCTTAATTGAGTCAGAAGGCATAGCACTTCACTAGCCAGAGGGAGATAGAGAGAGAGGGAGAGAGAGAGAGAGAGAGAGAGAGAGAGAGAGAGAGAGAGAGAGAGAGAGAGAGAGAGAGAGAGAGAGAGGAGAGCGATGACCTATCTTCCCTTGCATTCGGAAATATTGGAAACGCTTGGAACCCCTTGAGACATTGTAACTGTTTGATATCAGAATATTATGTAGGACAATCGAACTTGAGTTTCCATGTTCTCGCTCTTAAGACCAAAACTAGACAAATATCAGAACGGAGATCGAACTCCGAATCAGTAAGTTAAAGCTCGAATCTTGCAATTGAAATTAAATTGGCAGATAGAAATTCTAGGACTTGTAGGTTTGCACATGTAGAAGTTCAATTCAATGGTGCTAAAACTTTTAATAACGATGTGTGATCAGTGAAAAAAGGTTTCATTTTCTACAAATATAAGACGAGCGTATGCTTTTGGAAAATACGACCCCTGATGTAGCAACAGTGTAAAGGTATTCCGAAAAGTATCTTCTCATATTGATTTTATTGTAACTAAGAAAGTTGTAAATTCGCAATAGGTTAGACAGTCAAATCTCATAGATTTGTTAGGCTCGGTGACACGAAAGAGGGGCATGGACACGTAGGACAGATAGAGATGGGGAGAGAAAGAAAGAAAGAGAGAGAGAGAGAGAGAGAAGAAAGAAGAGAGAGAGAGAGAGAGAGAGAGAGAGAGAGAGAGAGAGAGAGAGAGAGAGAGGAGAGAACGCGCCTATAAGGGAGGACAATGGAAATGCGAAACACGATGTTAATCGGTATTGGGGAATTGAGAACAATGGTAAAATTCAAAATTTCCATATAATAAGAATGAGTGAACAGACTAAGTCCACAACGATGCGATTCATCAGGTTCAAGGGAATTTTATAATTCATTAATTTGTACCCACAAGCCGGTTAAAGTACATCACAATTAAACGGGAAATAGTTAAACATCTAAATCCAAGGGCCTGTCGATATAAAAAATAATTTTAATTATCCTTGTAATAAACCAATAAAGCCAAAGTTCGGGTACTCAAATAATCCGAGGACCCACACTCAAATTAATACATAGTGTATATATAGATTTTATTGTATGCCAATAGACAAGATACGCCAAACCGAAAGAATGTTATTAGATAACGGGACATTTCTAAAGGTAGAAATATAGCACACATAACCGTCATCCACTACAACGAAATGTTATTTCAAAATTTGTTTGTTCAGCGAGAATTTAAATTAAGAAGGAATGTTGAGTTTACCGTAAGTGAAAGTTAGATGTACTCAGCTCTGAATGTAGGTACGTACACACTTGCGCGCGCCGCGCAAATGCGGCGCACCACGATCCACTCATTGTCGGTTTTTTCCACGAACACTTTCATGGTTCGCTGTTTAGATTTGGACGGGTACTTGAGAGGTTCGTTGTTTTCGGCGCGCACCTTATTATTATTTGAGTATGGAGTGGTCAGAGGGAAACATGTTAAAACTTATTGATCTTTTTAAAAAACAAACAATTATTGTGGGATCCTCAACATAAGGATCGTTAAAAAAAATTACTGAAAGGATATGCCTTGAGGGAAATAGGAGATAAAGTGGATATATCTCCGGATGCATGCAGGAAGAAGATAATTACTTTACTTTCTTCCTACCGGCCAGAGAAAAATAAAATATTGTTGACACATAACCTAGTATTGTTGGTTTGGCGCTACAATAAATAGTGAAGATCGTCAGGCCAGTGTGCACGTTGATGTCTATCAATATTTTTTACTCTAAGGAATAAAAAAAATGATTTCACAATATTGTTACAGCATGCCTGTTTTTTTTTTCAATGTTATGTGTTTTTTTTTTCGTGTGTACTAAACACATTCATTTCATAATGTTATGTATGAAGTATCACAAAAAAATAGAATATATAAACACATACCAGTAATAAGCGTATTGTGTAAGGTGACCAGACGTCCCGATTTTGGCGGGACAGTCCCGAATTTTAACAATTTGTCCGCGTCCCGCGGCATTTTAAAAAAATTCCCGATTTTAGGGAAAGAATGCACGACAAGCTAGGGAAACGGCGGGAGAACGGAAAGGGAATATACGGTTTTCGGCGCCCATGTAGCTATTTCGCCAGGATATGAGTTTTATATTATTTTTGTTAATTTTATAATGTTAAACTTTAATATTAACAAATCATTGTTGAGAACTGCTTATCAAAGTTTACATTGTTGATTCGACCACCATTGTTTGGTAAATAAAGTGTGGACATAAAAAAAATCGCAATTGAGTGTTGAGACTTTGAAAGTTATTTTATGTGTGAAATATAATTTAACAAATTCTTATGAAAACATTCATGACCTTTTAAACAACGACAGCAATGTACTTAAAAAATTCACTCAAATGAGAAATATGCCAAAGAATAAAATAATACTGGTACTATACATAATTTTGTAATGTATTACATTTGTAAGTTGTACTTATGTTGATATTAAAATTAATATATTATAATACTACTTTTGCGTTCTATAAAAATGTTTGTTACTCCATAGAGTATCTATTTTATAATCTATAGAATCAAAGAAGACCAATTTTTTTTCATATTTCATAATATTTTGGCGAAATGTTAATATTTTAGTAAAAATTTAATATTCCTTCATATTTTTCAATTTTTAAAAATAAAATTTCAATAATTGGATAAAAACATTTCTGAAGTGATTGTAGTTTTGAAATTATTTGACAATGTAATATGGTATACAGGTAAAAATTCCTCATTACCCCATCCAGAACGAAATAAATAGTTTTGATAAAAGAAAATAATTGAATAAGGAGACATGGAATGACCAAGTGTAGTCCTTTGTCTCTGCAAAATGTCTACTGAAGGTTTGTGGGTTTCCTATGGATCGCAGGATATTCGTTGAAATTAATAATTTCGACGAACATAACACGAGCGTGTTCGCGGCGCGCATATGTGTAGGTACCTTATTATAGTCCATGAGGGCTAACTTGTCTAGAATTTTTAGAAAGAGAAAGAGAGTACTCACCATCGTCTTTCTCACTCATACACATATCTCTTCACGGTGACAGCGGTAGGGCAGACACTCCCTGTAGTAAACATAGATCAGTGGTGGCATTCCCTTCTTCTAAATATTCTTCCTGGTAAGTTTCTATGGCTTCACTTTCATTTTCATCGTCGTCGGTATCGTCTAAATTTATTTCAAACCGATCACTAATTTCGTCCATTAAACCGTCTGCCTGCCAATATGACTCTTCAATCTTTTCAGTGTGTTCACATGCTCTTCTCCAATTTTCTGCAGTCACTTTTAACAGAGCACTCTGAATCAGTCGCCACTAACAAAAATTACCTGACACAAAAGTGACTGGACGGAAGTGGGGGGGGGGTAGAGTTTTCCTAGCATTCCTAACTAATTTTACAAGGGTAGCCCATTGTGTTTTGCGAAGGGTGGAAGAACAGTTCTCTAGATAGCAGAAATCATGCCAACTTAGTCCTCCTCCACTTATATAATTGTACCTTGATATAGATTACGCCATGGTGATATGAAGTAATGTTTATGGCGCGTCCCGTGACTAATGTACGTAAACTTAATGTGGATCCAGATCTAGAAACTCACCCCCTTTCCTTTTGGAGAATCATTAAAAATCCTAAAGGCCGTTCTCAAAAGTGTATTTATGAAATATAAACGAGATGAATCTTCCTAGGACTATAGTATCTGAGAGTATTAAATTATTAAACACAACTAGAGAAAAGTAACTCTGAATGTGAGCCGGCCTAGGGACTCTCGAACATAGGCCCGGGCGTGAGCAGAAACATAGATTTCGTAGTCTATAATAGTGGGAAAAGAGAAAAATATATTTTATACATGAGAAGAACCGTAGTAAGGAAGAAGATTAAAAGAAAACCCATGAGAATTAGCCTACGAATTCTGCTATAAGGACGAAAATCTTATCTTAGATTCAATGCAACCTGACACGGAAATATTGATAACAATTTAAAAAGAATAATAGATGGCCCCTAGTGGTTAAGATAGTGAAGTAACGCATGGCCACCTGTCTGTTCTTCTCGGCCCCCTATTTTTTTGTTTATTTACGTTCATATTATATTTAAATATCTTGGATCTATAATAGATAAATCTGGTACTTGTGAAAAAGATATTATTAACAGAGTAAATTGTGCAAGGAAGGCGATTAGATCCCTGAATGGTCTTTTATGGAATAGAAATTTGACCAGAAAAACAAAAAAAGAGATTATACAGACAATAATAGAAAGTATACTTACATATGGATCAGAAAGCTGGGCAATAAATGAAAGGATGCAGAAAATAATCTTGGCGACAGAAATTGATGGATTACGGAGAAGTATGAGATTATCCAGGCTACAACATATTCGAAATACATATATCAGACAAGAAATGGATGCACAAGAAACTGCTATCGATAGGATAACAAAAGAGAGCTCTACAGTGGTATGGACATGTACAACGGATGCCGGAAGACCACTGGCCTAAACAGGTGTTGGATTGGATGGTACCAGGCAGAAGGAAGAGGGGGAGAAGTAGAAGAGCATGGTATGAGGGAATATGTTGTTGTTGTTTTCAAATGCTGGGCCTTGGCACCGAAGCCATTAGCGTTCTTGCTCTCCAATATTTCTCTATGGTGGATCCAACAGGTAATACTTTACAGGTTTGTAGGTGTTCTTCATTCATTTCTTCGTCTTTATTGCATAGAGGACAATTTGGATTCGGCAGATTCCTATTTTATATAAATGTTTGGCCAAATAGTCATGTTCTGTAAGCAGTCTAAATTTTGCTACTGTAGTTTTACGTGGAATTTCTGGAATAATATCTGGCTTCTTTACTAAAAGACGGAATATATGATGCCATGATGAAGAGGGGTATGGAAGATGGTCAATGGAAGATAGGAATCTCTGGAAAGCAGGAATCAAGGTATAACCACACACAAATCATGAAGTGTTGATCTCCTTGTAGAAGACCTAGGTTCTTGGAATAGTGCCATAAATATAGTGCTCGGGAAAGAGGAGGAAATAAATATTAAATACCAAACCAATGATTGATATATCCAGGTGGAGAGGGAATGCTGAGTTTAGGGCTATCTCAATAAACTGTCAATACTGTTCTATGTTAAGTCAAACAGGGAGGCAGAGAAGAGCCGACGTGAATGCCGAAAAACCTGTCCTGTGGATCCACCGCTATGTACTATCCGGTCCCTCTCAGGTAGAAATGCCCTGTACTTAACGAGAAGCCCATCAGCTGTTCCGGAGTCATAATTTATCGACAAGCTTCATTCTGACCCGGATATGGCATAAGAAGACGGAGAGATGGATCTAATTTTTTCCAAGATCCCAACAACTAAAAGAAACCTGCCCGATGGACACCAATGGGTCTGGGTTGCCTAGGATAAGCACCCGGCTATAATCTTGTAACATAGAACTAATTGTGCTATCATCCAGCATTACCGAAATACTAATTCTAATGATAGCATTTCAGCCTTCACCAGGAGACTTCTTGAGTGCGAGTGCAGCAGAGGCCTACCCGAGAAAGGCCGCCGCTACATCACCTGGCCAGCGCAACGTTTCTGGGGCACGAACCAGAATTCTCCTCTAGCACCAACTCGGGAATGCAGTAACAGCGGCTATCCTGACGAAAATAAACAACTAGGGGCTGTATCCAGACCTCATCAACCATCAGAACGTGCCTTGTTGGGGAAAGGCAACGCCCACGTAATGGACGGGAAGAACATACAATTTTAATACATATATTTTCTTGTTGTAAAAGCCAATGTAATTGGTATCATAGCTAAGACACGATTTTCGAAGGTCACAAACATTTTCTTGGAAAGGATGTTATAACCCAAAGTTTATAGGCTTTATTAAAAATTAATTATTACCCTATAAATGTTTGGTTATTATAATTATTAGGGCTTTTTAGACAGTTTATTTAATATAAATGCTTATCTGGTTGACGTGTACCAATCACGTATCGGCACGAAGAATTATTCTTAACGCTTTCACGTCAGGTGAAAGCGACCCATTTGGAAATATATATAAACTCGGGGTTTCAACCTCTAAAGGAGACTCGTCGAGGGTTGGAGAGATGGCTCTGACCCCAATGTGGCTAGTTGCAGCGAGCGTCCTCGACTCCGAGGTCACCTATCATGGACGAACGTAAGCCGGCGTACTTGTTTACATTTATTCATAGAGTAGTATTGGCATTTGTTTTAGATAGGCCTAATAAACTCAAGCATTAAGTATCCAGCCTAAGAGGCTTAATATAGTCTTAGCTAATAGTATATTTTTGTTCAGGCTCATTTTTAGGTCTTGTATGTTTCAGAATATTTCAACTTGTCTTTCTGTTGTAAACTCTCTAACATTATTTAAATTTGTTAAATATATATTTTCGTTTTTAGCTTTATTTTATTTATGACTGCCTTAATTCCTTAGTTTTTGCTATCTTTTGCAAAGTTAGGTAAATCCTGACTTGATTTAATGTAGGGCCCGTCTCATTTATTGACCTCGACTACAAAATATAGCGTGCTACCCCCTAAAGGGAGATGGGCCTTAACGCCTTGTTTTCTCAGACGCTACTTATTGTAACTATCTAAATTACTCACGACGCTAGGTGGACTCGACACCTATACTGACCGAAATTCAATAAGAACATTTATTTCGCTTTGGATACTCGAACAAGCACATGTCGAATTACTTCGCGCTAATGCATGATGTCTTAGACCACACGGCGGGACTTTCTGCGCGTGTCTGTCTATCTGTTCTATACGTTTACCTCAAAGATGTGTCTAATAGGCAATTAAGATACAACTTGGATGGGAAAGGTGAACTAAATTTTGCTTAGAGACTTTAAGTTTGAGATTCTTTTACGAGTCCGAAAATCTTCAGACATAGGACCCCAACTTTAAGTCCCTACTAGAAGACTTGTTCCTTGGATTTTTCCATCCTAAAATTCTATGGAATGGTATTATTGTTGATTTCGTACATCTCAATGATGGGTTTGAACCCCGACCCTCGGAACCAAAGACAAGAATTACCGAGATGGATACTTCATATAATATATATATATATATATATATATATATAAACTAACTCACTGGCACTAACGAACACATAGGCTCATTGCCGCACGGACATAAGCTCTCCATATACCTATATCCTGAGCTAATGTTTTGCAATCATCTCTGTATAGTCTGTTTCCTTCAAATCATGGTTAATGTAATTATCTCACCTCATTCTTGGTCTGCTTACCGGAATCTTTCCCTCTAGTTTCCATGCCCCTCCTTCATTCCCCATTCGTGTCACATGCCCTGCCCATTGCAATCTATGAGACTATATAATCTTATTACATCTGCTTCCCCATAAAGATCGTGTAGCATAACAATGGTTAATCAACCTTCTGCATTCGCCTGTCTGTTCACCTCTCTTTGGTCCAAACATTTTCCTAAGAACTTTATTCTAAAATTCTCATATTTTCTCCTATAAAAGTAACTGTGCATGTTTCGGATCCAGATAACTGGGAGAATGTCCCGCGCCGTAGCCGAGTGGTTAAGGCAAGAAGCCTTGGCGCAGAGTTACGGGACTTGCGCTGGTTTGAGTCCCCATGGGGGAAGAAGTTTTCTCACGGAATTTCGGCCAGTATGGAACGTGTGCTCACCAAGCATCATGAGGCATTTGGGTAGCTACAATAAGTAGCGACTCCATGTTAAGAAGACCAGCTATAACGGATGGGGGGACCCGACATGATGGCCACATGTCACCCCTACACTGGCTAGATGATCGTCTACATCTGTAATTAACACATGTGGATATGAGGTCAGCAGCCGATTGGTAGGCCAAAGGCCTTGTAGGAGTAAAGTAAAATAACTGGGAGAATGGCAGTTATATATATATATATATATATATATATATATATATATATATATATATATATATATATATACACTATAATAAACCAAAGTATAAATATTTTATTTCTTGTAACTATCGAAAATAACTGAACACTAAATAAAACATTGTACATTTTAACTGAATATTCCGAAAGAAAAGTATAAAAACTATCCACGCTGAGCAGAATGTACCGAGAGAAAGATACATGTTTTCTTTACTGTCAGCACTGAACAACGGATGACTTAGCACCGTCCCGCAGACTGGTATTTGAGCCAAAAATCTGGCCAAAAGTCAAATTTAATGATTAGCGTTGGTCTTGGGTCCCAAAACAGGTGGATAAATATGACGTCATGTGGCAGTGTCTCCACCGCAGTGGGACTAATCAGACAAATGTACCAGCAGCAGGGCCAGTAGTCGGAATCTAGCACTCCCATGCGACGGTTTTCTGTTCGCGGCATTTTAACGAAATTACATTGTGTTCTTTTCGTATTAGAAGTGGATTTAGTGGAACAATTGATTATGAATGTTCTTGAGCCAGGTATGTATCCTATTATTGACCAATTTGCATTTATGTTAGACTGTTATTTTTTATGTTCTTGCCGTTCTACAAACCTCACAAAAATTACATACATTTTTTTGTAATTTTTACATAAGTGAATGTTTTTAAACATATTGTACTCATTTGTACCATTTCAAAGTTATACCTTACGATGCTTTAGAATGTCTGTTTTGATAATCAGAAGTAAACGTTTCCCCAATTTTCACAAAAAAAATAATAAAGCCATAAATAGAGCAGGGTATTATTTTTCATTTAATTTTACTTATCGATTATTTTCAGATTCTCAGGCTTCAGTCATGTCTATGACTCGAAAACAACTGCACGGGCTTATAAGAGGAAATGCAGAAAGGCTCTTTGATGCAAAGCTCAAAGAATTAGAAACAAAATTGGCTGAAATTATGAAGTATTCTTCCGAGAAGTTAGCTGAATTTACAAACATCATTAACAGTTTTAAGATTGTTTACAAGCGAAAATGGACCGCATGTAATAGTACAGAAAGTCGTTTCTTGGAAAAGAATCAAGTCTGGTTAAATGGAGTAATTGTTTTTGCCAGCTGCTCCAGTTCCTTTATTAAAAGGACGACCGAGTAGAGAATTCGGGGAATCGAGTGACCGATCAAAGCGCCGAAAAACAACGGAACTTAGAAAGAATATTCCTCTTGATGAGTTGACTTACAAATGAGTCAACGTGCTGCTGGCAATAAATATATGACCAAAGTACTTAAAGGTATAACAAAGTCTCCAACCAGAGCAACAAAGTTTCGAAAAGCAGTCGCTGCTGGTTATTGATGCACTACTACCAACAAACACTCGCCGGAAGAGGCTTTGGCAATATTTGTGGAAGATAATGTCAGTATGAAGTTATACAGCATGCTAATGAATATGTGTACCCCTGTTATAAATATGTTCAAAAAGCAAAACAAGATTGTTACCCGAAAAAGATTGTCGGTGAAACTTGTGCTGAAGTACAATTGCAAGATTTAGTGGATCACACAACAATGAGACTGTGCAAGTATTTAGAATAAGTATTAGATGCCTATAGTCATGAAGAAACTAAATATTTTGTGCTAATCTTCAAGTGGGAATGTGATGGATCGCAGCAAAGCCAATACAAATAAACATTTCTAAATGATGAAGACAGTGATGCTTACATTTTCCTCAGTTCCATTGTTCCTTTACGATTAATGTCTGGTAGAAAGGTTATCTGGCAGAATCCTTGTCCATCGTCAATCTAGATTTTGCCGGCCTATTAGAGGTAGATTTATTAAAAAGAACAAGGACATCACAAACGAAGAGATTGAATACATAGAAAATCAATCAAAACATTTAGCAGCAACAAATATCAATGACAAAATAAATGTAAAACATTTGTTACTGCCTACAAAGATGGACGAAAAATGTACAAACGTAGCCACGCACACTGCATCAACAATACGCTGCCGTATATGTGGTAGCACGTCTATGACTTTTAATAAATAATTTATCATTGAGAAGAACAGAAGATCCAGAGACTTTCAAATTCGTATTATCCATTCTGCATACTAGGATCAGATCCTTTGAATTTCTTTTACATTTATCGTATAAGATAAAAGCAGAAGTACACAAAGGTCGCGTCACATCTAAAAATGATAAAGAGAAAATAAAAGTCTAAAAAAATAATTAAAAGATAAAATGGGATTGCTAGTTGACGTACCTAAAGTTGGTTATGGCAATAGAAATGATGGCAATATGTCCCGTAGATTTTTGGTGACGTTAATGTAGCAGCATCAATATCGAAGTGATTCTCCAAATTAAAAGAATATTGGAAGTGATATCTTCGGGTTTCGACATAAATGTCGAAACATTTAGTACATAGGCCTACACCATGGATACTGCAAAGCATTATGTAGGGTTGTATGCCTGGCACCGATGTCACCAACAGTGCACACATGCTCCGAGTATTATATCTCACGCTTTGTTACCGATTGGTCAGTTGTCGGAAGAGGCTGCAAAAACGAGGAACAAGCATTTTCGTCAGTATAGAGAATGCTTCTCCAGAAAATTTTCCAGGACGGAATGTAATGAGTACATTTTAAATAGGCTCTTATTAACTTCGGATCCCTTTTTTTGAGTGGCATTAGATCTAACGTGAAACGAAAAAGGCAGACAATATCAAAAGAAGCCTTAGAATTTTTAAAACCATCTGGTTCTTTTGATGATAGTGATAATGATGATGAAAGGTTGTAACTTGTATTGAAACCAACTAACTCACTGGCACTATCGAACCCATAGGCTGCGCAGACATGAGTTCTCCATACATCCCTATCCTGAGCTAATGTTTTACAATCATTCCCTGTAAAATCTACTTCATTCAAACTTGTGTTGTATCTTTTATTAACCCGTGTCTGTTTGATATATACTTTTATACATTTTTTTTGTTTATATGCCCAATACAGTATGTAGGTAGTATCATTTATTGGGTTGAGCTTGAGTAAACACTATAAATATCACGAGTTAGTCATAAGTAATAATTAGTAATAGCTTTTAAATAAAAAATGAACACCTGGGCACATAAAAAGCAAAGAAAATATTTTTGCCAGATTTTCGCTCAAATGCTAGTGTGTGCGCAGCGCGTCGTCCCTCCCCCCGCTTACGGTAGGTAGAAGGGGAAAGAAAACCCTTCGTCCTCTATCAAGTCCTTTGGAATATGGTATAGTTATAGTAGAAATCATTACGCTGGGCAAAGGGTTAACTTTCAAGTAATATATCATCCTGCATGATTTTTGTAGACTACAGTGTTTGCTTTATAACTATACACAATAATATTGTTAAGTACACATAATATGCATTTTAACCTTGCAAACTAACGAATTTTGAACTGTGTACATTGTAAATATATATTAATTATTATAATAATGATCCAAGTAAAGTAGTAGGTCTAATGGCTTGTTATGGTCTCCTTCCAAGGTTTTTACCTCAAAATAGGGTAATAGACAGGGTGTAACAGGACCTCACCGACAAAATGATAGGGATGATCGGCCATGCTGAGAGGATAATTTTTTGTGAAGGAACAAAACGCGTCGTATGAGTTATGGGCAGATGAAGGTGTTCACCCATCATCATCATCATCATCATCATCCATGCAAGTATTAGGCCGTGTAGAGGCCGTTTTATCAAGGTTGAAGCATGGCCTCAGATGCGCAGAAGACCAGTTTCATCCCCTTGACTGCGGGTAGTCTAACGTACAGGCATACACATTCAACTCCAAAATAGGGTATTGTCAGTCTAAAAGATATTAGTCTTCGTCACCTTACTTCTAAAACCTCGTAAGTCTAATTTATCTAATCTTTCAAGAGAGCATAACAACTTTTTTGACATTGCTTATTATTTTGTAATTATGTCAATAAATAAGAGCTAGAGGACTGGATGATGAAAATCTGTATAAAAATAAAATAATGTCTTATTTTGAATTTAAACATTCAAAATATGATATTAAAAACATAGTTACAAAATTATAAGTAATGTTAAAATATGTTTTAAACTTTTCTGAAAATTTTGTTAAATTAGACTTACGCGGTTTTAGAAATAAGGTGACATTATATTGCGGTGTTAAGTGAAAGATTTCTCGTATCTACAATATCGTAGAACCGTCCAATCCCCATCTCTTCTCTTTAAAATAGCACACAAATTTCCTTATCACACCACTTCTTTGGATTCTGTGATGTACATAAATTAGGCACACGGTCCCTTCAGCACATTGTCTTCATCACACTACCTATTTTCTCAAAATCTTTTATAGTTTCTCTTGCTAGAATGTGGAATTCTCTTCCACCTATATCAGAGACTGAGGAACTATAACTTCTTTCAGAAACAAAACTTAATATTCTTTATTAACTAACTGACAAAAACACTCACTAATAGTATTTTAACAATTAATAATTTGTTATTAATTTATTTAATAAAAATAGTATTATGATTTATCAGTATTTCTACCTAATATCTTATTACTTTCCCTGTATTTTTTTCATGTATAGTAGATTGGAGCTGTTTTTGTGCATATATATATTATTAGGTTTAATTTTAATCATCTTTAACTTTATTGCATTATTATACGTCTCGCATGGGTACACGGCTGCTCTCTATCGGGAGTTTTTTAACCAACTAATTTAGATAGCTTAATTACTCACACATGTCAACGAGTCAAATGTGGTAAGCACATCCCCTCAATGGAACATCTAATAGGTAACTGAGGTATTACTGGAAGGATGAGGGGCGGATAAATGTTGCACAGAAGTATTTTATTCAGACTTGAGGTTTTTTTATGAACCTGAAAATGTTCTGACTCGGAACCCATGGCTTGAAGTCGCTCCCGGAGGACTTGTCTCTTGGATTTTTCCATCCTATAAATCCATCAACCCCTGGCGGGTATGAACCCGTGACCAATGGGACTAGAAGCAAGAAACATAGGAAGTTGTTTCATGAAGGTTGAGACATGACCTTGAATGCACGCTGGACAAAATTTACCACTTTGGATGTGGGTAGTTTAACGGTACATGAGCTTCTATTCTTTTCAAAATAGTGAAAAGTGTTGTTCTGAAAGGTATTTGTTACACTGTTGGTGGAGTGTTGTGTTGTGATCAAATTGAAATGCCGCCGATACCCAGTAAATTAGGCAAAGGCAAAGTATTGCACAGCCAAACTAGGGAACTGATATGGAATGTTCATACATTTATGAAGCAAGAAGCCGAAGAAGAAGTAACGAAACATTTAAAGCAAATACAACTAAGAGTAAGTAAGGCGACTAAAATTTCCAGAAGTTCCTTAAGAAGAATATTAAATGAGTGCAGTAAACCTATCGAAGTATCGTCTACTGGCGATGCAAACAATGAGGTGGGCCCGTCTTTCTCAACTCTCCGTAAAATAAAGAATCGGAAGAAACCAGTTTCGAATTTACATAGTTTTGATCGAGATTTGTTAAGATGTATTATTTACAATTTTCATAAAACAGAAGATGAACGGGTGACATTAAAAAAACTATAAACAAAACTAAAAAATGAAATGGGATATATGGGAAGTAAAACCACATTATGGAGAATAATTCGTAAAATGGGATTCCAATGGGTGAAAACTAGAGACAATCGAAAGATCCTAATGGAAAAATCTGACATTAGAGCTAAGAGAACTCGGTATCTAAGACAAATTGCAAAATATAGACCAGAAGGTAGGCCCATCATATACACAGATGAAACATACATTCATGCCGGCCACACTGTGCCAAGTAGTTAGACAGACGACAGTTTCCAGATGGATTTTGCGCCCATTTCGGAGGGTCAGAGAGCAGTAATTGTACATGCGGGAGGTGAAGCGGGATTTGTAAAAAATGCACTCCTTATTTTTAAGTCTGGACGCAAAACTGGAGATTATCATGACGACATGAATTTTTCTAATTATTATAAATGGTTGACGGGAAAATTAATTCCAAATCTCCCAGAAAACTCTGTAGTCGTTATGGATAATGCGTCTTATCATAACGTAGAGGAAGATCCGGCCCCTACCTCAAATTCTAACAAATCTACTATGCAGGAATGGTTGTCGACCAATGGAGTATTATTTTCAACATCTGCTTTCAAACCGGAACTATATGAATTGATCAAACTCAACAAGCCTCGGTTTAAGAAGTTTAAAATTGATTCAGTTCTTGCAGATAATGGACATTGTGCACTGCGACTACCTCCTTATCATCCTGAACTCAACCCCATCGAAAAGATTTGGAGTGTTGTTAAAGGGTGGGTCGCTGAAAAAAATGTGACTTTTCAATTGGACAATGCTATAAAGCTAGTTGAGGAGAAGTGCAACAGTATCACATCAGAGGACTGGTTTTCACGGTGCCGAAAAGCTAGGGAGCGGGAAGAGGAGTATATGGCAACAGAGGTATCGATAGATGCCTTAACTGAGGAAGTAGTTATTAATTTAGGAGAAAGTGACAGTGAATATAGCGAAACAGATGTTAGTTCTAGTTGCAATTCTAGTGATTCAGAAGGACAAATGTCGGGTGTGGAGCCTTTGTAGTATGCAGTGAAGAACACCAATGAAGAACATAGTAATGTAAATTTATTTAAGTACGAAACATTTCCATTGACTCGTTTATTATTATTATTATTATTATTATTATTATTATTATTATTATTATTATTATTATTATTATTATATAACTAACTAACTGGCTCTATCGAACCCGTAGGTTCATGGCAGCGCGGACATAAGCTCTCCATACATCCCTATCCTGAGCTAATATTTTCCAATCAGCCCCTGTATAATCTACTTCCCTCAAATCATGGTTACTGTTGTTCTCCCACCTCATTCTTGATCTACCAACTGGCCGTTTTGCCTCTGGTTTTCCTACAAGAAGCTTCCATAGCCTACACCTCTCTCATTCCCTATTTGTGCCACATGTCCTACTTATTTTAAAATTATTTTATTTTTTATTTTTATTACATTAGATTTTGAAATTTACTATATGCCTAATGAAGTTCTCGTAACCAATATAATTAATGTAAGCGCCGAATATATTGTTTGATTTAAAAATAATAATATTAATATTAACATGAATAATATTTGATAAATTATTGGATTGCAATAATTTTATTCTCATTTTCTTCCAGTTTTACGGACACCCAGTACTTATTTGGGTTAAAAAAATATATATATTTTTTTGCTTCAAAAAATCCAGTAAGGTCTATTTTATCGATGTGTAATATTAGTTTGTCGATTTTGGACGTTTAAACCCATAAAATGATTTTTAAAAATGGTTTCTCTGTGTTCTGCTAATGTGCACATTTTTTTTTTCATTTTCCCGTAACTTGTATTTTTTAATATTTTGGTACACTTTTCTCTGAAACTATGAAAGATAGGAGAATAATTTTTGGCTTGGATATGCAGTTTAAACAGCTCTATGGTAATAAGTTAAATTTATATTTGTGCTATTGATAGTGTTTGAAATAAAATAAATAATAGTTTTAAAAAACTAAAAGAACACGCTTTATTAGAAAACTAAAACATGAAAAATAATTTTAATTTCCAATACGCTTGGGATAAAATAAAGTGGTCAACAAAAAAATCATCTCCAACACATGTAGAATAAAATTAGAGTTATCAACAAAAATAAAATAATTTTACCATCAAAAGCGTGGGGTGATTTTTATGATTTTTATATTTTCTTCTTAGAGAGCTTACTTTTACCAATATCTGTTTATTATCAAATATATTAATTGATATAGAGCACTCCACGCTTTTGATGGTAAAATTATTTTCTTTTTGTTGATAACTCTAATTTTATTCTACATGTGTTGGAGATGATTTTTTTGTGTACCACTTTATTTTATCCCAAGCGTATTGGAAATTAAAATTATTTTTCATGTTTTAGTTTTCTAATAAAGCGTGTTCTTTTAGTTTTTTAAAACTATTATTTATTTTTTATTTTTTAGTTTTAATATTTTACAGAATAAGATAAAAATGTAAATATCTTTAAATTCGATACTATTGTAGTATGAGCTAAAAGTAATACTCTTCTATAAAAAAAAAACCTCCCAGTCGGATTTGAACCAGCGACATATAGATTACTGAAATTATATACTATTAAGAGTTCACTGCTCTACCAACTGAGCTCTTACAACGATTGACTAAAAAGTCGACAAGTCCGCAACCTATTATACCAGTTTTCAGTTTTTTTGATTTTCGAATGATTCTGGCCAGGATTTTAGAAACAAAATATGAAATTATTGTATTGTCTTGGGTCCTCTACACGTATACAAATTTTCAAGTCGATCCAATGTTTCTAAGTGGGTGAAAATCGCGTTGAAAGATTCCGGTACATTGATACAAAAACACGTTTTTTGATTTTCTGATGATTATGCCCAGGATTTTAGAAAATAAATATGAAATTATTGTATTGTCACGGGTCCTCTATAAGTATACAAAGTTTCAAGTCGAACCAATGGTTTTAAGTGGATGAAAATCGCGTTGAAAGATTCCGTTACATTGATACAAAAACACTTTTTTTTATTTCTGATGATTATGGCCAGGATTTTAGAAAATAAATATGAAATTATTGTATTGTCACGGGTCCTCTACAAGTATACAAAGTTTCAAGTCGATCCCATGATTTTAAGTGGTTGCAAATCGCGTTGAAAGATTCCGCTACATAGATAGATAGATAGATAGATAGATAGATAGATAGATAGATAGATAGATAGATAGATAGATAGATAGATAGATAGATAGATAGATAGATAGATAGATAGATAGATAGATAGATAGATAGATAGATAGATAGATAGATAGATAGATAGATAGATAGATACAGGTCAAGCTAATATAAAGCGTCTAAAAAGAAATTGTGCAACATTTTTAACAAAAAAAAATTGGTCTTTGAATTTTTTAAATATAAATTACAATCCATATCTGAACACAAGCAAACCTTATTATTGTCAAATGAACCATGGGCAATATAACATACTAAATTTTGGAAAGTAGTTTGTGAAAAAAAAATTGTACCAAGAAAATACTTTTAACATAATGGATTTTTTTTTGTATTTTAAATTACTCATAAAGAAATATGTCTAAAAAGTTAACCAAAGTGTCATTATGTTCAGGAAGACTTGTTTAATTAGTGACAATTTTCATACACATAACTTACGAATAAGCTGAAAAAAGAATTATTTTTGCAAGTCCTCCGGGAGGGACTTTAAGCAGTGGGTCCCGAGTCTGAAGATTTTCAGGCTCGTAAAAAAATCCTTAACCTGAATGAAAAGGCCTCTAAGCAAAATTTACCGAATATTCCCGTCTTAACCCTCAACTGGTAGGGTGGGGTCAGAATGACCCAGGCTCTTATTTGGAAACGCTTCTTCTCATATACCTAAAACATTTTCTACCTGAAACTCTGAGTACTCTATACTCAGTCTGTTCTCGAACCTTGGGCGAAGTGGAAGCTTCATTGTGTTTTTGCATTTTTGTGTTATTTCAGTTTTTTTAACGTCTTGCGCTTCTCGGGTCACTTTGACCCCAGCCTACCTTAAACGTAACTATTTTTTCATTTAGCAGAAGAATGATTTTTTTTCATTATTATTTCAGGGTACACTTGTATTCATTTCTGAATTTATTTTTTATAGTGAACGATGTATAAAAACCTAACTAGTGAAGAGTTAACAAGCATTTTGAATGAATCAGATGATGAATTTGAGAATGAAGTTGATGAAAATTTTGTTATTGAGAGTGAACACGACACTGATAGTGATGACGATGATGTAGATGGTAATCCTGATGTTGACGATACAGCTTTCATGTAAGGTAAAGATACATACGAGTGGAGTCATGATCTCGTTTTACGAGGACGCACCGCTCAACCCAATATCATTACACATCTTCCTGGAATTCGCGGAGATACTAAGGAATCCCCCACTTTAGAACCAGAACTTTCTTAGAGTTTTCTTCTTACAGATGACATTCTAGATATTATTGTAAGACACACAAATGATGAAATAGAGAGGAAAAGAAGCAATTATTCCAACCTCGGAAAAGAGGTAGATACATTACGGGGGACAGTTGGTTTTCGTCTATAGACGTGGCTGATGAATTGAAGAATAGAGGATTGACCTATGTGGGAACGGTTAGGAAAAATAAGAGATAAATTCCTCCAGAATTTCTTCCACAGAAGAAGAGAACTATAGGTCCATCTGTATGTTCCAAAAAAGAACAAAGCTGTCATTCTGAATTCCACTATACATCACACCAAATGTATCGATAGCGATACACAAAAGCCGGAAATAATACAATTCCATAACATGACCAAAGGTATAGCTCGCGCAATGGATTTAGAGGAATGTCCTTGAAGGTCAGTCCAGTCGGTGAAGCTATCCATACTGCTGAGCTGTGATTTCGGTGCTGCCTCTTACAAAAACACGTATAGTCCAGAGTGAATTATAGTGGAAACATACGTGTAGATTTTATATTTTAACCCGTATTTTTTATATATAATAATTTGTACCTTTGCTGCCAGTAGTTTTAAAATTATAGTGTAGTGTGAATGTGTATTTAGTTAATTAGTGAACAATTTTGATTTTTTTTTAATTTACACAATGCCTCCTATGATTTCAAAATTACAAGGAAAAACTCTTCACAGTCAAAGTCGGGAAATTATTGTGAATGTTCACGACTACATGAAAGAGGAAGGAAGAACAGAAAAAGGAGCGATTTTTCACCCGTTTGTAAATATAAAACACGTGAAGAAAATTCAAAGAAGGAAGAGTTTCTAAAGCCACACGGTTGGGGTCGCGCCAGTTCTGTTAACAGAATTTTACAAAGAAGAGAAGAAAACATGAAGCGGAAGGATATTCTTTTGGCCACCCCCTAGAAAGAAACACGATTTGTCCCAAAAAGAATAACTGACATTGATGACTTTGATAAATGTGTAATTCGGCGCGCTATATATAATTTTTACGAAGAAGAAAAGAATGCACCAACAATTACAAATTATTGGAGAAGTTAAAAGAAAAATTGAATTTAGTGGTGGAGCCAGTAGTCTTAGAGCAGTAATAAGGAACTTGGGTTTTCGCTGGAAAAAAACCAGAACTAACCGAAGTGTTTTTAATTGAAAACCATAATATTCGTTCCCTTCGAGAGACATATCTTACATGCATTAAAAATATAGAGATGAGGGAAGGTCAATAGTGTATGAAGACGAAACATATATACACAGTAGTCACACTAGTCCGAAAGGTTGGTCTGACGACAGTGGCTCAGGTTTGATGGCTCCCGTTTCTAAAGGGGAACGTCTTATAATTGTGCATGCTGGTGGAAGGTTTGGTTTTATACCAAATGCTCTCCTCATTTACAGGTCGGTGCTAAAAACAGGAGACTTCCATGAACAAATGAATACAGGAAACTATATTAAATGGTTACGTACCATGTTGATTCCAAATTTACCCCCAAACTCTGTCTTAGTTGTTGACAACGCTTCGTACCATAACACACAATTAAATAAAGTCCCGACATCAAATTCCTTAAAAAAAGATATGCAAGCCTGGTTAATTCAACATAATATTCATTTTGATGAAAATAGCACTAAAACACACTTATAGATTTAATCTTAGAAAATAAACCAACACATAAACCTACGTTATCGACACTATATTAGCTGAAAATAACCATACAGTGTTGAGACTTCCACCTTATCATCCTGATTTAAATCCCATTGAATTAATTTGGGGTGATGTAAAACAGTGGGTTGGTAGTAAAAATGTTACTTTCAAAATTAAAGATGTTGAAATGTTGTGCCGGGAAAGATTTAAAGAAATTGGTAAAAAGGAATGGGAAAATGTGTGTAATAAAGTGGAAGAGAACGAACACGAGTACTGGGAGAAAGATGGAATCATGGAAGAAAGAATTGAAAAAATTATAATTGAAGACAATGGAATGGAAAGCAGCGATGAGGAGAGTGAACATGAAACTGACCAAACGGAATATGGAGATAATATGTCAGGTGTTGAAGAGTTGGATGAGTACTAAAGTGACATTTAGTGGTATTTAAAACTTTAACAGACTGATATAAACCATATATAGGGTATATATAGTGAATGTACTTCCTCCAAGGATTAAAATGACCGTATATTAATTAATTATTATTGTGAACTTTTACAAATGTTTAGCAGTGACTGTACATATTTTGATATTCGCTAGCGAGGGAGTTAGCAATGACGTGTGGTGACACTTCCTACTGGCTGAGATCTACATCTGGTAAGTACAAGACTCGCATCTAAGCTCCCATTACAAATTTTCATTCAAGGACATTCCTCTAAATCCATTGCGTGGGCTATAGAGTTGATTCCATGGATCAGAAAGTTTGAACCTATTCTACTGCTCGAAGGACGAGACGATGGCCAATGGTGATATTTTTTTTTGCCATAATGGATATCGCTACAGTAAATGGTCATATAGGCCTACTTATGACAAGCAGAAAAGAGGCAAAATCCATTACCAGGCGTCAATTCATTATTGCTCTCGGAAAATCACGTGTCATCCTGAACGTGTTCGCAGAAGTAACATCAAGGAATTGCCTCGTGAACTCCGGCAGATGATTGAGAAAGTTGGTGGTATATCGGGCCCAAGCACAGAAAAGGAAGCAGGGCCTACCGTGACTCCAGAAAAAATGAAAATATGTTCTACCTGTCCTCGTGGTCGGAATGGGAAAGCTGGAACAAATTGTGAAATGTGTATGAAACTGCTATTTGCAGGATGTACTAAAAAAATCTGTCCTGTCTGTTTTTGAATAATATTGTCAATTTAGGTATATGATGAATGGAGTTACTACTCAGTTGGAATTATGATCTGTCCCCTGATTAGAGTGATAGGATAATTTATTACAATTATTTTTTATAGTCCTAGAGTGATTATTGAGATTTACCAAGTTTCAAATTCCAGTTCTTTGTTCTTCTGTTTTGTTACAAAATGATGCAAATTAATTAGATTTAATATTGTTATTCTTGTGTAATTGATCTTGGTTTACTATACTAGTGTAATTCCTACATGCTGTTTATTATATAGTCAATTTATATGTCTGAATGTACAATCTGTGTCTAAAATATATTTTTTAATGCACTCCAAGAAAAATAAATTAAATTCTGTTATTTAGACGTGATGTACTTAGTTAAAATTAGGTGTGAAGAGGTTGTAATTTATTAGGTTAATATATTATGTCAGATATAGTCAAATAATAAAGTCCAAATGTAAGCATTTCCTTTATTATATTATCAGGGTCAAAATGACCCCACCCTTCCAGTTATGTAACAGAAATTTCACCCTACCAGTTGAGGGCTAGTACTACCTTGGTTTCCTAGATGTCAGTATGAGGCGGAACGCTGACCACGGACCACTCAAAAATGGCATCTATACGTAAACAAGTGTAACTAAATTAGTATGGTTCAAATTCTTCCCTGTAGGGGGAGATTGCCTAAATCTCTGTAAAGGGAAAAAATGGGCTTACAATACAATACAATGTCCTATTTTTAAAACAAATTGCAAGAAAATTAGTACCTGGCGCCCTTAAGGAATTTCACGTGATACATAGTTATTATAATCATTTCCTTCTCAGGGTTAATATTTTCATTACGACTAGTAACCATGATTTTGCAGATACCTCTATGGCAGGTACGGACAAAGCCTGCTGGTAGAGATCGTTTCCCCAAGACCCTACGTTTACCTGCGCGATCTTTGTAGGTCATGCTTCTTCCTTAGTGAAACGGCCTCTAGCCTGTTACGGTCTCAAAGAGGAATTTTCCATCCAGCGCTTTTTTGGACGTCCCAGTGATCTTTTGCCTTGGGGGCAGTAGCGAAGTATGGCTTTTGGAATTCTATGAGACGGCATTCGTTGAAGATGGGCTTTCCAGTTGTTCTGGTAGTTTTGTATATGGTGAAGAATGGGTTCTACATCCAACTCTTCCATAATTTCCTCATTTCTTTTATGGTCCCACGTGTTTACCCATAAGGGTCAGAATTCAATACAAACAATTGTATTATTGAAAAATATATGTTTTTACAATAAGTGTTTTGACGATGTCAAAAATAATCCTGCCATGATTGGCCGTGCTGACCGATCGTTGCTGCGACGATATCAAACATGCAATGAGGCGTAGGGTCGACTGTTTGAACGCATATTGTAAAAACATGTATTTTTCAATAAAATTATACGTGTACAATTGTTTGTATTCAATTTCGGCCCTTATGGGTGAACACGTCCACCGCTGTGGGTTCGAGGTATCGTGCTGCCTTGTCTCGCAGCGGGCCCGGGTTCGATCTCCGGTCGGGGCAGTTTTTCTGGGTAAGGTTTTTATCAGGGGTTTTCCTCACCTGTAAGACAAATATCAGGAAAATTTTAAGGCCCAAACGGTCCCCGAAATCATATGGCCATCATCATTATCATCCTTCACCGGTGTGGAAAGCAACGGGAAGCTACCACACCTACAATTCCCTAGTAAGGCTGCAAGCATAGCATGAAAATGCTATGATTGCAGTGAAGGACCTGCCTTCGGGCAGAATTACTATGGATGGATGGGTGAACACATTCATCTGCGCGTAACTCATAAACAATGTGTTTGGGACTATATGTTTCTTCACAAAAAATTATCCTCTCTGCATGGCCTATCATCTCTACCATTTTGTCGATGAGGTCCTGATACACCCTGTAGATAGTATTTTATTGTCAGAAACAAAATATAAATGTATGACATCAATTAGTATGTTAATTAGTTAATTAATTAATGCATTTATTTATTATCCATCAGAACATCACAAATTTCTACAAATTACTATTTATACATAAAGTACGATATAACATATGTATATAGCAAAATGAATTCATATTGTCATCTGAAACCTAAAGGTACGTACACACCTGCGCGCCGCAAACACGAACGGCGCGCGCGCCGCACCATGTTCGTCAGATTTGGACGGGGTTTTAAGGTGCGCGCGAACGGCGCGCGCGCCGCGCGCGCGTCTCTCACCACGATCCACTCATTGTCGGTTTTTTCCACGAACACTTTGATGGTTCGCTGTTTAGATTTGGACGGGTACCTGAGAGGTTCGTGGCTTTCGGTGCGCACCTATTATTTGAGTATGGAGTGGTCAGAGGAAAACGTGTTAAAACTTGTTGACATTTATAGAAGCAAGCAATTATTGTGGGATCCACAACATAAGGATCATTTTAAAAAATCATTGAAAGGAGATGCCTGTTTTTTTTTTCAATGATGTGTTTTTTTTTCGTGTGTACTGTAATTGTATGAATAAATTAGAATTATTTAGAAAACATTATTTATTTAAGACGTTCATTTCATAATATTATGTATGAAGTATCACAAAACAATACAATATATAAACACATTTATTGCTAATTATTTATTTATCTCTTCAAAGACTCCAAAGAGCAAGACTGCTCATGTTAAGGGGCAATATACAAAAAATAATGGCCATAAAACAATTAACAATAAAAACAAGAAAACAAATTCAGGCATAAGTTTAAGTAATACAAACTACTATAGATGCACAATATATTACACATATAAATACAATATTTAAACAGGATAATATTAATAATAATAAATTAACAAAATTAACTAAGAAAGCAATGAGAAAAAATATTTTTTAATACAATTAGAAAAATGTTTAACATTCGTGAAATGTTGATATTCAATAGGTAAGTAGTTATTTTAATGGTTGATTCATGCATAACGAATCCCTTTTATACCTTTTTTTTTTTAGAAACTAGTATCTTTGTGCAATAAAGTACAATCTCTAGTATAATAATCATGTACATTTTTATTAAAAATTAAGGCCATGTTATGGTGAGATAGATTCTTAATAATTTTAAACATATATATACAAATCATGTCCACCGCTGTAGTCTCGAGGTAGCGTGCTGCCTTGTCACGCAGCGGGGCCCGGTTTCAATCCCCGGTCAGGGCAGTTTTTCTGGGTGAGGTTTTTATCGGGGTTTTTCCTCACCTGTAAGACAAATGTCAGGAAAACTTTAAGGCCCAAACGGTCCCCGAAATCATATGGCCATCATCATCATCCTTATCATTATCATATCATCATCATCATCTCATCATCCTTCACCGGTGTGGAAAGCAACGGGAAGCTACCACACCTACACAATTCCCTAGTAAAGCTGCAAGCATAGCATGAAAATGCTATGATTTCAGTGAAGGACCTGCCTTCGGGCAGAATTACTATGGATGGATATACAAATCATATATTTTTTTAAATTCCTTTAATGCTATAATATTTGAAAAAGTATAAATAAAGTTATAAGATGGTAATGAGTAATAAGCGTGACCAGACGTCCCGATTTTGGCGGGACAGTCCCGACTTTTAACAATTTGTCCCGCGTCCCGCGGCATTTAAAAAAATGCCCCTATTTTTGGGAAAGAATACAGGACAAGCGGGAGAACGGAAAGGGAATAGACATCGTTGGTTACCTGCTCTGCAAAATGTCTACTGAAGGTTTGTGGGTTTCCTATGGATCGCAGGAGGTTCGTTGAAATTAATAATTTCGACGAACATAACACGCGCCGCGCGCGCCGTTCGTGTTCGCGGCGTGCATATGTGTACGTACCTTAACAGATACAAATGTTAACTTGAATTGAATGTAATTACAATTATTAAAATAAATTATGCCATCAATATTTTACAACATTAAATTGAAGTTAAATACATCACTAGAAAGTAATTTTATAACAAATCACTGATATTTAGATAGAATTTTTATCACTCACTTCATATTGTTCTTCTTATCTGACTATAAACTAGTTTCGGAACATAGTTTCTGTTCCATCCTCAGTATCGTCACGACCGTTGTTCCACCTCATAGTGTGAATTCCTAAAATAAGTAAATCACTGATAATTATCCTGAGACCGTTGTCCACTTACGGAATTGCTGGCAGATGCGTAATTGTCTTTCCCCAGCCTCCTCTAAACCACAAGTAGAATGATCTATGTCCCGTTCCTCCTTACAAGTTGACCAGCTCCAGTTACATGTAACATAAATAAATCAAAGGCAGTATTCTCACAAGAAAAGACAGCTGTGTTGTAATATGAATCAAATTATATTTATAATTTTAAATTTAGGTATCCATTTATGCTAAATGGAATGTGAGATAATAAGGTTTTCTCTACAGCATATTTAAATTGTGATTTTTTAAGAAGTTTAATATTGGAAGGGATATGATTATAAATAGATTACTACCTCTATGTGATATGCTATTAAGACAATTTAAGTGTATATTGTTAGACATTTTAGTTCATTTTATGTTCGTGTATATATGAATTTGCTTCGAAGAGTTTTAAATTTTGATGAATAAAGCAAATAGATGTTAAAATGTAAATACAAAGAACAGGTAATATTTTTAGTTATTTGAAGAGTTCTTTACGTTCTATGCCGTAGCGTGGTGGTTAAGGTACTGCGCTACAAGCCAGAAGGTCGCGGGTTCAAGTTCCGGTGGGGTCAGGATTTTTAAACTGACCCAAACTTTCTGGCAGCACTATGGCCCTGGGGTCGACTCAGCCTCTAACGTAAATGAGTACCAGCATTTGTTCTGGGGGTAAAGGCGGCCGTCACGCAGGGCTGACAACCCGCCTGACATCAAGTGCCGATTGTCTAGAAAAAGGGGGGAGCCTTAATCTCCTACCACCCCAAGGGCCTCTTGAGGCCTGTTGTGGGATCACTTTACTTTACTTTATTTGATTGGTAATGATTCTTCAGAATCAAATAATTATTTAGCAAAAAATTTTGCTAAATAAGTTTTACCTACTCCTGTTTGTCCTAAAAAAATGAAAGAACCTATAGAAGAATTCGGGTCTTTCAATCCAGAGCTAAATATATATTTTTTAAATTTTCTATTATATTATAAATATAACCTATTTTTTCCTATCCCCAGAGTATTATACCATACGTTAACAGTGAATTTAAGTATCCAAAATATATAGGTTTTAAGGCTTCCTCTGGTAATAATCTAGTGAGGACTCAAAAGCTTAGCATAAATGGCTCAGTTTTTCAGTTAAGTGTTGTAATATGGCATTCTGGTACTGTGGTGTTTGAATCAGTGAATGTTAAAATATTCATAGGCATTGTAGAGAGGATTTATAAAGTTAATACCGATTTAATTACTATTTTAAATTTTGATACAGGAAGAGTCTTTGTTCATCTGCAAGACTATTGAATACTATATATTCATGGATACTGCCTCATAACTGTTTTGAGTATTATTAAATGTGTAATCTGTAAGTATACAGGATTCCCACAAATGGTTTTATGAGTTTCGAACACGTGTATCTTGCGTTTAAATAAACTTACAAACATGAAACTAGTACTAATGGAAAGAGAAACTCAAAAAGCATTGGTTACAGTATCTTACAGATGTTCATTGTGAGCTCAGTTGGTAACACGACACACATCAAGCCTGTAGTCCATTTCCGCCCAGAAACGTTGTAGCATATCATGGTCAACTGTTTCGATGGCTGCTGTGATGCGCCCTTTTAGATCAAGGACGGTATGTGGAAGAGGTGGCTTGTAAATAAGATCTTTAACATAACCCCACAAAAAGAAGTCAAGAGGTTTGAGGTTTGGCGAACGCGGAGGCAACATGGCCAATTTTCATCGGTTCGGCAGTCTGGTGTTGAGCTCCAATCTGACTTCATTACGAAAATGAGGGGGTGCGCCGTCCTGTTGAAAGTTCACGTTGGACATTTCCTGTTCCAGCTGAGGCAGAGCCATTGTTGTAGGATATCCAGGTACTCACATCCTCCAATTGTTTTTTCTACAAAGAAGAACGTGCCGTACACTTTCTGCAGGCTTAAAGCACAGAATAAGTTCACTTTAGGAGAATCGCGGACATACTGCACGTAGGTGTTGGGTTTTTCCGACCCCAGACTCTAACGTTATGTTTGTTCACTTTACCTAAAAGATAGAAGGTGCACTCGTCATTGAACACTATGGATTCGAAAAACCCATCAGTTTCCATGAGAGTCTGCATATTCTCGCAGAAAGTACGACGCATCATTTTATCTTCTTCCTTTAAGAACTGCAGCATCTGCAATAGGTATGGATGAAATTTCAAACGTTTACGCAGCTCCCTACTAGCTGCAATGGTTGATTTTTGAGGACTACGTGTAAAAAATTCACGAATCCTGTCTACAGTTGCCTCACTTACAGCCGGGCGTCCGGAAGATTTCCTCCCACAGATGCACCCTCTTGTCGTAAAATCAAAGTACCACTTAAACGAATTGAAGGACCACTGGGTGGATCTTCACCAAATCTTGTTCGAAAATGTCGTTGAACAACAATTACAGATTGATGAACATGATTATCGAGAACACAGAACGCTCGCCTATCCCTATACCAGCCATTTTCTCACTTTCAACAATACGCAATGTTGTATGTAATTATACGTCATTGTTGCTAACTGGAAGACCTAATAGACGTCTGGACAGATATCTTCAATACATGCTTAAACACACAATCTATCCCAATGGCCTGGAGGACATCTATAATAAGAACCCTATATAAAGGAAAGGGGGATACCAACGACCCAAATATGTATAGAGGTATAGCACTGGATAAATAATGTATTCAAAATCTTTACCAAATTACTAACAAGAAAATTAACGAAAATCACTGAAAACCTGATTCCGGAATGCAAATTTGGCTTCCGTCAAGGAAGGACACGATCCAAGTGGTAGAAAACCTGTTAGCGTACATCCAAGCCACTACAAGAACACAGAAAGGGAAATACTACTCAGTTTTCATAAACTACAGGAAAACTTTTGACATAATAAACAGGCAAATATTAATAGAAAAACTTGAAAACGCAAACACCAAAAATCCCCAGATTAACAGAGTAATCGCAAACATTCTTTCATAAAACCTAGTCCAAATCGAAGACGGAATAACTTAATCGGCGTACATAACGCAGACAAATGGGGTACTGCAGGGAGATCCTATCAGCCCCCTATTATTGAACATCGCCACCGCATAACTGAAATAGTAATGAATCTTTCACAAACAAATATAATAATGGACGCGGGCGACATGGTTTTGGAATCTCCGGACAAGGAAGAATTGCAGGCAGAACTCAAAAGATTGAAAAAAATGGGCTGATGACAACAAATTTGACGTCAACGAAACAAAAAATGTGCCAGATGGTTTTCCGCAAAGGAGGAAGATTACCACAGAGTGATGGTCTAACTCTAAATGGAACTCCATTAACAACAGTAAACAACTTCAAGTATCTGGGAGTTACATTACAATCGACAATCTCATCATTCAGGATACACATACAAGACAGATAGCTGCTGCTATCCAAGCCATGTATGACATAAAGAACTTAAAGCTACTAGCACTCGATACAGCAATGACTCTATTTCAAGCGGAAATAGTTCCAATCGCAATATATGGAACAAAAATGATATGGGAGAGACTAAAGAAAAACGACCTCAACAGGCTAGAACAAGTAAAAGGAAGATATCTGAAGAAAGCTCTAGGCATAGGGACAAACACCAAATCCCGGCTAGTCTATGGACTCACCAAAGAGACATTCTTCTTGGAAGACATTAAACTGCAATCTCTGCTACAATCTACCGGCCCATACAACGAACTAATAGATGAAAGAATGACAAAGAGGAAGGAGATCCACGAAGATTTTTATAGCTCTAGCGCGATGCTGGACAGATCCTGGATCAACGAAAACCAACCCCAGAGACAATTATCATAAAATTAGCGACCCATGGTTTCCACCACAAATTGTGCGAAAACAAAAAATACCACGAGCCTTGTGAGAGTTGTGATGCGAACTGTGCAAGAAATAATGTGAAAGATATCACACCCTGAAGTGTGGTAAAAGAAAAAAAATCTATCTCCGAACTCTAACTCCAAGCGCGACAGGCCTAGAAGGCCCTTGGCTGACCAGCCAGCTGCTGGCCTCACATCCACATGTGTTAATCACAGAGATAGATGATCATCTAGCCAGTGTAGGGGTGACATATGGTCAGCATGTCGGATCCCCCGGCAGTCATAGCTGGTATTCTCAACCTGGAGTCGCTACTTATTGTAGCTACCCAAATGCCTCTCGATGCTGGGTGGGCACCGAAATTCCATGAGAAAAATTTCTTCCCCCATGGAGACTCTAACCAGCGCAAGTCCCGTAGCTCCGCGTCAAGGATTTTGCCTTAACCACTCTACCGCGCAGGACATCTCCGAACTCAACAAGATAAAAAAAACTGAAACATTCCTAATGCCTATTCAGGCGCACCTTCTCTCTTTATTATTGTTGCTAACTGTGATGTGATTCTATAACCAAAACTTTTTGAGTTTCTCTTTCCATTAGAACTAGTTTCATGTTTGTAAGTTTATTTAAACGCAAGTTACACATGTTCGAAGCCCGAAAGAGCATTTGTATACTATTATTCCGCAAAGGATAAATCTGAAGAGATGTATTTGACAAATTTTTGTATAAATTCTTTTTTTTTATGTAAAGTAAGCAACTCAATAATATATATATTTTAAAAGGGTTTAGTGGGTTATCGCTGCTCTAGATCGGGGACCATCGTGGCATCCGGTGGCAGGAACAAAGGACCAGCAGTGATCGTGACAGTCTTTTTTAAGTGTTGTGCAGTGTGCTTTCGCGAATTATAGAGCGAAGTCCCCAAAATATTGTCGGCCTACAGTGGCCATCCAAAAAATAAACCACCCTGGTGTGCGCAGTGTTCGGCTTAGCTGATAATTCGATATAATTAGTGTAACTGTGTTAGTGCAAGTGCTCTTTAACACGCTGGTAAGTCGTGTACTTACCTCCTAGTAATTAAGTTTATGGAACTAAGTCTTGCAATGGCAAGCAGCATGTCTAATAATAATAATTTGCATGATATAATGATGGGATGTCTTAGAGGAAAACCAAAAATCAGACGAAATATGGGCGGAGGTTCTCAGGGCATTCAAGACACTTATAGACAGCGCTAATCTGTATGAAAATTCACCTCACTTGAAAACAGCCTCTGAAATGCGAGGACTTATCGTAATCATCATGAATTTCCGGGATACCTTCCCCAATTTCGCTGGTTCCTCGCTGGCTGAAGACATTGCCTCACAATGCAGGAACCAAATAGATGAGATTCAAGTGGCAACACGTGACCTGAGCTACTATCTAGAGACAGTCACTAACATAGTTCAGGACACGTTCAAAGAAATTCAAAATGAATGCCTAAGCAAAAAAGGAAAAGGTAAAAAAACCGCGGACAAAGCAAAAGACTTTCCGTCCATTAGTGAAACTAAGAAAACCGCGGATAAATCAAAAGACTTTCCGTCCATTAGCGAAAGCAAAAATAGCCACAAAAGGAAAAATCCACAAAAAATGACAGAATCTAAAATGCCACGGCAAACAACAGCCAGCGAGGACACACTTCAGTTTGAGTTGTCCAACAAATTCGCAATTCTGGCTAATGAAGACGTGAACTCAGTTTCCTCTACACGCAGTGTGTCAGGTAAGGGAAAGCCAGTGCACAAACAAGGTACGATAAGTGACTCTAATAAATCAAAAGATAAACCATCCACAGACGGATATACACAAATGACACAAAACCAATTACTGACAATGCATGTGGACAATGGTCCATCCACTAAGGAAAACCCATCCACATGTAACTCACAAACAGACAACACACACGATGAGTCACCAGTCCCTGGACCTTCAAATACTATTCCTAATGCCAACTCTAACCCCAAAAGAGGTCCTAGGCCACGTCCAATCACACTCATAGGCCATGCCGACCTAGTTAAAATGCACAAAACCCTGAAAACACTCATATCAAATGGCATCAAAATAGTCAACACTAACGAAGGTCTCAGGTACTACACCACTACCAAAGTAGACCATAGTACTGTAACGCGATATTTCGACTCTATTGGAAGGCAATATTATACCTTCCAATATAAAACAGACCAACCCCTGAGGGTAATGCTGAAAAGGCTTCCCTCTAATGTCGATATCGAAGACACTAAAAGTGAACTCGTGGGACTAGAATATGAAGTCCGTAGTGTCAAATAAATATCGAAGAAAAATGAGGATGGTTCTATCCACAGATTCCCTCTTTATGTAATCGAGCTCGCCAACAATGAACAATCCAAACAAATTTATTATCTCGATAAATTGTACAGTACAGTGGTCTCCTTTGAGCCATACCGTCCTCGCTCTGGCCTCAAACAATGCTTCCAGTGCCAGAAATTCAACCATACATTTGCTGGTTGTAAACTTACTCCCAAATGCGTTATCTGTGCAAAAGAACACAGCCATAAAAATTGTCCAGTCCGAGAAAAAGCACGATCTGATTCCTCTCTTCTAAAGTGTGCAAATTGTGGAGAAATAGGTCATCCTGCTTCATACAGGAAATGCCCAAAGTATGAGGAGGCTAATCAGGTCTACCTGAGAAGCAGGCAACCCAAACAAGCAAAAAGTACTACTGCACGCACTTTTAATTCCCAAAAATAAACCCCCAAATATCCTATAGTGCTGCAGTAAATTCTGGCATCCCATCTAAACCTCAAATAAACTTACAGGAACGCATTGCTTCGGCCCAAGCACAAGGAAGCACAATGGCTACACATAACCTACAAAACCTGGCACACACAGCATGGCCCCCATGCTGAATACTATAAAAAACCCAATGGAACGTATGATGTTCCTAACTCAAATGATGTCGTTATGTTTCAGCGATGTATAGACACGCTGAGGGACACTTTCTTAATGTCATGGCATTTAATGCCAACGGAATTGCCTCTCAGATCCATGAACTGGACATTGTACTACACACACACGACATTGACATACTCCTAATCAGCGAGACGCATCTGAAACCAAAGAATAAATTCCGACTCGCTGATTACTACATATATCGTACAGACCGCATTAATGGACCCCTTGGTGGTACAGCAATCTGTATTAAAAAATCCATCTCACATAGACACATCTCTGTCCCAGGGCTACACTTCATTGAAGCCACTGGCATTATCTTTCCCATAGCACCACACTTAAACATATTCATAGCTTCAATATACAAATCACCACTCAGACCACTCACGCGACATGACATGCGCATCCTTACATCCTTCTCGCCCCGGTACCTACTGGCAGGCGATTTCAATGCTAAGCATCGCGCATGGAACTGTCGAGTACACAACGCTTCTGGTATGGTTTTACAAACCTTCTGTAACAACCATAACATTGAAATTTCAGCACCAAGGGAACACACCTTCTTTCGAAACACACAGCAAGGCTTATGCTCCGATATCCTGGATATTGCACTATCCAAAAATATCGACATCTCTCCACAAATAGGCACATTACCTGGTGCGCTTAACTCAGATCATGTCCCCATCACCTTTAAGCGCATCACTAGGTACTTACTTCAGCCCCCCTTCCGGCCACACACGACGAATACAGACTGGAATCATTATTCAAGACTCCTTTCGCAGTGGATTAATCCTCGACTGAGAATAAACTCCACTGAAGAACTGGAGACTTCCATAAATGACTTCCAGGCTTCTATTCAAACCGCACTTGACACAGCCACATCACGTAACAACACTACACGTCCTACACAAACAGATCAGACACTTCTCGACCTCCTGGAGCATAAGCGGAGAGCCCTCAAACAGTAAAGACTCTATGGAGCACCTCAAACAAAGCAGGAGTACAATCGCTATGCTCGACTGGTCAAAGAACGACTGCAAGATCACAAAATTACGCAATGGGAAAATTCCCTGGCTAACTTTAATGTAAAAAAGACCCCACCTTGGGAGATTATAAAAAGAATAAAGTCAAACCGCGGACCTTCTAAACTGACTGCAATTCAGAATAATGGAACTTGGGCTTATCATCCTTACGATCAAGCACAAGTTCTCGCGGAAAATCTTGCAGACCGATACAGACCACAAGAGCTAACGACGCCAGTTCACGAAGCTGAAGTCAATGACAGAGTATACACCTTTCTAGCTACTCCCTTCCCTAATGAAAGACCCAATATCCATCTAGCTGACTTACGCTCTCATGTCCAGGCCCTTCGCACTACAAGTGCACCAGGACATGTACGTATCAGTAATCTAGCCATAAAGCACCTACCGCGCAAAGCGCTACTACGTCTCCTCACCATATTTAAATCCTGCATACAACTTAACCATTTCCCTGCAGCTTGGAAGATGGCTAAAGTAATTGTATTACCGAAACCAGGTAAAAATCCAAATAATCCAGACAATTTACGACCAATAAGCCTCCTGCCAGTTCTAGGAAAAATCCTAGAAAAACTCATTTTGGCAAGACTCAAAATTGAAGTTACAAATAAGGAACTAATTCCTAACCATCAATTTGGATTCAGAAATTCACACAGCACACCGCTGCAACTGGCCAGGCTTATAGACCAAATTGTCACTGGTTTCAACGCCAAGCATAGTACAATAGCAGTCTTCCTTGACATTGAGAAAGCGTTTGACACAACTTGGATAAACGGATTGATATACAAGCTAATACAATTCCAAATTGATCCAAATTTAGTCAAAATTATCTCCACTTATCTGAGAAATAGAACCTTCTACGTCTCAGTAAATGGTAATAAATCTGACATGAAGTCCATACGGGCGGGAGTTCCACAAGGAGCTGTCCTTTCACCCTTATTGTACTCACTATATGTCTCGGACCTTCCTTCACCTCCATCACTCCAAATAGCCTCCCTCCTTTGCTGATGACACTTGTCTCTTCATGCAATCGAAACTCAAATCCATTCCTCACAGACTTGCAACATTCCAGCGAGCAATAACCATAATATATGAATGGTTTTGCTCCTGGAACATTAAACTTAATGCAAATAAAACACAAGTCGTCCTGTTCACCAAATCAAACTTTCCCTGTCCAATTCAGCTCACTATGGGTGTGCAACCCCTACCAGTAGAAACTTCAGTCAAATATTTAGGCCTAATATTGGATAAAAAACTCACACTAAGAGCTCATATCGACCATGTCACTTTTAAAGCTCAGCAAGGTATAGCCATATTATATCCGTTTTTCAAGTCGCCGTCTCTGTCCCGAAGGATCAAGGTCACTCTATACGTGGCCGTGATCCGTAGTATGCTATTGTACGGCTGCGAATCTCTGAGTATCCTTGCGAAATGCCACAAAAAGAAACTTCAGATATTGCAGAACAAATGTCTCAAAATTATACTTTCGGCACCGCGTTACACAAGGATAACGGAGATGCACGAGGCCACGAAGGTACCATATATTGATACTATCATAACTGAAAGGGTTACATCCATGCTCCGAAATATAAATGATCATGGAAACCCCATAGTACGCAATATAGGACACCTTCCACAATGGCGTACTACACATAGAAACATATTCGACACATTAAACCACCCGTAGTATTCAGTATGAAATTACCAAGATCAGAGGGGTCAGCGCAGATTGGCGTGGCTCATTCCAGTCCTGAAAGTTATCAGCGACACGGTTTCCGATGCCCCAATTAAGCGAGATCTATCTGCCTTGGAATCAAACATCCACATTAGATCAATAGCACATGCTAAAATAGAATCAATCCCCATATAACCGCCGTATAGGCTAGGGAAAAACAACGAAACCCAATACTGCACACACCTACGCGAATTCGCCGTCAAGGGACAAATAACAGTCCCAGCAAAAGGCACACTGGGCAGCGCAAACAGCTGTCAACTACAGTCAGTCAGTCAGCGTCCAAAATTTAACACAGAGAGGCCACTCTATTCGGTTCTCTATGTTAATTACACTGCAGTATTGAATGAGTGCTGTTTGTGATAGCTTAAATGTTATAAATAGTAAAAACATGTGTGAAACTAAAATAAGTTTGAAAGGCAATCCATTGATATATGCATGTAATTTTAGAAAGGGAATTTGTGAGAATAAGTTTTCTCTATATATTTGTGAAAGGTGTAATAGTAATGCTGGTCACTCCACTGGGAAGCATAGGGCCTTGTTAAAAGCTCGCCAATGCATTCTGTTGCTTTCCAATGCCTTAATTTCATTCCAACTCATCCCTATATGTTCAGCTTCATCCCTGATGGTATTACTCCATGTTGCCCTAGGTCTTCCTCCTTGCCTTCTCAATCCTTGGGGTTTCCAATCAAATACTATTTTAGTGATATTATCATTCTCTCTCCTTAACACATGACCAACCCGTTTTCTAAATTTGTATTCTTTACAAATTTCACTTTGATTTGTTCGGCTCAACTGCACTTTTACTAGTGCTTGATTTTTCATTTGTATTATTGTAAACTATAACTCTTCTGTTGTATTTACTAACATTATTTAATATTTTAAACTTTTCCAAACAATATTTATAACATTATTAGATAGTTTTGAAGTATTTATTTAAATATGCAAATCACAATATTATGACACTGTTAGAAATATTGTGAAGCTAACTGCTATTTTCTCCACAGAGTATATTACTTAGTCTATGATTTTTCTATCGCTGTTTTGGTTATCGCTGGTTGGATCAGCGTTAGGGAGCGATAAGCAAGTGTACACCCATTTTTAATAAACGTTTGGTAATTTTAATATTATTAATATATCTTTTTAACATAGATTTGGGGATTTATTGCAAATATTGATCATTTAAATTTCA
This sequence comes from Diploptera punctata, assembly GCA_030220185.1. Taxonomy (NCBI): domain Eukaryota; kingdom Metazoa; phylum Arthropoda; class Insecta; order Blattodea; family Blaberidae; genus Diploptera; species Diploptera punctata. The sequence goes on along the minus strand of JASPKZ010003830.1, from coordinate 55,254 downwards.
TAGCGACAGATAGTAATCGAGGATGATAATCAATATGTGGTTCGATTGTGGGTTATCGGTGGCTCTAGAAACTCTGGCACATGCACACTGTTATTCTATAGGACTTCGAAAATATTTCATGCTAGTTTAAGTGCAGTTTTTCCATTTGTTCTTCTCCAAAGTTCTTTATTTGTTATAATCTCTGTCCACCATATACCCAAGATATTTCTCAGACAACGATTTACAAAGATTTGCAATTTCGTTCCAATTTTTGTGAAAGGTAAGTAAGTTGTGGTTTAAACTCTGATCTAAAATAAAATAAGGGCTGATGTTTCCATTAAGCGCAGTGAGGAATTTTTCTAAGTCCCTGCAGACACCATGTACATGCGCCAACAAAGTTTTATTTTCAAATTATTTACAATAAAATTTTACATTTTTTCTAACGATTATTTCAATATACTTTTTATGATATTTAACTATATATGTAACATGAAGACGTTGGCAGCCATATTGATTTTAACATGTTCCAGTGCAGCCAACATAGGGTATGTACTTCAGAATTTCAGAACTTACTATTTATTTTTGGGCGTTGTATTCTTTCACAAGTTAGAGTGCTTAAATTGCATTACGTTAGCTTTTAGGTTGGTCTTTCACAGGTTAGAGTACTTAAATTATGTTAGGTTAGCTTTCAGGTTGGTCTTTCACAGGTTAGAGTATTTATATTACGTTACGTTAGCTTTCAGGTTCGTTAAATATCGTGTATATGTTGGCTGCATTGGTGATTGCATAGTGTAAACTGCTTTGCATTTGTTAGCGCATGCGAGTGGTGTCTGCCTTCGACTTAGAAAAATTTCTCACTGTGTTTAATGGAAACCTTATCCTAAAATAAGTTAATTTTAAAAGTATTAAAATTAGTTTTGTATCATTTATTAAATGTCCGTCTTGTTCTGAATAAAGTTACTGCATGGTGATTGGTTCGTTTTTGTATATGCTAATAGGTATAGTTGTGATTTTATGGTGTTTACCAACAGTATGCAGTTAATTCTATAAAAATTGCCACTTTGTGCTCACTCTAGTATATCTAGTAATTTTGTCACAATGCTCCCACTTTATACAAATACTAGTTAATACTAGCATGTGCTGCTACAAATATACAAATACTAGCTAATACCCAGCGTGTGCTGCAACGTCTAAAAACATGAAAGATTAAGGATTAATTAAATTATATTGGTTACATTGTGGTGAATCAAAGATGGCAGTTCTAAAATCAGTGTTTAATTTCGAATTTCAGGAAAACCTTCACTTATAACTCAGATTTCCTATATTTTTTATAATACCTACCTCAGTTTATTTTAATAGGACATGCTGAGTTTTGTTGCAAAACATTGAAAATTGTGACCACCAGAGCAAATTTAAAATTTCTGTTTCAGGTAAACTCCTATGCCTAATGGTTTTAGAACATAATAGATAATGGCTAAACACTCAACATACTTGTAAACCTGTATGTACAAATTTTCATGAAGATTGGTGTCCGGTTTAGAAGTATATTAACATTCAGATGTACCAACATCCTTATATCTATGTATATTAGGGTGTCTCAAGACAAAGAAGGTTTTTTTGCAAAACCAAATATGCATACCCTTTTTTTTTTTGACCTTAATAGCTAAAATTATTATTATTCTTCTTCTTTGTTCCCCCACTTATGGGTTTGCCGTCTTCAGTTTCCATTTTTCTCTATCATTCCAATCTCCCTCTTCCAAATTCCTATCATCCATTATAGTTCTGACGTAGGTTTTCCATTTCCATCTTGGTCTGCCACGTTTATTTCTTCCACGGGGTGACGATTGGTATATATTTTTTGGCCATCTTTCATTTTCCATTTTTTGTACATGGCCATACCATTTAAGCATTTGATTTTCAATCCTCTTAACAACAGATGTGGTGACATTCATTTCTCTCCAAAGGAATTAATTTCTTATTTTATCCTGTCTTGTTTTTTGGTGGCTTCATCTAAAATAATCAAATTCAACTGTTCTAATTTTATTCTTTTGTAATTTTGTCAAAGACCAAGTTTCACTTCCATATGACAAATACTCTGCATTATGCTCTTATAAATTTTCATTTTAGTTTCCTTTGTAATATTTTTGTTCCAAATTATTCCATGTAATGTCTTAGTTGCATTTTTTGCCATTGCAATTTTAGTCTGTACATCTCTCTCACAGGTACCTGAACTTGTAATTATTGACCAAAGATATTTAAAAAAGTTCACATGTTTTTTTATTTTCCCTGTTTCAAGTATGAGGTCATCCACATCCTTTCCCAAACACATATATTCTCTTTCCTGTAATTATTTATTCAGTCCCCATTTTATCTTCTTCCATTAGTTTATTTATCATATATTTAATAACATCTTCATCCCCTGCAAAAATTATTTGCTCATATGCAAACAACAACTGAATGCCGTACTGTTCCTCCCATAGGGCATACCCATTTCGGACCATTTTTTATACCCTAAGTTAAGAGACCTGTCTAAATAAATGTTAAAACGACGTGGTGCCAAACTGCATCCCTGCTTCAGGCCTTTATTCACTGTGACTTCCTCTGATGAATTATCCTTTCCCGAATCGCTGACATAACAAATATTATTGTGATGGGCTCCTGACCCCCCCGTGCCGAATTCCTGCCTACCATTAGGCCCTGCCAATTTGTACTGGTTTATTATAGAAGGATTCTACAAACTAAAAGTTTAATTTGGTAATATAAAAAAATCAATATGCCTAAAACATAAAACTATTTACTATTTTACAATAAAGAAAAACATTATTGTTCAAATTTTCGTTTACCTTAGTTCGCACGTACTGACCCTGTTTGGAAGCCAGTCATCCGGGGTTGCCGTGGGCATACCTCCACCACCTTACCATTTTTTCGCATTCTACAAATATATTAAGAGGATATGCATTAAAAATATAAGACTTTCATTTTTTTGGGACACCCTAATAAAATAATATGTATATATATATATATATATATATATATATGTGTGTGTGTGTGTGCGTGTGTGTGTGAGAAATGCATCCTGATTTTGATTAGTTAAAAAAGTTACTTTATTTTCAGAAATTTGTATTTTTATCTGTGTTTATAATTTGATAATGTATTTTTTGCAGATAACCTATTCACGTATAGCGAGAGAGTGTAAGATGACAGTGGAGGTCATCTGATGCTGAAAGATAACTGGACCACTTTTGTAAAGGCTCGTCTCAACTGTTCAATACCTGGTGAATTTCCGTTCTATTTTGATGAGATCCAGGGAATGTCTTACATTGAATCAGAGAACATGGTTTACGCTACATTCACAACACAAAGGTATGTAACACTTTGATTACTCTACAAGAGGCCGAGAAGGTCTTTAATTTAGCAGATGACATTCACATTCATCCAATGTAGGGATGACCTGGGCAGCATGTCAGGTCTTCTAGCTTTCATAGCTTGAGTTTAAAACTGAAGGGGCTACTTATTTTAGCTACCCAAATTCCTCTTGATATTGGGTGGACACCAATAAAACTGTAGTTTGATTTCCATCGTAAATTTTATAAGCCCTACAGAATAACTGTATGCATGAGTTGTTGCTAGATGGAACCACATAGCTGTAAATTAGATATGACAAACCTGTGCAGTAAATTCCCAAGGTTTATTAGAAATGGATGTACAGCAAACTCCCGATTATTCGTGCTCATATTATCCGGTTTGCAGATTATCTGGGCATGACTCTTTTTACTGTATTTTGTATTGTTATTAAAAAATTCTTTATTTTTAAATGTGCTACTGTGAACTGCACTTAGAAACTAGCACAATAGAGTAACCTTCACTCACAACCCCCTCCCTGATGTGTTTTTAACGGTACCAACCAACATTCTGAGAATAGAATACAATTTTGGAAATTTCTGTTGCCTGAGTCACTGAAAGTTTGTTGTCACTGTTTGAAACCACGGATATGCTGTGGCAGTGGGTTTATTGCTGGTTAGTAGTGTGGTTATCACTGGTTACTAGTCAGCGATAACCCTGCTACTGTGGGAATCGCTGGTTATAAGTGTGGATATCGGTGGTTACTAGTGAAGTTGTCACTGGTTACGACAGCCATTTTGAATAAATATCTAACCAGAGTGGTCATGACAGGAAATAGTCTCACTTTTTTTTTTCATATTTACGAGTAAAATAAAATAATGATCATTACGACTCGCACATAAATACATTTAATATAACATTTTATGAATATTTGTTGCATTTAAGTAGTGTTAAAGTGGGTAAATACATTTCTGATCACCTTCCACGGCGCCGAGTAACTTAATTGGATTATCCGTGTTTTTCGATTTTCCGTGCATATCTCGGTCTCCCAATTAACATGGATAATCGGGAGTTTACTGTACACTAATTTCTCCTTTCCTAACCTAAGAAAATAAATTACTAAAGATGAAGCTGCTAAAGTTTTGAAAGCAGTATAAATAGAAGACTGGATATGAGGTGAGGTATAAAACATTTTCATTTAAATCTTAAATTAAACCTCGTAGTGATTTTTTCCTAACAAAGTTCAGTACATGCATATTATTTACTGAAGTGTAGACTAACTAACACTAACCTAACAACATGAAGTTATTTTATTGAAGTCGGTGTAGAATTCCTTCGTTGACTTCATAAAGGCTTTTGACAAAGTAGACAGAAATATATTACTACAAATTTTAGCTGATGATAACGTTCTACAACAATATATTACTAATATCTTCAATATCTATAAAGATAATGAAATCTCTGTTAAACAAGATGGGAAATTATCTTCTTGGGAAAAGATCAACACTGGAGTAAGACAGGGATGTTGACTTTCACCGGTGCTTTTCATTATATATATATGAATAAATTTATAAACGAATGGAGGAAAACACAACGAGGATATATACCCATCAATAGGAACCTCAAACTTGATGCTATTCTTTTTGCAATCGATTTAGCTCTTCTGGCACTCTCCGAAAATGATTTGCAATGATCAATTTATAATTTACAAAAAATAGGTGCAAAATATAATATGGAAATATCAATTAACAAAACTAAAATTATGGCATTTCATGGGAATGAGCTTTTTATCAGGGTTTTTCACCTGTAAGACAAATATCAGGCCATCATTATCCTTATCATTATCATCATCATCATCCTTCACCGGTGTGGAAAGCAACGGGAAGCTACCACACCTGCAATTCCCTAGTAAAGCTGCAAAGCATAGCATGAAAATGCTATGATTGCAGTGAAGGACCTGCCCTCGGGCAGAATTACTATGGATGGATATACAATCAAATGATTTTTTTTATAATATAACTTACGAAAAGTTTTTCAATAATTTTTATGTGGGATCTAGCAATATTACATTTATATTACATATCTTACTATTAAATTAAAAAGAAAATAAAGTTCTATTTACATTTTCTTTTTAATTTAAAAATAAGATGTATAATATAAATGTAATATTGCTAGATATACTTCACAAAGTATTGAGGAATATTTTTGTAAATCATATTATAAAAAAACAGTTGATTGGATAGGGCCACATGCAAATAAATTAGTCTCTACTCAAATTACTTCCAATCACCGGTGAGCTGACTTTCCATGAGCAAGTGCAAAGATTGAATTAGCGACCCACTAACTGGTCATGCATGAAAGTCGTTGTTTTCGTAATATTGGCAAGAAATTACCCAGAATTCTCAGCGATAAAACCACTTCCATTATTTTCATCTGCTAGAGGAACGCATTTACGCTTGCATCCCGCAAATAATACCGTATACGACGACGTCTGCATCGTGCAATATTACGCTGATTCTCCTGTTCTTCCAGTTGAATTCTTTGATAGACTTTATCAAATTCCTCTTCTCTGCATATACGGAAAACATGATTGAAGTCTTTAAGGTCCAACATCTTGGATAAAGCAGCAAGGTACACGGCAAGGTTTCAAACTACATTGGTTACCATCAGTACCCATGGGGTTGCTCATGATTTGTTCTCTGCAAAGTCACCTTGCCAGGTAGCTTAGGAATTTCGACAATTATTATCGCATGAACAGATTTTTGAGTATGCAAAAACGTCTTTGGATGCAACTTTCTCAGCAGAGATTGACTTTTATGGTCTAATGCATTCATAGATACAACGTAAGACTTATTAAATTAATTTTATCACTATAGTATGTTGCAATCTTAACTTTTTAAACCTAAAAATCAGCTTCTTACATATATTATAATACTTTCTACAATAGCCGGTCCACCATTGTGGTCTCGAGGTAGCATACTGCGTCACGTAGTGGGCCCAGGTTCGATTCCCGGTCGGGACAAGCTTCCTGGTTTATTTGGGATTTTTCCTCACCTGTAAGACAAATGTCAGGAAGATTTGAGGCCCACAAGGTCCCTGAACATCATCTGGCCATCATCATCATTGTCATCCTCGGTGTGGAAAGCAACTGGAAGCTACCACACCTATAATTCTCTAGTAAAACTGCAAAGCATAGCATGAAAATGCTATTATTGCAGTGAAGGACCTACCCTAGGCAGAACACTATAGAATAGAGAATACTAAGTTCAGCATTCTAATTACTTCCCATTCCAAGCCAGGTTAAAAAAAAAAAGGTGAAGGGGAGGACTAACAATCTCGTAAAAAAAAACTTGGGTTCAGCTCGTCCAATTGATAGCATTCAGTCTAGCTTTACAGATACTGCTGTTCTTGCAGGTTGGCGTTGGATTGTCAAAGGATGGAGAAAGAAACCTTGATTAAAAATTACCTGATCCTCCAGGTTGGGGTTTGTAGTAGTGGGACTGTTACCTATTATACACAAAAAAATATGCAACAATAAAAGACCCACAAGAAATTACACCAAACAAATTTAAAGTAGAGAAAAATCTACGAATAAATTGGAAATGTAATAGCTCAGATGATAAGAGCACTGGTGTACAGAACCAGCAGATATTGATTGGGTTCAAACTCGATTTAGGGATAAACTTTTGTCTTCAAATTTAATATGTCATTCAGTCACAAGTGATACATGTAATATTAAACACTGAATTCATATATGTCTATCAATTATTATAACTTTTAATCATCATCATCATCCATGCAAGTATTAGGCCGTGTGGTCTGTTACGGTCTCAAAGAGGAGTTTTTTATCCAGCACTTCTCTGGACATCTCAGTGATCTTTTGCCTTGGGGGCAGAAATGAAGCTAAATAAATTTTAATGAAAGAATTAATGTTTTTATTACCTCACCTCATATCCTTTTTCTTCTAGACTGCAGTTTTGGAGCTTATCTCCATCATCAGTAGCCTCTGGTCGACCGGTTTTATGTCATTTCTTGGCGGTTTTCTTCTTCCTTCTATTGGTGGACCAATGAACCTCTGGATCAGGTCAAAATTCATGAGTTTATCTTTCTTGTTTTTTTGAATGTGGGAAAAAATCCACATCCAAAAAAAAAAAACAAGAAAGATCAACTCATGAATTTTGAAACTCTCACAAATTTTGACTTGATCCAGAGGTTCATCGGTCTACCAATAGAAGTAAGAAGAAAACTGCCAAGAAACGACATAACACCGGTCGACCAGAGGCTACTGATGATGGAGATAAGCTCCGAAACTGCAGTCTAGAAGAAAAAGGGTACTAGATGAGGTAATAAAAACATTAATTTAATTCTTAAATTAAACCTCATAGTGTTTTTTCCCTGTGAAAGTTAAATAAATTTTAATGATTTAACTTTCACAGGGAAAGAACACTATGAGGTTTAATTTAAGAATTAAATTAATGTTTTTATTACCTCACCTCATATCCTTTTTCTTCTAGACTGCAGTTTTGGAGCTTATCTCCATCATCAGTAGCCTCTGGTCGAACGGTGTTATGTCATTTCTTGGCAGTTTTCTTCTTACTTCTATCGGGGGACAGATGAAGCTCTGGATCAGGTCAAAATTTGCGAGAGTTTAGAAATTAATGAGTTTATTTTTCTTGTTTTTTTGGATGTGGATTTTTTCCCAGACTGTGAGTTCTTTTTTGTTTATCTGTATGTTTGATTAGGCTAGCTTCCATATCGATTAAATGCTTTTCAGACCAAGCATGGGCTGCTACAGCTGACTTGTCCACTTCACCCTTTTTTACATTTCTAAGGTGTTCTTTCAATCTGGTTTTTAAATTTCTTTTTGTTTTTCCTATATAGATCTTGTTGCAATCCTTACATTTGATCTGATATATTCCTAATCTGTATTCTTCTCCAATTTTTTCATTTTTGTTGGTTTTAATTATCTTGTTTAGGCTGTATTCATTCTTTGGGGCCAAACGAATGTTAAACTTATTCAAAATTTTCTGGAACTTGTGGTGTTTTAAAGGATGGTAAGTGAATTTTTTGAATCTTATGTTCTCTTCTCTTTGTTTTTTAAGTGTGCTTCCATTGATTAGTTTTTGCCTTTTAAACTTATTTATTTTCTTGTGTACCATGTTTTCTTCATAACCATTTTAGATTGCTACTTTAATTGTATATTCTTTTTCTTCTTCAGATTTTTCTCTGTTCAGGGGTACATTCACCAATCTGTGTGTTAGACTATTGAATACAGCTTCTTTGTGAGTGAAATGGTTGAATCCTGATGCCTTAACCCATTGGAGACTTTTAACGAGTCTCCCTCGTGAGCAGGTAGAAAGTCCAAACAGCCCCACAACGAGCTAGACTCGTTGTTGTGTTATAACCCCCACCGTAAGAAGTTAGGTTTTTTTAGTGGTTTAAATTTTCGGTTCACCGTCAGTAAAATTTGTTGTTTGTTTATGTAAAGTAAATATGTATAGGCCTAGTGTAGTGTATAGTTTATTTTAGTTATTATTTACAGAATAGTAGACTATAGCTGTAGGCATTTATTACGGTAAAATATAAGTGAATATAAATTCAGTGTTTATTTGTTAAAATTCATAGTTGTAAATTTAATTTTTTTTTTGCGATATGTCCGTAAATAGGACACAACGTATTGCTATTGAGAAACTAAGAGAAGTAGTGAATGAAATGTTATGGGACACTGATTGTAGTGAATTATCATGGAACGAAGATTCGAACGATGAAATAATATACAGTGACAACGTAACCGTGCATGCTACTGATGGTAGAAATATTAGGTGAGTTTCGTCCAGTTTTTATCTATAGTGTTTTATATTTTACAGGTCGATATATAACTAAGATAATTAAAGAATATACGAAGAACTTTTCCTGATTTTATAATGAATAGGTCTATGCTTATTTATATTTCATATATTTATTTTATTATGTACAGTATTATATTGCGTTGTTATGATTTTTTTCCGGTCTTGTTTGAACATATGATTTGTGTTTACTTTCAAGGCAATGTCCGAGAACTCTTACAAAAAGATGGTTTTTGAAATGTTTGTCAACTTTCACAGCCTTGAAAATAACAAAACATAACGGTTTACAATGCACAAAAGAGGGTAGCAGGTAGGCCACATTCCTTTGCTATTCGTAAAAGTACAAGATACTAAAAGAAATTCAGGGGTAAACAAAATATCTGAAAACATAAGTCATAGAACACAGTATGTGTATTTTGTATTCTGATTTAAAGTCCAGCGCAGCCGGAGTAGCGGTGAGGAGATTTAAATGGGTTCCCAGTGAACATGCTAGGCGCTTTAAACGTGTCTCCAATGGGTTAATGTAGTTATCTTTATGTGTGTTCTTTTTGTATTCCAAATTCTATTTTGTTTTTAGTTGGGTTTAGATCCAAAAATTAAATTTGCCAGTTTCAGTTTCCATTGAGAATTTTACAGTTTTGCTCTGAAGGTTCAGGAGTTTTAAGGCATCTTCTATTTGTTTATGGTTTACAATAGATATTATACCTTCAACATATCTGTGCCAAATTTTGAAAATTAATGGGTGTCCCATTGTTATTTTCTGTTCAAAACTACCCATGAATAAATTAGCCAGAAAGGGAGATAGGGTTTCCCCATGGAAATAGAAGGGATAGAAACAGTAAATTATTATTTTTTTTTCATTATTAATTAAAAAGGTTTGGTTAATAAAAAAAATCTAATTAATTCTCCCATTCCTTCTATCAGAAAAAAGGTTAAGTTGTAAAATTTTATTTGTAGTATTTCCCATTATATGTGAAAAACATTTGTTCGATGCACAATTTTGTCAAAATGATGTATTCTTCTATCTTTTCCTTTTCTAAATTATTATATTTTTCCAGAATTTCAATGGTGGTTTCTCTTGGGACACTGGGAAACAATGGAACTACATGATATGCATAGGAAGCCAGATATAATAAGCACAGCTAGGCTTGTAGACTGCAATATGCAGGACATGTGACACGAATGGGGAATGAAAGAGGGGCATTGAAGCTTCTTGTATAGGAAAACCAGAACGAAAACACCCAGTTGGTAGACCAAGAATGAGGTGAGAAAATAACATTAATCATGATTTAAGGTAAGTATATTATACAGGGGATGATTGGAAAACATTAACTCAGGATAGTGATGTATGGAAAGCTTAAGTTATGTAGGTAGGAAATAACACTATGAGGTTTATTTTAATTTTGTTGAATTTTTTCTTGACTCACCTCATACTTCTTAACTCCCTCGTGATCCAGATTTTGTCACTGTATTTGTGACATTCTCAATGCTGTTTACGTTCACAATTGACGTCCAATGGTCTCCTTGGACGTCAGTTGTGAACGTGAACAGCATTGAGAATGTCACAAATACAGTGACGAAATCCGGATCATGAGGGAGTTAAGAAGTATGAGGTGAGTCGAGAAAAACTCAACAAAATTAAAAATATATATATATGGAAAGCTTATTTATACTTGACCATAAACCTACAGGTTTGATAGTGTCAGTGTGTTGGTTAGTTAGTTAGTGTACTAAACTTATGAAATATGAGAAAGAATGTGATAATGATCATGCTATGTTTTGTGCTTAACTCATTTGCTTTATGTTTAAACGCTTGATGCATTTTCCCAGAAATTATATTTAAGTCACTGTAAATTATATTGTCTAATTTCAGTCATTCAAAATGAACAAAAGATAACGGTACTTGAGATCACAATGTGGTGAAGGCCAAAACACATTCTTCTACTATTCATTAATGTTAACAACAGATTACCCTGCCAAGGGATGTACAAAATATTGCAAAATTTATAAGAGCAGAGTTAAGTGAGTGTACCTCATCTTCTGAGTTGAAGGTCATTTAACTGCCGGCGAGTGTACGTTGTCTTCTGAGGCAAATGGGTTGTTATGAAAATGTTGCGAGGAATTTCATGGAGATTGTAACGTTGAATTAATTTTCAGTGGATGGAGGTTGGAGCAGTTGGTCAAGTTGGTTCCCCTGCTCATATCAGGCAGAAACTGGATTGTCGAGTATCTCTGGTTCAGGACAAGGAGAAGATCAATGCCGTTGCAGAATGGAGGATCTCCTTGCATTGGAATATCAGTTGCTGTTACTAATTGTACAGTACATGGTGGCTGGACTTCGTGGTCAAGTTGGTCAGCCTGCTCACAAAGTTGTGGTCTTCTTGCAGTGAAGACACAAAGACGTACTTGTGGCAACCCTGCACCTGCACATAGTGGTAGAGTTTGTGTTGGTCAGGATCGTAATGAAATCTACTGCACTTCGAACCCACCTTGTCCAGGTATATTGATAAAGTTTTAGCTTTTATTTTCAAATAATTTGGCAATAAAATATCAGTACATTAAATTATAAAATCTATAGCAGTAACTACATTTTGTGTTGGCTTTTTAGAAATCAACACTATGAGGTATTATTTGTTTTTTCATCATCATCATCCATGCAAGTATTAGGCCATGTGACCTGTTACGGTCTCAAAGAGGAATTTTCCATCCAGCGCTTTTTTGGACATCCCAGAGATCTTTTGCCCTGGGAGCAGTAGCGAAGTATGGCTTTTGGAATTCTATGAGATAGCATTCGTTGAAGATGGGCTTTCCAGTTGTCCTGGTAGTTTTGTATATGGTGAAGAATGGGTTCTACATCCAACTCTTTCATAATTTCGTCATTTCTTTTATGGTCCCACTTTGTGTAGCCTGCTGTATGGTGCATAAATCACATCTCATTTGCTGTTATTCGGCTTTCATCTCTTCTTCATGTTGTCCATGCTTCACTACCATATCTTAATACTGGTCTTGCGACAACCTTATAAAGCCGTAATCTTGTGTTCTTCTGTACTAAAGATGGTTTCATTATACAGTTAATTATCCCCGTTGTTTTTGTAAAATTTGTGATTTTCTTTGATGTATCAGCTTCATCTTAAATTATAACCCAAATAATTAAATTAATTTACTCGTTTCATCATCCAAAACAATTTTGCTAGGTATAGGGTATTTCCCACAAAAGGCCATCATTTTAGTTTTCTTTGTATTGATTTCATTATTGTACCTTTTTGCAAGTATATTAAAATTGTGTATAGAATACTGTAAATCTGTTTCTGTTGGAGCTATTAATACGAAATCATCTGCAAAAAGCAGAGTCTATTTTATGGTTTCTATTAATTTGGATAGAGCCGTGTCTCATCTGTTGCCAATCTTGGAGTATTCTATCCATGTATATGATAAAGAGCAAGGGCGAGAGGCCACATCTTTGTCTTACACCCCTATTAATTTCGGTCCATTCTGTTTGTGTGTTATTGATTCAAACTGAAATCAAATTTGTTTTATATATATTGTATAAATTTAAAATATGCTGTTGTGGTAGATTGTTGTCAGCTAAAATTTCCAACAGTTTATTCCTATTGATTTTGTTGAAGGCTTTTTTGAAGTCCACAAAACCTAATGTGTTTCTACATTGAACTCCCTGTATTTTTCTATTAATAATTTCATGGAGAAATAACCATCACGGCAGGATCGACCTTTACGAAAGCCATATCACCTCGCTTCATATTTTTCTTCTTCTTAGACCAGTTTCTGGACCTTATTTGGTTCCATCCTCAGTAGTTTCATGACTGTTGTTATGTGGTCTTCAAGAGCCACTTCCTACTCCCTCTGTTGGTAAATTGAAGTACCTCCAAATCAAATCATTTTTTTCCCGGGAATTTCAAAATTAATTAATTTCTCCTTTTTTTTAATGTAGATTTTTTTCCAAACCGTGATATCCTTAGGCTTTTATATTTGTTTTATTAATTTAACATTTCTTTCGATTTGATGTTTTTCTGCTCCGAAAGAACATCTCAGGAATGTTAAGAATGGGGAAGTAGAAAAATCTGCAGTAGCTGCCGACGCTTGATCAAAAAACATCAAATTGAAACAAAGGCTAAATTAATTAAGTAAATAAAAAACCTAAAGAGCTCACAATTTGGAAAAAAAAATCTACATTAAAAAAGAGGAAAAATGAGAATTTATTGAATTTTCAAATTCCTGGGAGAAGTGATTTGATTTTGAGGTTCTTTAGTCTACCAACAGAGGTAGCAAAAGATGACTCTTCAAGACAGCTTAACAACTGTCATGAAAGTACTGAAACCGATCTAATAATAAGAATGATATGAGGTGAGACGATACAATTTTTCTTAAATAAACAATACCTTGGTATTTGAAGAGAAAAATGTTTGCCTAGACCGAGACTCGAACTCGGGACCTTTGGCTTTCTGGGCCAAATGCTCTACCAATTGAGCTACCGAGGCGAGTTGCGATCTAGATGCAAATTTTTCTCTTTATACGTTGTAGTTCCCTCACGTCAAATGCTTTGAAACCGTTGCTTCTATCTTTGCATATGGTGGCCTCTTAGTTAAGAAGACATTAATTGGGAATTTAACACTACTTTATAAAGCAGTAGGGCTTCTATTGACGGAAAGCCAAAGGTCCCGGGTTCGAGTCTCAGTCTAGGCGAAAATTTTTCTCTTTAAATATAATTTATCCTTCAGTGAGAAGTGTTAAATTAATAATAAAAATATCAATACCTCGGTAGTTATATTTGAAGAGAAAAATATACGTTCAGCCTGGGGTAGCAACGGGTTCATAGCATTTGGCGCTCAGGAATTAATAGTATGTGTAAGAGAAAGATTTGCATTTAGATTGGAGTTTCTTAGGTAGTTCAGTTGGTAGAGCATTCACATAGAAAGCTAAACGTCCTGGATTCAAACCCCAGTCTGAGCATATATTTTTCTGGGAGTGAATGAGTTACTTCTTTTCTTACCTCATACTTTGTTTTTTAAAAACATAAACTATGAGATAAGATGAGAAGTGACTCATTCATTTATTGAATTAAGAACCTCATAATGTTTTTTCCATATTTAACCAGAACTAAATTTTCTCTTCAAATATAATTTATCATAAGTAATGCCACGAGTGATTTCCAATTTATCTAGAGAATTTGGAAATCAGGAGTGGCATTTGTTAGGACTATTTAACGAATAAAATTAAGCTGTTTACTCACAAATCATTGTTATTTTAAAATATTTATATATTTAATGTAAATGGTGATGTTTGAAAACAAATCAGAAATGTGAGGTTATGTTCATTCACTGCTGCTTGATCATATTATTTATTGCCAAATAAGATCACAATATTGTAAGAGTGCACCCAAGTGGAGAAATAATGAAACACATCAAACTATATATCATAATTAACATTACGGGTTATTCATTTGTTTATTTAGTAAACAACTCAGTAAAATCAAGGAATCTTTTTATTAGTTGCTATTATCAATGTATTTGTTGGAGAAAAATAATGCTTTGACCTGTTCAGAACTTTAAAAAAGAGGAGCTTTCTTTATCACAAAAGCAGGAGCTGATCAAGAGAAATCGATAAAGAGTGAGGTGAAACACGACTGTCATTGGTTGTGAAACAAAAGTCATTGAAACGTGATTGGTCATTGACTAGCATTTGTGGCATGAGTTAAATAGTCATAAGTAATGCCACAAGTGATTTCCAAATTATCGATAAATTCACAACTCACGAAGTGAGGAGTGAATTTATCATAAGTAATGCCACGAGTGATTTCCAATTTATCTAGAGAATTTGAAAATCAAGAGTGGCATTTGTTAGGACCATTTAACGAATAAAATTAAGCTGTTTACTCACAAATCATTATTTAACTACAGTTATTTTAAAATATTTCTCATTTCAGCAGATCCTTCGGAGGACTGCAGGATACACACTACTAGATCACAAAAAAAATGAAGACATCTTAGAAGAATTACACATGGAATCTTTAGAAAACAAAATTTCTGATTATAAGTCAAGATGGATACAACATGTTCATCGAATGGAAGATCACAGAATACCCAAACTAATGTTAAGATATCAACCTGCAGGAAGAAGAAAACCAGGACGTCCACTCAAAAGACTTCTGGATGGTGTTTCTCTTGAGGCCGAAACAGGTCAACAAATGGCCTAAATTCGTGAATGTACTATGATGATGATGATATTTTAAAATATTTATATATTTAATGTAAATGGTGATGTTTGAAAACAAATGAGAAACGATAGGCACGCTTCATCTGCTTCTTTTGTTTATCACTGCAACCAGATCGTACTATTTATTGCCAAAGGAATGCAATATTGTAAGAATGCTCCTCTAGTGGAGAAAAAATGAAACACAATCAAACTGTATATTAATTCATTTGTGATGTCGTATGATGTAAATATGACAATTATATTTTTCTGGATTATTAACCTGGGAAAAAATACATTTAAGAAAGTGCAAACAGTGGTTTCTTTTTTTGGTGTATAATAAATTGCTACAAATGTTTTTATATTAACTCCTGCCAAGCGCTATGTGTTGACATCTATGCATTTTTTTTTTTTCTATAATATACAATCTGGTAGCCGTATTTCTTGTAAGCTCAGTCACTACGCAAATAATGGTCAGACCTGCTCAGGAATACTTAAAAAGGAGGAGCTTTCTTATCTTAATATGGTAAATATAACTCTGATAAAATATTTCGTGAGAAACACGACTCTGAGTGGTTGTAAAACAGAAATCATTGAAACGTTATTGGTCATTGACTATCCCATTTGGGGCATGAGTTAAATAGTCTAGATAATTTGGAAATCAAGACGTGGCATTTGTTAGGGGGCTATTTAACGAATTAAAATTAAGCGGTTTTACTTCACAAATCATTATGTAAAATATAGATTATTTAAAATATTTTATATATTTAATGTAAACGGCAATGTTTGAAAACAAATGAGAAACGATTGGTATGCTTCATTTGCTTCTTTTGTTCATCACTGCAACCAGATCATATTATTTATTGTCAAAGGAATGCAATATTGTAAGAATGCACTTTAGTGGAGAAAACATGAAACACATCAAACTGTATATATTCATTTGTGATGTCCTATGATGTAAATAAGAAAATTATATTTTTCTGGAATGTTATTTCCTGAGAAAAAATACATTTAAATAAGTGCAAACACTGTTTTTTTTGTGGTATAATCAGTGTTTTTATATTAATTCCCACATGCGCTATATGTTGACATTCATGCACTATATATACAATCTAATCTGGTAGCCGTATTTCTTAGAGAGTCAGTCACTGCAAAATAATGCTATGACCTCTTCAGAATGTTAAAAAGGATGTGCTTTCTTTATTATAACTATTTAACTCATGTCGCAAATGGTAGTCAATGACCAATCATGTTTCAATGAATTCTGTTTTACACCAATGACAGTCATGTTTCACCTCGCTCTTTATCGATTTCTCTTTATCAGCTCCTGCATTTGTGACAAAGAAAGCTCCTCCTTTTTTTATATTCTGAACAGGTTAGACCATTATTTTTCTCCAACAAATACATTGAATATAGCAAATAATGAATAGATAACAGTGATTTTACTGAGTTGTTTATTCAAAAAAATAAACTGATTAACCTATATGTTGATTATAATAGTTTGATGTGTTTCATTATTTTTCCACTAGAGTGCATTCTTATAATATTGCGATCCTATTTGGCAATAAATAATATGATCAAGTTGCAGTGAATATACATAACCTCACATTTCTAATTTGTTTTCAAACATCATCTTTTACATTAACAATATAAATATTTTAAAACACCGGTAACTATATTCAAATCATTTTTTAGTAAAGAGCTTAATTTTATTTGTGAAATAGTCCTAACAAATGCCACTTTTGATTTCCAAATTGTCTAGATAAATTCACTCCTCACTTCGTGAGTCGTGAATTTATCGATAATTTGGAAATCACTCGTGGCATTACTTATGATAAACTTTAGTTGGTAAATTCTAGGCGAAACACGACTGTGATTGGTTGTAAATAAAAAATCATTGAAATGTGATTGGTCATTGACTCCCATTTGGGGCATGAGTTAAATAGTCATTGAGATATATGAAACAAATACTAAAAAACTTGAAAGAAGCCATACTGGCTTATAACGTAACGTAAACTTTCCAATTAAAGGTCCTGTTAATAAAAGAAGCTGCCCATTTGCAAAATTGAAGCAATGGTTTTGTAGCATTTGGCACTCGGGAATTAACAGTGTATAAGCGAAACATTTGTGTTTCTCAGGTTAGCTCAGTTGGTAGAGAATTCACATAGAAAGTGAAGGGTTCTTTTTTCTCTTCAAATATTAATATCCGTAATTGAGATGTATGAAATAATAATAAAACAATACCTCATAGTGTTAATTTCTGAAAAGTAAAATACTGACTAAATTTGTGATTATGTACAGCCATGTCTCCACCACCTCGAACGGACAGTGGGGCTCTTGGGGAGCTTGGGATGACTGCACGGCGCCATGTGGAGGAGAATTACAGAGTTCGCAGGAGAAGATGTGACAATCCCTCACCACAAGACGGAGGTCAGGGCTGCCACCTTGACTACGAGTTGTGCAACACACATGCCTGCTCTGAGGCCAAGCGTCTGTCGTCTTGGACACCATGGCTTGTTGCTAACGTTACAAGCGGTACAAATGGTTATGGCAAGAGGCGGTTTCGGTTCTCATGTTACTGATACTGCACTAATCAAAATTACCCAGGCCTAAGAAGAAGAACAGTTCTGCCATAGTGTTGGCCCGGCAAGCAAAAGTCCGGGTTCATGTCAAGTCTCGGTACTAGGCGAAAATTTTTCTCTTCAAATATAATTTATCCTTCAGTGAGAAGTGTTTCCCTCTGGTTTTCTTAAAAGAAGCTTCCATGTCCCTTTTTCATTCCCCATTCGTGGCACATGCCCTGCTCATTGCAGTCTACAAAACTTAACTGTTTTTATTATATCAAGTTCCTATAAGGATCTTACAGCTCGCTGTTATGTAGTCTTTTGCATTTGCCTGTCTGTTCATCTCTCTTTGGTCCAATAAATTTTCGAAGAACTTTATTCTCAAATACATATAATCTTTTCTCCTCCCTTAAGTAAGAAGATCCATCTTTCACATCCCAATAATATAAAGGATAATAACAGTTTTATATATTTTCAGTTAAAACCTTTTTTGAGAGAAGTTAGAAAGACAAGAGTCCCTGTAATACATGTTGTTGTTTTCAAATGCTGGGCCTTGGCACCGAAGCCATTAGCGTTCTTGCTCTCCAATATTTCTCTATGGTGGATCCAACAGGTGAATACTTCACAGGTTTGTAGGTGTTCTTCATTCATTTCTTCGTCTTTATTGCATAGAGGACAATTTGGATCGTGTAGATTTCCTATTTTATATAAATGTTGGGCCAAATAGTCAGTTTGTAAGGCAGTCAAATTTTGCTACTGTAGTTTTACGTGTAATTCTGGAATAATATCTGGCTTGTTTACTAAATATTCCATTTTGTGTCTTGGACTTTATACATAGGTCTTGGTTTGTTTGATTTATATTGTTTTTTACTATTTTTTATAGATGTGAAAGGTAACTTTTAGTAGTATTCTGAATTAGATTGGAAGCCTTTTTTGGCAAGAAAATCAACAGCTCAATTCCAGCAATTCCACAATGTGCAGGTTATCCATTGCATTGAATTCGTTTCTGTGTTTTTGAAGTTGTTGAATCATTTGTAGCACCTTTAAATTGTATGACTTCATTTTGTGCGAATTATTTGCATATAGTGCTGCCTAGAATCAAGAGTATGACATCATTTTTGAAATTTATTATTCTGTATAGTAATTGTTGGAGATAAAATATGAATAGCCGTTACATTATGTCATCAAAATTTGTTGTGTGGATATCATGCAGGTAGAATAAAATGCTGCATCAAAATTGGTATAGATGAAATCCATGCGGTTGTAAAATGAAAATAATGCACATGTAATTCCTGATCCTGAGTAGTTGTTATCAATAGTAGATCCATATGTGAGACATGTAACCATTCTTGCTGGTGGATCTCTTATTCACAGCTTCTAATGCTAGAGCTTTTAGTACAGGCGTGGGAGTATCACAGATTTTGTAACAGGTGCTCATAGATTGAGCTGAATGTTAATTGGTTCAAAGTAAGAGGGTTATCTCTGATCAAAATATTTCTTTAGATTTAGAAGATTCAAATCGGTCTTTATTTCTGTTACTTTGGACAAAGAAACTTGGTTGTGTTTTCAACTTGGTTGGTGTGGAACTGTTCTTTTTTCCCATTTTGTTGTCGTTAATCGTAAACATTTTCTCATGTTTGTTATTGCCTGTTCCTCTAAAGTTAGACATATTGGAGGGTTCGAGGTTAGTGCTTGCATTGCTCCAATGAGTTGATTTTGCATGCGCCAGTTATAAGCCATAAAGCCTGATTTTGGCAATACTTCTAGGCGATTCAGGGTCGAGTTATTTGCTGTGATTATTACCTCCCCATTGTATAGTAGTATTGGCTTGATGAATGTTTTGTACGGGGTGTTCAGAGTCTGCGCGTATTACCCCGTTACGTCCGGCTAAGCTTTTTAAGATTGAGAATCTTTTCGTTGCTTTGTTTACTACTGCTTCAATATGTTTTCTCCATGATTTAATTTGGAATCCAAAATGTGTCCTAGATATTTTGTTTCATTTTGTTTGTGCTCAGATTTGTTTTCTTGGAACAAAAAAAAAACTGTAGATTTAAGTTTTGGGAGTTTTTTTTTCTTCAAGCTAAATAATTCTGAAACGTTGTTTGGTCCTGTATTAATGGCCATTAAATTGTTGTGGGTCCACTTTTCTTAATAGGTTTAAGAGGCCTTTTCCATAGAAAATTTAGATTTTTTCTATTGATGAGGAAGATGTCCACATTAAATCATGTCATCTGCCAAAAAGAGCTTTGTCTTTATTTCTGTGTTTGATTATAGCTGGTGGCAGATCGTTGATGTAGATGTTGAACAGGGTTGTAGGTACTAGTACTGCACCTTTGAGGGAGGCCACATTTTTATTTGTCGGAATTGGGAAGTACTGTCATTGTATTTGTAGTAGGCAAAGAATAACGTTGTGAAAAGGAATGTGAAAGAACTTGGGTGTCAGTTTAACATATTGTTTTGAATGCCTAGTTTTGTGAGTTTTTCAAGTAATTTATATCTCCATACTGAGTCATTTGCTTTTTCAAAATCAATGAAAACTGTTAGCGTATCTTGATTTTTGTTGAAAGATTCTTTAACATCTTGAGAAAGTTGAATTGTATTTTCTTTTGTAGATAGATGTTGCCTGAATCCTGTTTGTGCTGTTGTTAGTATGTTTTTACTTTCTAAGAACCAATTTAGTCTTGCTGAAATCGTACGTTCTGCTGTTTTTGCAATGACACTTGTTAAAGAGATTGGTCTGTAATTATTTATATCATCAGCTGTCTTGTCTTTTTTTAAAATAGGGATAATTATTGCTTTTTTCCACTCTGTAGGTACAGTAGAGGTCCATGATAGGTTAAATAATTTCAGTAGTGTATTCCTTCCCTTTTGGCCAAGATGTTTAAAAAATTCAACATGTATTTTATCTGGACCAGGAGATTTGTTGTCTTGTAACTCGTGTTATTGCAGAATTTAGTTCCCATATGGTAAATTCTTTGCCGAATATATCATTCTTTTGTTCTTGATGCTTCTTAAAAGTCTTGAGATCTTTTTTAATTTGCCTTTGCTTCTTTTTTAGCTTTAGGAGGGAGTTTGTGTTGAGAGCTGTAGTGTTTATTAAAAGCTTCAGCAATAGAGTTGTTGGAAGTAAGTGTTTTCCCATTAAATTTGAGTGGTTCTTTCTTTGTATCTCTCTGACTTGTGATTTTACTTATATATCTATGTAC
Organism: Diploptera punctata; assembly: GCA_030220185.1. Taxonomy (NCBI): domain Eukaryota; kingdom Metazoa; phylum Arthropoda; class Insecta; order Blattodea; family Blaberidae; genus Diploptera; species Diploptera punctata. The sequence continues at coordinate 34,110 of JASPKZ010003830.1, read as the reverse complement.
TTTTTTTGAGTCTTTTCTGTAATCAGATTTTTCAATAAATTCACTGAATGCATTTTTCTTTGCTGCATAGATTTCTTTTTTAAACTTTGCTGCCTTACTTCGCAATTCTTGTGTATCTATTGGGTTGTTGGACAATTCTGCTTTTCTTCTTGCTGTATCTCTTTCTTCTGTTAACTTGGATAAGTCTGCGTTCCAAAAGGGTTTGTAATTATATTTGAAGAGAAAAATTTTCGCCTAGACCGGGACTCGAACCCGGGACCCTTGGCTTTGCGGGCCAAGTGCTCTACCAACTGAGCTACCGAGGCGAGTTACGATCTAGACGCAAATTTTTCTCTTATGTACGTTGATAATTCCCTCGCGCCAAATGCTTGAAACCATAGCTTCTATCTTTGCAAATGGCGGCTTCTTAGTTAAGAAGACATTTATTGGGAATTTAACACTACTTTATAGCCAGTAGGGCTTCTATTGACGATTTTATTATTAATTTAACACTTCTCATAGAAGGATAAATTATATTTGAAGAGAAAGCCAAGGGTCCCGGGTTCGAGTCCCGGTCTAGGCGAAAATTTTTCTCTTCAAATATAATTTATCCTTCTATGAGAAGTGTTAAATTAATAATAAAATCGTCAAGGGTTTGTAATGTTTAGTTTTTCCTCTTGGGATCCAATTTTTTGCTGCTACAAGAATTATGTTTGAGATGGTATTATTAAGTTTATCTGTAGATACTTCGTACTGGATTAGGTTAAATTTATGTTCAGTTTCTTCTGTAAATTTTTCCCAATTAGCTTTCCTAAAATTCCAAGAGTATTTTGTTTTTTGTTTACTGTTATTTTGTTTGTCCTGATGTATTATAGATGCAACAACTGCTCTATGTTCCGATCCTAGATCTTCAATGATTTCACGTGTAGTCTTATCTTTCAGGTCAGATGAAACTAACAGGAGATCTGGATTTGTACACTGGCCATTATAATGTATGTATGTAGGACAGTCATCATTCTTATAGATAAGTTCTATAGTGTTTGAATTTAATAAATCTGCAATAGTTTTTCCACTAGGATTGTAGTCTTTGTATCCCCATTTAGGTGAATGGCCTTTAAAATCACCAATCAGAATTGTTTTTGAATAAATATTAATTATATCTAGACAGGGGTTGTTATTAGGTGGATTGTATATTTCATATATGTTGTAATGTGAATTTCCTTTCCAGATTTCAATTTGGATGATTTCTACTTTGTCTTCTTGTTGCATTTCCTTTATAACTTTAGATTTTGATAAAATATTTGTTCTGACGCCTGCAAGAATTCCACTAGCTACTTACCGTGCTTTGGGGAGGATATGTATGTTGAATCTTGGAAATTGAAAATATTTTAGTTGGTCTCTTGATACATTAGCTTCTTGTATGATAAATACATCTATCCCATTTTCCTCTATGATTGTTTGTAGTTCGGTTTTTTTACTCTGTGTAAGTCCTCCTGCGTTCCATTGGAGAATTTTAAAGATGTTCTGTATATGACATCCTGCAGATGTCCCCACCTGGAGATCCGAAAAGGGGACTGTTTTACCTCCGGAAAATTTGTCTGAAGGATTTGCCATTGTTCAGCATAAATGTAACCGTTTTTTAAGAGGGCACCAATTTTTTATTTGTAATGGTGGTTACATCACCCACTCATATAAACCCCCAGTATGACTGGAGGGCCACACATGCCGTTGGTTAATGGGTCCATCAGACCTTGCCGGGAGGATCTATATATTTGAATCCACCGACCATTCTCACAAGCACCATTTGTGGACCATTTCTACGCCGTGTCATGTCAGCGTAAGTGTTGAAATAGCATTTCCTCTATTTCTGATGATGTGGTTATACCGCCATTACTCGGTCCTCATAGCCTCATTTGTAAGAGCAGGTTGCACCACGAGCAGGTTGAGGTTGAGATGTGGATAGGAGAGGTTGTGGAATGCACTTCACTATCCTTTGCAACCCTCCCTGTAATACATAATAGCATCCATTTCAAGAATAGAGTCTATGTTTAATTTTTTGTGCATCTCATTCCTATTTGTATTTTTTTATGGCATCAGGTTGTCTTTTATGACATTTCTGGTTTTCTCCCTGACATTGGCATAATTGTAACCTACTTCTGAAGTTGAGGTGCCTAGAAGGCGGAGTTACAATACCCCGATGATATGATGGGCGATAAATGATAATGAAGCGCCAGGAGAGTTCTTAACCTAAACTTAACCTAAATTCCAGACCATGGGCAACCATAGGAATAATTCCCTTTAACGAAAAATTCCTATGATTTGACCGGGTATCGAACACGAGACCTCATGAACAGTAGTCAGAAACGCTGACCACTAGCCCATGAGGCTGGTGCTATTTGTAATTATTGTTCCTATGTATTTAAGTTCAACCACTTCTTCAAAATTTTCCTCATTTGTCAATAACTATCCATTTCCATTATATATTGTATATTTATGTGTGAATATTTATTTAGCTTTATTGAGAACCTCATAATGTTATTTCCCATATTTAACTATGAATAGTTTTATTGACTAAGTTAATATTAAGAAACTAAAGCTATTACTATGATAGAAATAAGTAAATTAATGAACACAAATTATTATAATCAATGGTAAGGAGAAACATTTTTGCCTGAACCAAGAATCGAACCCCAAACCAAGAGAGTTTATGCATGGATGGGAATGTAGCCTGAATTAGCTCAGTGGTCAGAGCTTCAGCACGGAAAGCTGAAGGTTCGGGGTTCGATTCCTGGTTCAGGCAGAAATTTTTCTCTTTACCATTGATTACAAATAATATAGTTTTATTAATATTTACTTCCAGTCCTAATTTCGTAGTGTTAATTAGTAGAGTTTCCGATTAATGAGGTTTTATTGTCACTAAAATGTTTTCTCAGTTGCAGAAGAAATTTATGTTTTTATTATTTGTGCTCAGGTCGTGGAGAAGTTGATGATGTTTGGTCAGATCGTGTTCTGTGGAGTGCGGAGCTGGTCACCGATGAAACTCTGGTTCAGGTCAGGATTTGCAGGAATTTTGAAGTTCATAAGTTTTCCTTTGTTTTTCTGAATGTGGATTTTTTCCCAAACCATGAATTCCTTTTGTTTATCTATTTGTTTAATTAGACTGGCTTTAGATTCAATTAAATGTTTTTCGGACCAAGCATGAGCATATTAAATACTGCCTGTAAATGTGCAATATGGTTAAAACCTGTTGCTTTAATATAATTATCAATGTGTGTTTCTTTCCTGTAGATTCCAAATTCTATTTTCCTTTTTTCTTCATTCCTGATCAATTTAAGGTCTAAAAATGGTATTTCTTGGTTATTTTCCACTTCCATAGTAAATTTAATTGTTTTACAATTAATATTTAAAAGTTTAACTGCACCTTCAAACTGTTTTTTGTTTGACTATTGCTATGATTTCGTCCACATTCCTACATATATTCAACAAAGAAACTTCATTTTGTTTTAATTGATCAGAGGTAATTGTCCAACTTTGACATCCATATAATAAGAGTGGTAATGCAACCATCCTATATAGTTTAGGAGTGTTTCTCGTCTTACATTGTATTTTAATTTTTACTATATTGTACCACAGAAGTCATCATCATCATCCTCTTATCTTCTCCTTCTTTCAGAAGATCGATTCCAAATATGCCTCCAACCATCTCTATCTTCCCATGCTTTCCTTCTTCTTAGTTCTTCCCAGTCATATCCTCTTTCTTGTAAACTCTTCTTCACTTGATTAATCCATCTCTCTCATGGTCGTTTTCCTTGTATCTTGAGATTTAACAGTCTTTTTGGTAGTCTTTCTTTTTCCATTCTTTTTTAAATGTCCAAACCTTTTTATTATGTTTTTCTATGTTTGTTGTTAATTTTTCTATATTTAATGTCTCCCTGATTTTGTCGTTCCATGTTCTATCTCTGCTTGTTTTATGTACCATTCCATGTAAGAATTTAATTTCTGTAGCTTGAATTCTGCTCAATTCCTTCTTTGTATATTCAAATCTCAGCTGCATATGTTAGAACTGTTTGAAATGTTTTATACATTGCCATTTTACTGTTGATGGGTACATACAGAAGTGTCTGAATCTATTCAATTTTATTTGAACATCATGAGATTGTCCACTGCTATGGTCTTGAGGTAGTGTGCTGTCTTGTCACGCAGCAGGCCCAGGTTCGATCCCTGGTTGGGGCAGTTTTTGTGGGTGAGGTTTTCCTCACCTGTAAGACAAATGTCAGGAAAACTTTAAGCCCAAACGGTCCCCGAAATCATATGGTCAGCATCATTATCATCATCATCCTTCACCGGTGTGGAAAGCAACAGGAAGCTACCACACTTACAATTCCCTAGTAAAGCTGCAAACATAGCATGAAAATGCTATGATTGCTGTGAAGGACCTGCCTTCGGGCAGAATTACTATGGATGGATCATGAGATTTTTCTGTATCCTAAAGAGTATCCTGGATAATTAAATTGATTTATTTATTCTATAGTTTTTCTATTTATAACAATTTTAGCTCTAATAGGTTCTTGTCCTTGGAATGCCATCGCTTTAGTTTTATTTATGTATATAATAATAATATAAGTAATGTATTTTTAGTCACACGTAGAAATACATTATATAATGGAAATGGACAGCTAATGACAAATGAGGGAGATTTTGAGGAATTGGCTGAATTCAAATACCTAGGAACAATAATCACAAATAGGAATGAGATGTACAAAGAAATTAAACATAGGCTCAATTCTGGAAATGCATGCTATTATGCATTGCAGAGACTTTTGATGTCCCAACTCCTTTCAAAAAACGTTAAGCTGAAAATATATAAAACTATTATTCTACCAGTTATATTATATGGGTGCGAAACATGGACTCTTACTTTAAGGGAGGAAAGGAGATTACGAGTATTTGAGAATAAAGTTCTTAGGAAAATTTTTGGACCAAAGAGAGATGAACAGACAGGTGAATGGAGAAGACTACATAACAATGAACTACATGGTCTTTATAGGAAGCCAGATATAATAAGAACAGTTAAGTCCCATAGACTGCGATGGGCAGGACATGTTGCGCGTATGGGGAATGAAAGACGTGCATGGAAACTTCTTGTAGGAAAGCCAGAAGGAAAACGCCCAGTTGGTAGACCAAAAATGAGGTGGGAGAACAACATTAACTATGATTTGAGGGAAGTAGATTATACAGGGAATGATTGGAAAGCATTAGCTCAGGATAGGGATGTATGGAGAGCTTATGTCCGTGCGGCCATGAACCTACGGGTTCGATAGTGCCAGTGAGTAAGTAAGTAAGTAATGTATTTTTAGGGGAATGGAGTTGTAGGACAGGCTGGACATTGTGTTCTGTTAGTTGTGGACAAGGTGTGCGCACGAGAAAATGCCACTGTCTTAGCGTGAATAATCATGGAATGGTCGGATCTGGAGCCGCCACAGGGGAGGAACCTTGCGAGATGACCAGCTGTGAATGTAAGTGTTACTACATAGAGTGGAGATAAACAAATACAGTATTACTCCGCTTTTACTAATTCTTTAAAAGTCCCTTCAGTTTCCTTATATTCACAATGTATTAAAAACCTCGCTTTTACATTTTTGAAATTTTGTTTTCCCACATTTTACACCACATCGCGTCGATCTTCAGCTTTAAAGATCGAAGATTTTTTATTTATTTGATTGATTATCTCACTTCTGTACAATCAATATATAGCAGAGCAAGTTAATTGAGCCAACGAAGCTGGCTGCTCTACAATTGATAAGGAGTCAAGCAAGTTTAATGAGCCAACAATCGATAAAGAGCAGAGCATGTTCAAGCCATCAAAATTGGCCAGTCAAACACTTCTGAAATTCAACCCGTGTAATTCTATGGCAAAACAATGTTTTTTAATCTCTCAAAAATGATTCATAGTGCTGCTTGCTGAACCACTCCTTTTTATATATTTTTTAAATGGTGAAAGTAAAAGAAATAAAGTAATTTTATGTTTACAGGAGTTCAAAACACACATTACATTGAACTATTATAGGAATATCACTATGAGGTTTAATTTAAAATAAAATTCTTTACACCTCACCCGATATCCTGTCTTCTAAATAAATAAAAGACAAGATATGAGGTGAGGTGCAAAGATTTTTTTTTTTTCAAATAAAGAAAAAATTACATTATTTAGCCAATATTGTACATTATCCCAGTCACTGCTTTTTTGCATGTTCTAGAATGGTTGCTGAATATTAGGGCCAACATTTTTTAGCTCTTCGTTTCCCATAATTTACACTTTCTCCCAATTTACACCACTTTCCCTGTGGTCCCTTGAAAAGTGTAAAACAGGGAGAATACTGTTGTATATTATCCCCAACTGTTTTTTTCATGTTCTGGAATGGATTCAGAGTATAGGAGTCAACATTTTTGAGCTCATCTTCATTTGGAAATTTTAACATTATGAGGTTTATATTTGAAGAGAAAAATTATCGCCTAGACCGAGACTCGAACCTGGGACCTTTGGCTTGCCTGGCCAAATGCTCTACCAACTGAGCTACTGAGGTGAGTTGCAATCTAGACGCAAATTTTTCTCTTATATACATTGTAATTCCCTCGCACCAAATGCTTTTGAAACCTTTGCTTCTATCTTTGCAAATGGCGGCTTCATAGCTAAGAAGACATTTATTGGGAATTTAACACTACTTTATAAAGCCAATAGGGCTTCTATTGATGTTTTTATTATTGATTTAACACTTCTCACTGAAGGATAAATTATATTTGAAGAGAAAAATTATAAAAAAAATCAAAAGGATATTTAAAAGCATAAGAAAAGAAACAAAACTAAAATTTTATAAAGTAGTGGCAGTCCCCTTACTATTGTATGGTAGTGAATTTTGGGTTTTAACTAAAAGAGAAGAGAAGATCATAGAAGCAGCTGAAATGAGATTTCTGAGAAGTGTGGCTGGTTGCAAACTTCTAGATAAGAGAAGAAGTGAAGATATTAGAAATGAGCTAAATATCTTTAAATTTTTAGATAGAGTAACAGAATCTAGAAAAAAATGGAAAGAACATGTTCAAAGAATGGAAGATGATCACATTCCCAAAACTATACTTAAATACAAAAAGGACGCAGGAATGTTGGTAGACCGAAGAAGAGATGGATCCAACTTTTGAATGAGAATCTATGAGACCGGAACAAGCCACATGGGCTTAATCCGTGATTGTTGATGATGATGATGAAGAAAAGTAATTGTTACAAATACAACAATTAAATAAGTGATGTCAGTTGTTTTTTTATTGTTAATAGATTTTATTAAACACAATGTGTTTTTTATTATTAAAAGTTAGAAAAGTAATTGTTACAAATGAAACAATTAAATAAGAGATTTCAGTTGTTTTTTATTATTAAAAGTTAGAAAAGAATTGTTGCATTTGTTTATCTCCACTCTATAGACATCCTGAATCAAATGTATAGCTTTATTTATTTATCAGGTTTCACAATGATTCACAACATCTTCTTGCACCCAATTAATCTACTGTAATTCTCCTTCACAACCCTCTGTCATTCCAATCTCCATCATCTAATCCTTCTTCCTCCTTATGCTGCTCAAAACACCATCAATCCACGTTATTTTTGAGTGTCGTCTCCTTATTGTACCAAGTGGCACCCATTCTAATATTCCTCTTGGGAATCTGCCTTCAAATGTATAACATAATTGGAAAAAAATAATCATCTCAGTTCAAATGTATCCAAAACATGTCCAGGTGAGATGCATATTTTGGATTCAGTTTTAGTGATAAAAAACTCCTGGCACAACAGACCAAGAAGGCCCTTAGCCTACCAGTCAGCTGCTGACCTCACATCCACATGTGTCTATCACAGAGGTAGATGATCATCAGCCAGTGTAGGGGTGACATGTGGTCAGCATGTCGAGTCCCCCAGCCGTTATAGCTGGTTTTCTCAACCTGGAGCCGCTACTTATTGTAACTTCCCAAATGCCTCATGATGCTGGGTGGGCACCGGTCCCATACTGCCCGAAATACCATGAGAAAATCTCTTCCCCCATGGAGACTCGAACCAGCGCAAGTCCTGTAGCTCTGCGCCATGGCTTCCTCCTTAACCATTCGGCTACGGCGCAGGACAGTTTTAGTGATAATTACTTCATAATATTACTTTCTATCGACCAGTCCCTTGGGCTAGTGGTCAGAGCTTCAGACTACAGTTATTGGGGTTCTGGGTTCAATTCCTGGTCAGACACAGGAATCTTTTCTTAAAGGTAATTATTCCTGCCCATAGTTTGGATTTAGACTAAGTTTAGGTTTAAGGACTCTCCTGATGCTCCATTATCATTCATCACTTATTTTGTCGGGGTAATGTAACACCACCTTCCAGGCGCCCCAACTTAAGAAGTGCCAGGAGAGAATATCAGAAATGTCAAGAAGACAACCTGATAGCATTGGTAAAAAAAAAAACTACTTCCTATTAAATTTGAAGAAAAAATATATATCTAAATCAGGAATATAATTAAAATTTACAGTGGGAGGGAACACTATGAGGTATTTATATTAATAAATGAGTTGGAGAAAATGTTTCACATCTCACCTCACAATACTGGTTTAAAAAGTATAGCATTACTTCCATCTTCAGTCAAATTCCAACTCAGTTGGAAGATGACTGAAGGTGGAAGTAATACTATACTTTTAAAACCAGTATCGTGAAGACATGCAACTTTGTGAGGTGAGATGTTAAAACATTTTCTCCAACTCATTTATTAATCTAAATCAGGATTTATACCCACTGTCTCTTGTTTTGCACACCTGTGCTCTGCCATCTGAGCTATTAGGCATCTGATTTATTCATAGATTTTTCTGTATGCTAATATGAAAAAGGTCTTATTTAACAAACCTCTAGATGGCATTAATTAAATGAAGTTCACTGCTATATGGAACTTGCGAATCATATTATTTTTTATTTATTTCGTGTAATTCCTAAGTGGTTTTTACAGAAGCGAGGAAAATGTTTAAAAACCGAGCAATAGCGAGGTTTTTAATTTACGAGATTCTATAAAACACTTCATAAACGTGCGTAGTACGTTATTTTTTGCACGATGGTGTTTTTAAAATAATAAATAATAGTAAAATAATAATATCTTCGTTGGAAATATTTTTCTCTCTATCTTTGGGGTTTTATAGTTGCTGCCGTCTTCCGTGCCAAACCTCCAAAGCCTACGAACTTGGGCATCTTCTTGTTTAGCCCTCTGGTTTACATTACTATCCTCATGTTTTCCTTCCATGTTAACTTTGGTCTCCCTCTTCCTCTTTTCTTCTTTCTGGTCGGTTGTCATTGATATTATTGGAAATATTTGCGTTCATTATAAACAACTGATTCACGTTAACAGTGTGGGCAATGTTTATTAGTTGAAACTGCAGCAGGCCATGACACCAGTCTGGTCATAAAGTGGCGGCAAGTACATATTTATTGTTTTATATTGTTTCAAATAAAGTTCACTTCATTTAAAATGCAGTGATTTCTTTCATATAATGTATATTAACACTACCTTTTGGATATATTTTTGTATACACATCGCAAGCTGTATACATATAGGGCAGTGGTTTTACCTCCAACATGTGGTTTGTAATATGCAATATTACAGTATAGTTATTTTATTACAGTATAGTTATTTAAGATGGAAACCCCGAATTGTAGAAAGTTGAACTTTCAATCGTGGTCATCATTGCTGTAAGTACGATAAAATGCACTATCGCGCAAAAAATGCTACTTTCTCACTTAACGATGATTTGAAGGAAGTAAATTATACAGGGGATGATTGGAAAACATTAGCTCAGGATAGGTATTTATGGAGAGCTTTATGTCCGCGTTTTCATGAGTATACGGGTTTGATAGTGCCAGTACCGCTATGGTTTCGAGGTTTTGTCATTGTGTCATACGTAGCGATCGATTCCCGTTAGGGACAAGTTTCCTGTGGGAAGTTTTTCGATATTTTCCCCACATGTAAGACAAAATATCGGGGAATTTTAAGTTCCAAATAGTCCCCTAATTCCATTTGATCATCATAAACATCCTGTCATTTTTGCTTGGTCTAGAATGTGTGAGTAAATGGTGCGACTTTTCTTAAATGTTTAATAATAATAATAATAACAATAATAATAATGTTTTATTTATTCTGGCAGAGTAAAGACCATAAGGCCTTCTCTTCCACTCAACCAGCACAAATACAAATAAATATTTGACCAATATAGATATACACTATACTAATTATAAAAAGTTAAAGATACATTAAATATTTGTATTGTAAGCCTATGTTTTCCCTTTACAGAGATTTAGGCGCTCTCCCCCTACAGGGAAGGATTTGAACCATACTAATTTAGTTACACTTGTTTTCGTATAGATGTCATTTTTGAGTGGCCCGTGGTCAGCGTTCCGCCTCATACTGACATCTAGGAAACCAAGGTAGTACTAGGACGGTAGAATTCGGTAAATTTTGGTTAGAGGCCTTTTCATTCAGGCTTAAGGATTTTTTACGAGCCTGAAAATCTTCAGACTCGGGACCCACGGCTTAAAGTCCCTCCCGGAGGACTCGCTCCTTGGATTTTTCCGTCCTAAAAATTCCATCGACCCCGGCCGGGTTTGAACCCGCGACCCTCGGGACCAGAGGCAATACATTAAATATAGCAATGTAAATTTCATGTACAAACAACATTTTATATGATAATAACAATAATACTTACGATAATAATAATGATAATAATAATAATATAGTGACAATAATAATATAAATATGATAAATTATACGAGAAATGCCAATTAATATATATACCATACACTGGGTAATAATGATGTCGAGGTTAGAGCAAATATAAATTTAGATTTCTTTTAAAAGATGCCAATGTCCGGCAGCCCCTTATTTCTTGTGGTAGGGAATTCAAGTTGCGAGAAGTGATGTTAGTGTTGTCTCGGAGGTGGCCCCGAATTGAGCTGATCGCACGTTAGGACTAGGTACTCCATGCTATTATGTTGTGAAAACAGTATGTATACGATCAATCATTCTCTAGATATGTTATGTGATATGGAACACTTGAAATTTCTTGCAGAGAAGTGTTGTGATATACAAACGCCATGTCCAAAAATGTATCCACGTTTTTAACTGCAAGGCACTAAAATCCAGTCCTAAACGTCTCATTTAAGCTACAGGGAAGTAATATAATTGCTGAATTGCTATATTGGATAAGCATCACAATCTGCCGTCCGTCTCACTCCACTCCAATGTTTCTCATGCAGGGAGTCCAGCTGCTCCATTCAGTGGGTTGTCATTGCTGGATTCAGGTTTCTATTTCTGTGCATTGCAGTTAAAAACGGCATATATTTTTTTTTGACACAACCTTGATATAGTCGGCTCAGTCATTTAGTTTACATGCGCTTTGCTTTGTGGTTAGGTAGGTCTATTTTGCACGCATACATATTTACAATATCAAGCGGCGTTGTCACGTTTTATTCACTAGAATAAATTTTTACCAACTAAAGATGTTGCAAAAGATAAAAGTTGCAACGCTGTTAAAATAATTGTATCCACGTTGAGTAGACATGGAAACGTCAGGAGAGGGAAAGAGTTGCCTTTGATGGTGCCTGGAAATTAAATAACAATGCTTATCTGAGAGAAATTTCAAGGTAGGTTTGCGGATGCAATACTTGACAGTTCCTCTGTAAGAATATAAAGAAATGGTATTGCTGGTGATGGTGAGTATACATACATTGAAATACGTATTTGGTTTCAACTTAAATACATAGAGACTAATGTGCTATAGATTGCTAAGCGTTCATTTGAATGGTTCTCTTCTACCTCAGTCACTGTATCAGATTTTGTCGCTGATTGAAGAATGAGGTGTTCAGTTCTGCGGCTAATGAACTGTCCACTCTCACCAATCCTCCAATTTGGGACAAATTTCTTAATTAGAAGCCATTTTTTAAAAAAGGTTATCTCTTTTCCTTTCTTGAGATAATCTTCTATCGATTGGTCGTTATTTTTTGTTTGTGTATCGAGTGAAATTGGAAGTTAGAAGCTTGGCTTGGATTCAGTTATACCTCATAATTATCTGTCAGAAAACAGGCGTCTCTTTCAATTTAAGGTGAGACGGTAGGCCCTATCCCATCAATGTTAAAATATGAATTTGAGACCTATTATCTACGGAACTACTACTTGATTTGTAATGACATTTTTACAGCATATTAAATGAGGCTGTAACGATTACTTAACCTCAGTCAAACTTGTATCTAAATATTAATGTCCTATATATTTTTTTGCCACTAGTCTCTCTTCTTTTGTTTAAAAAATACTTTTAAAAATCATAAGTGAGGATCTGTACAAGAGATTATCGTGATTGTGGTTCCACAGCTTTAGTATAACTAGGTTTACTGCCTGTAAAAATATTATGTAAGTATCTCTAATAGTTCCTGAGATAATGGGGCAAATGTTCGAAAATTTTCACTTTCGAGAAAACAAGGTTTAAAGTATAATGATATTACAGGCTGACAACTGTTTAAAAAATAATTAACGCACTTATAATTGTCGCTCAGTAAAAAATCATGCAAAGAAATGTTCAGAAAAGAACAGACTATTTAATTATAAATGTATAAATATATTTTTTTCAAATTTTGGCCAACCGTCTTACCTTAAAGTAACCATTATCTTCTTTTACTTATCTTATTCTACAATAGGCCTACATCCGCTCCCAAATGACAAATATCTTTTGGTGAAGGGGCATTTATGTTTTTTATGCTAATGCACCTTTAATAATAATAATATACTATTCATTATTTTTATTATTGTTATTATTATTAGTAATTGTTATTATTGTTATTATTATTATTAGTATTAGTAATTATTATTATTATTGAAACATATTAGAAAATCAAGAAAAACGTTTGAAATGGTATGGACACGTCATAAGAATCGAAGAAGAGAAAATACCAAAGAAGATAATTAATTTGAAAGCTAACGGAAGAATTGGAAGAGGCAGATCTAGAGATAGATGGAGTGAGGAGAAGTATGGAAGCTAGAGATTTGACTCTGGCGACAAATCACTTTGGCTTGAAAGAGAAACACTGAATTGTGGAATATTCCTAATAAATAATATATATAATGCGCATACATTGTGCGTGAGATCACACCTTCTAATGAGGTGACGGTATCATTTCAAACGTTTTTCTTCTATTTCTTCTAATATGATTTTTTTTTTCAATTTGCATAATTTCCCTTATTGTGCTGTTTCTGGCCTTATCACTTCTTGATATTCTTGTCGATCGCCTCCAAAAATCCATTTCTATTGCAAGCAGCTTGTTGGCATGTTTTCTACTTACTGTCCAAGTTTCCGACCCATATAATAAAATGCTTTGTAACAGAACTTGAAATACAGTTTTCTTCATTCTATAATACTTCCTTACTTACTCACTGGTACTATCGAACCCGTATATACATGGCCGCGCGGACATAAGCTCTCCATACATCCCTATCCTGAGCTAATGCTTTCCAGTCATTCCCTGTGTAATCTACTTCCCCCAAGTCATAGTTAATATTATTCTCCCACCTCATTCTTGGTCTGGTTTTCCTACAAGAAGCTTCCATTCACGTATTTCATTCCCCATTCGTGCCACATGTCCTGCCCATCGCAGTCTACGAGACTTAACTGTTCTTATTATATCTGGCTTCCTATAAAGACCATGTAGTTCATTGTAATGTAGTCTTCTCCATTCACCTGTCTGTTCATCTCTCTTTGATCCAAAAATTTGCTAAGTACTTTATTCTCAAATTTATTTTATTAATTTGTTTTCTCTGTCAGAGAAACTAGGACTTGCTAACAAGGGAATTGTCTACCATTACGTGCCGAAACTTACCGTAAAATTTCCCCCAGAGAAGCATTGTGATGTAGAGTGACCGTGTAAAAAAAATTGCTATTTTTAACTGCAAGGCACAGAAATTGAAACTAGAATGCAACAATGGCAGATAAACTCCCTGAATGAGTAAGAGTGAAGTGAAATGAGGCGGGACGCTTCGCGGACGGCAGGTAGAGAGAGTTATCCAGTCTACCAATTCACAAGTTGTATTACTTCCCTACACTTTAAATGAGAGATTTGGCTCTGGATTTGAATGCCTGCAGTTAAAAACGCAAATACATTTTTGTACATGGCCTTGGAACGTAACAATGCTTTTCTAGAAGAAATTTCAAGGTAGGTTTGGGCATGGCAAAGGTTGACAGATCCCTTATCATGTAATTTTATTAACCTAAACTCTACATATTTTGAATCCTGACTAGAAATTATGAGGATACTTGGAATTGATTCCAGTAAGAAATGTTATTGTGACTATTTAACTCATGCCACAAATGCTAGTCATGACCAATCACGTTTCAATGAATGTTGTTGTACAACCAATGACAGTCGTGTTTCACCTCGCTCTTTATCGATTTATCTTTATCAGCTCCTGCTTTTGTGATAAAGAAAGCTCCTCCTTTTTAATGTTCTGAACAGGTCAAAGCATTATTTTACTCCAACAAATACATTGAATATAACAAATAATGAAAAGATTCCTTGATTTTACTGAGTTGTTTACTAAAAAAATAAATGAATAACCCGTAAAGTTGATTATGATATATAGTTTGATGTGTTTCATTATTTTTCCACTTGGGTGCACTCTTACAATATTGCGATCTTATTTGGCAATAAATAATATGATCAAGCAGCAGTGAATGAACATAACCTCACATTTCTGATTTGTTTTCAAACATCGCCGTTTACATTAAGTATATAAATATTTTAAAATAACTATAGTTAAACAATGATTTGTGGGTAAACAGCTTAATTTTATTCGTTAAATAGTCCTAACAAATGCCACTCTTGATTTCCAAATTATCATAAGTAATGCCACGAGTGATTTCCAAATTATCGATAAATTCACGACTCACGAAGTGAGGAGTGAATTTATCTAGAGAATTTGGAAATCAAGAGTGGCATTTGTTAGGACTATTTAACGAATAAAATTAAGCTGTTTACTCACAAATCATTATTTAACTATAGTTATTTTAAAATATTTATATATTTAATGTAAACGGCGATGTTTGAAAACAAATGAGAAACGATAGGTACGCTTCTACTGCTTCTTTTGTTTATCACTGCAACCAGATCATACTATTTATTGCCAAAGGAACGCAATATTGTAAGGAGGAGCTTTCTTTAATATGGTAATTATAACACTGATAAATATTTGGTGAAACACGACTCTGATTGGTTGTAAAACAGAAATCATTGAAATGTGATTGGTCATTGACTCCCATTTGGGGCATGAGTTAAATAGTCTAGATAAATTCACTCCTCACCTCGTGAGTCGTGAATTTATCGATAATTTGGAAATCGCTCGTGGCATTACTTATGAAAATTTACTCAATGGTAGAGCTTCTACGAAAATGTTGAACTTCTTCATTAATATAAGTGTAATACTTGTAGAAGTATTTATGACTTGAAAATGTTTGTAAAACAGTGCACATTATTTATATAGTCGCCTACCTCAAATTCTATTAAACAAAAACTTTTTGTAGAGCAACAGATCAGCGCCGGCGGCACCTAATTCGGCGCTTTACAGGTTGGAATTTTGTAATTTTTGTAACATAGAAGTTCACATTCCTCCCGCCTGGAAATGAAAGTGTTTCTCTTGATACATTTCAGGGCTAGAAGTGTGTATCCCGATATAAAACAATACATACACGTTATTGGTAAAACATGGAAAAATTCCATAGTTATTTCTTTATAACCAGATGTCCATAGTAATAAATTCTTAAGACCAAAAAAAACTCCAAGCGCGTTAGGCATAGAAGCCCTTGGCTGACCTTCCGGCTGCTGGCCTCACATCCACATGTGTTAATCACAGAGATAGATGATCATCCAGCCAGTGTAGGGGTGGCATATCAGCATGTCGGGTCCCCCAGTCGCTACTTATTGTAGCTATCCAAATGTCTCACGATGCTGGGTAGGCACTGGCCCTATACTGGCCAAAATTCCATGAGAAAAATGTCTTTGCCCTGGGGACTCGAACCAGCGCAAGTCCCGTAGCTTTGCGCAAAGGCTTTTGCCTTAACCACTCGGCTACGGCGCGGGACGATATTTAAGAAATCTAACAAAAAGGATAACAAAAAAGTAGGGTTTATAGGGCTATTGAAGTAGGCCCTATGTATACACCACATATGTCCCACGTGGGGACATGGGTGATCCCTAGCGGGAGTTTATTATCCAAGGTAATTTAGTTACGCTTATTTACCTACAAGTGTCAACGAGTGGTATGTGGTTAGCACATCGCCTCAATGAGACATCTAGTAGACAACTTAGATATTACTTGGATGGATGAAAGTGTTTTAAATTTTGCACACAGGTCTTTTTATTCAGGCTTGTTTTCTTTTACGAGCCTGAAAATCTTCCCTCCCGAAATACTTTTTCCTTGGATTTTTCCATCATAAAAACAGTAGCCTTTGCAGATGACCAGGTTCTAATAGCAAAAACAGAAGACGAACTACAAAGAATGCTATATAAACTAAATGAAATATCAAAAAAATACAACATGGAAATATCTTCACAAAATAAAAAAAAACAATGGCCTTGAAGGGGCGCTCACCCAGTTCGCAAAGAAGATAATATTAGAAAATAAACCGATAGAACAAGTAGTAAGACATAACTTCCTAGGTTGCGAAATATCATACACAGCAGCAGATATAAATAACAAAACAAATAATGTTTATTTTTTATTATTTCACTCACCTCATACTTTATAATTCATAGCAGACCCTGGGTTTCTTCACATATTTTGTGACATTCTCAATGCTGCATCACGTTCACAACTGACGTCCAACGGCCTTCTATCCTGCAGACTGACCTCCGCGCCATCTGGTGGCCGACCGAAGAATTTCCAAATCAGTCCTCTTTCTTTATAACCGGGTATTTCAAAATTCATAGTTGTATTTTCATTCTTGCATATGTAAATTTTTTCCCAAATTGTGAGTTCCTTCGGTTTTTCCAATTGTTTAAGTAATTTTGTTTTGGTTTCTATTCTATGTTTTTCTGACCAGGCATGTGCAGCTATTGCAGATTTTTCGGTTTCTCCATTTTTAACATTTCTGAGGTGTTCTTTTAATCTTGTATTTAGATTCCTTTTTGTTTTTCCTATGTATATCTTTTCACAATCTTTACAATTAATTTGATAAATTCCCGATTTTTTGCAGTCTTCAATTTTTTCATTTTTGTTGGAATCTAAATACAAGATTAAAAGAACACCTCAGAAATGTTAAAAATGGAGAAACCGAAAAATCTGCAATAGCTGCACATGCCTGGTCAGAAAAACATAGAATAGAAACCAAAACAAAATTACTTAAACAATTGGAAAAACCGAAGGAACTCACAATTTGGGAAAAAATTTACATATGCAAGAATGAAAATACAACTATGAATTTTGAAATACCCGGTTATAAAGAAAGAGGACTGATTTGGAAATTCTTCGGTCGGCCACCAGATGGCGCGGAGGTCAGTCTGCAGGATAGAAGGCCGTTGGACGTCAGTTGTGAACGTGATGCAGCATTGAGAATGTCACAAAATATGTGAAGAAACCCAGGGTCTGCTATGAATTATAAAGTATGAGGTGAGTGAAATAATAAAAAATAAACAATATTAAAAAACCTCATAGTGTTATTTCCTATCTACATAACTTAACAAAACAAATAAGTTTAATTATATAACAGGAACACTAAAAAGAACTTTGAAAAATAAAGCCAGGAAAGACTCTATAATGAAATTATACAAGACAATGGCAGTGCCTATTATTACTTACGGATCCGAAACATGGACAGTGACAACACAACAATCTGCCAGGATACAAGCTGCTGAAATGAGATTCCTCAGACCAATAGCAGGATATCAAAGAACAGACAAAAAACATAACACAGAAATAAGACAACAACTAAAAATAGAAGAACTAAACACAACAATAGAGAAATACAGAACAAACTGGAAAGAACAATTGGCAAGGATGACTGAGAATAGAATACCAAAAGCAGCTTACAACTATTCACCACGAGGAAGAAGAAGCTTGGGAAACCAAGGAAAAGATGGAAAGAGCAGCAATTTGGAGCCGGAACAGGCTAGAAAATAAGCCTAAACCGTGAAGAAGAAGAAGAAAAATCCATCGACCACGCTCGAGTTTGAACTGCGACCCTTGGAACTAAAGGCAATTGGAACGTCACCTCTAGACTACCGCGGACGACACACGATATATAATATATACTTACTCACTGGCACTATCAAACCCGAAGGTTCATGGCCGCGCGGACATAAGCTCTCCATATATCCCTATCCTGAGCTCATGCTTTCCAATCATTTCCTGTATAATCTACTTCCTTCAAATCATAGTTAATGTTATTCTCCCACCTCATTGTTGGTCTACCAACTGGGTGTTTTCCTTCTACTTTTCCTACAAGATGCTTCCATGCACGTCTTTCATTCCTCATACGTGCCACATGCACTGCCATCGCAGTCTACTAGACTTGACTGTTCTTATTATATCTGGCTTCCTATAAAGACCATGTGTTCTCCTTCCTGTTCATCTCTCTTTGGTCCAAAAATTTTCCTAAGAACTTTATTCTCAAATATTTGTAATCTCCTTTCCTCCCTTTGCATCCATATAACAT
The DNA here is from genome assembly GCA_030220185.1 of Diploptera punctata. Lineage (NCBI taxonomy): Eukaryota > Metazoa > Arthropoda > Insecta > Blattodea > Blaberidae > Diploptera > Diploptera punctata. The sequence goes on along the minus strand of JASPKZ010003830.1, from coordinate 15,375 downwards.
AACTCGTAGAATAATAGTTTTATATATTTTCAGTGTAACGTTTTTTGAAAGGAGTTGGGAAGTCAAAAGTCTCTGCAATGCATAATAGCATGCATTTCCAGAATTGAGCCTATGTTTAATTTCTTTGTGCATGTCATTCCTATTTGTGATTATTGTTCCTAGGTATTTGAATTGAGCCACTTCCTCAAAATTTGCCTCATTTGTCATTAGCTGTCCATTTCCATTCTATAATGTATTTCTATGTGTGACCATATATTTAGTTTTATTGATATTTACTTCCAGTCCTAATTTCTTAGTGTTATTCAATAATATGTGCATGATGTCCTTTAGTACCACCCCGCTAACGCCCAAACCAAAAGACCAGCATAAACTAACAGCTTATTAATACCATTGAGTTGTAAGCCTTCCTCATTCTCTAGATATTTGATGAAAATAAACATTAACGCTTGAACCAGGATAGGAACCCAAGATCTCTAAGTTAAACCATTGGCGCGATACCATCTTCGCCACTCAGACTTCCAGTGCAAATATTAACTTTTTTTTTCATTATATACAATTATGTATCATATGAGGTAATAGGACAACGTTCGCAGTGCCACCTTACGGCTTCTGTAAAAAGTATATTTGTTATGAAAATATTTTACTTGATACCAATAATCCTTTCTTATTTTGATGTTAATAATTAAATTTTGACATTTAGCAATGATGGGCAAATATTATAGAAAAAGAAAAATTAACTCCTAAACCGGGATTTGAACACGATATATGTATGTGTGTGTGTATATATATATATAATATATATATATATATATATATATATATATATATATGAGAGAGAGAGAGAGAATGCCCCGGGAAATTCTATCCGTTAGAAAATACTTATTTGTACACTCCTGCGAATGACAGGTGTTGAAATGCTCTGATTTGATGTCTTTGAATTGTTGAAACAAGAATCCATCCAACATATGGCGATGCGATTTTTTTCTCGACACGAAACTGCTCTCCTCGGTTACGTTTCTAGAAATAATTATTTGCACAATAACGATCATTGTTTCTAACGGGACAAATACATGTCACTTTTTTGTTTCTTTCTTATTTATTGAAAATTGAATGGCTTACTTTATAGACAGATGAATGTAGATCAGTAAACTGTTTATTTCTATTGTTACGTATAACCTTATGACGTAACATTTCGCTTATGCAGATCTACTCCATAAAAGAAAAGATATTTAACAACAAGATACAGTGGAAAGAACATGTAGAAAGAATGGAAGAAAGAAGATTACCAAATAAAATCTTCCATTATTTTCCAAGAGGAAGAAGAGATGTCGGACGTCCTCGGAAGAGATGGTCTTAGATCTATTAGTGAAGACGGAACAGGCAACTCTTGCCTAAACCAGGAAGTGAAGAAGAAGAAGATTTTTAATTAATTATTATTCAATAATGAAATAATAGCCTGATAATGAAAAACTACCCATCATTTGTTTTTTATGTCTTCGTACTTTATTGTTGGTTTATTGCTTTTTTAACATTTTATTTACAGCATGTTCCATTACAAAACAAAATAATACCAGTACTACATGCTTTATTATACAACATTATTTTCATAAAATGACTAGCTAATACCCGGGGTGCGCTTGCTACGCCTAAATAAATGAAAGTGCTTTTATGTTTAGTTGAATAAGTAAGAGGAAAAATAATTATAAATTTATATTTTTAGATACCTCGTGCTAATTACCCAGCGTTGCCCGGGAATCTACTTATCACGATGTTCTTGACATAAATTAGCTGAAATACGTAAATTAATGTGTTTTATGTTTAGTTAAATATGTAACAGGAAAAATTTATATCGTAATTATTTTTAGATACCCCATGCTGATTACCCGGCTGTCCGGGAATCTACTCATCCCGATCTTCTTGGCATAAATGAGCTGAAAGACGAAAATTAATGTACTTCTTATGATTAGTTGAATAAGTAAAATGAAAAATAATTATAAATGTGTATCGTAATCAATTTGAGATTGCCTGTGCCGATTACCCGGTGTTGCCCGGGAATCTACTTATCTCGATTTTCTGGGCATCAATGAGCTAAAAGACAAAATTCATTATTGTGAGTTATCCGTAAAATAATATCCGGCATGTGCTGCTATGCTTACATAGGAAACTACGTGCTTGTCTCGATCTTCTTGGCATCAATGAAAGACAAAAATGGTTATTGTGAGTTATCCATAAGAGATAAACATATGCTGTCCCGGACTTTTTTGTAGAGCTTTTTGAGAAATTCAATTCTGTGTACATTAATTTTGTGTATTTGTTATGGTTTAGGCAGCGCAAGCCATTTAAGCGTCCAAAGAGCTATTTTTTTTCACTTTTCCACTACAATGGGCGATTTTTAAGGGTGTAGGAGTTGAGTATCAGAACTCTATAATAGCCTATGTTCATCCAGGGAATCTCCTGAACATTTAAAAAAAACTCCATCACAATCAGATCAACGGTATGGCCGCGCATAAAGTACGAACAAACAAACAAACAAACGTTCATTTTTATAAATTAGATTTGCACAATTTACTTGTTTTCGTTCCATGACCAATTGTAATAATATTATCTATTTGTTCCACTTTTCTTACTCTAACTAACTTTAAATATTTCATTAAATTGGCTTTGTTTTGCTCTATAATCTGTCTAAATCTATTGAATTAATGAATGAGATTAATTCAACTGTGTACTCCTGTACTATCTTATTTTATTGAATGTCCATTTACCATATTTGTTGTTCTTAAATAACTGTCTTTCTGTTTCTAGTTTTGTACGTTCAAATAACAGATGATCTATCGTTTGTTCTGCGTTTTCGCAAGGGACTGTCTTTTATTTTAAAACGGTAGTAAGTAATAACTGTTTATTTCCCCGCGCCCTGTTAAGAAAGTTGTTATTTTCAAGTTAAAGGCAAGTTTAATTTCAATCTTTTCATCACACTAGGTAAAAGGAATTGTTAGTTTATTTCTAGGGTATAATGTTATTGATTTCCTAATACCTACGTGATTTTTAAAATTTTCAAAATGCGCTGGTATTAATTTTACCAAATAAGACAATATCCTCAACCCTTGTCCAACCCAAGGTAGGGTCGAGGGATGAGATGAACCCCTATATATATATAGAGGTCTGTGAATGACAAGGGTGCTGGCCGACCACACCTGACGCGCTATCACAGGGATAGATGAGTGAAATGAAATGGATCAGATGAGTATGGATAAATGGTGGAATGAAATTGTGGCAGGGGAAAAGGCAGAAAACCCCAAGAAAATCCTGCCCAAGCTCAGTTTCGTCCACCACAAAACCCACATGGAGTGACCAAGACTCGATCTCGGGACCCTAGCACAGCGGTGAGAGGCGAGCAACCGCTTATTAATTACAGCAATCAAATTAAACCAGCTCTAACGACTGGGGACCCGTCATGACGACCACATGTCACCCCTACGCTCGTTGGTTGATCGTATACCTCTGTCATTTATACATGTGGATGTGAGGCCAGCAGCCGGATAGTAGCCGAAAGGCATTCTTGGCATGTCGTGCTGGAGCTTTTTTTGTTGTTGCAAATGTTTGTAATTAACAAAATTAAATGTATAGAAACTGTATATATGCTTCTTCTTCTTTCATAATCTTCTTCTTCTTCGCTTCCTAGTTTAGGCATTAGTTGCATTTTCATCGTATTTTTTTTTTCAAAAATCACTCCTTGGAGGAAGACGTATTGGATGTGCATCCACTGTCTATCCATCTCTTGACTGGTCTTCCTCTTGTTCTTCTCCCGACCATTGGTCTATCTTCTTTAGCTCTTTTCCAAGTCGGTTGTCTTCCATTCTTTCTGTATGACCTTTCCAAGATTTTCATCTACCTATAATAAATTTGGTTATGTCTTGAATATGTAATTTGTCATATCTGACATTTGTTGGATATATGCGATAAATTAAAATATATTTGAAGAAATTCTAAATTATCCAAACAATTGGATACAACATGTCCAAAGAATGGACCCATCTCGCTTTCCTAAATTGGAATTGGTGTAACAATCTAAAGGACTTCGAGATGAAGGAAGACCAAAATTAAGATGGACTGACCACCACATCTTGACATCTTATAGGAACGGGTTCAAACAACCTAAATCTAAATAAGTTCATGCTGATAATACAGCCTTTCTATTGTTAGAAGTTAATAAGCCAATTTCATTTTAGTTACTTGAGCGACCAGTTGCATAGGTCAACACACCGACTCAAGCAGGCAACTAAGAAATTACTGTAATAGGATGTTTGAGACCGGTAAATGTTGCTTAGAGGCCTCTTTATTCTGGTTTAAGGATCTTTCACGAGTCTGAAAATCTCCAGACTTAGGACCCACGGCTTAAATTCTCTCCCGGAGGACTTGCTTCTTGGATTTTTCCATTCTAAAAAAATCCGTCGACAGCGACCGGGTTTGAACCCGCGACCCTCGGAACTAGAAACAAGGATCATAACCACAGTTCAGCGCGGCCGATTTTGCAGAAAAGACCTGCTCTTGGACAGAATTATGTATGTATGTCTATCTATCTATAGTAATTCTACCCGAGGGCAGGTATTTCACTTCATTCATAGCCTTTTCATCCTAAGATTTGCAGTTTACTAGGGAATTATAGATATGGTAGATTCCCGTTGCTTTCCACACTGGTGAAGGATGATAATGATGATTTTCGGGGACCGTTGGGCCATAAGCTTCCTGACATTTGTCTTACAGGTGAGGAAAAACCCCGAAAAAACCTCACCCACGAACGAGCCTGTCCCGACCGGGAATCGAACCCGGGCCGCTGCGTGACAGGACAGCACGCTACCTCGAGACCACAATGGTGGACTATGAACAGCTATATGGTTATAATAAGTAGATATGTGGATTTTTAACAATTACTTATTTTAAACGAAATCCTATTTATTTGACCAAACACAATAATACTCTTAAGAAAAGGAACTTTAACCAGAAGTGTTTATTCCGGAGACATGAATGCACGAACCTGAAGCGAATTTCTCTCCACGAACTGGGGACGTGATTTGGGTTCCTATAGAAAAGTTTATTGCCTCTTGATAGTCTACTGTTCCTCTTGTTCTGATTGGCACTCCATCTGCTGGCAACCATAACGTAAACAGCACGTACCAGGGTAACTGTGTATGGGAATTTTCTGCAAGCTTCAGTGGTCATAACAATTCCGAAGCAAAATAAACTAAGTTAGGGCTTACCACACCTTACATTCACTTATATAACCAACTAGCTAATACCCGGCGTGCGCTGCTACGCCTAAATAAATGAAAACTAATGTCTATTTACGTATGTTAAGTGAAAGGAAAAATAATTATAAATTTATATCATAATTGCTTTTAGAGATCCCGTGCTGATTACCCATCGTTGCCTGGAAAATGTACTTATCCCGATCTTCTTAGCATAAATTAACCTTTTATCTCTCGGATGAAGGAACCCATGAGAGCATATAACAGAAATTTAGAATATTCAAAATATGCTAACCACCTATTCCAAATTATTCATTGTTTCCATCCAAATTTTGAAATTTAAATGTTTGTGATAAGAATAAGAAGTTGGACCTTTTGGAGGCTGTAGAAATAAATAAATTGAAAAGTAGTAATAAACTGTTAAATTCTCAACTTGATTTGAATGAATCGCCTTTGTTAAATTAAAAAATTTAAATAAATTATTGCTGTATTGTTGCTTACATCAGTTGATATGTACTATAATAACACAATTCATAATTTGTTAACATGTCTGAAGAAGGTACAGTGTACCGAAACAGCTGTCACTGAATTTTATCTTAATAAATATGAAAATCAAATAAAACTAAGTTTTATTTTTATTTAATTAATGACAATTAATATGTTTTTGTGTTCAGTTGAATAAGTAAAGGGGGGAAAAAAAATATATCGTAATTGTTTTATAGATACCCCGTGCGCATGCCCTTCACCCTTAAAAATCACCTTCTGTGGTGGAAAAAAGTGGAAAAATGTATATAACCTGCAACCTTCCCAGGAAAATCCTAAACATTTTGCAAAAAGTCCCATGATAGTCGGATGAATGGTGTGGCAGCACATACTTGCCCGGAAATCTACTTATCCCGATCTTCTTGGCATCAATGAAATATAAAAATGGTTATTGTGTGTTATCTGTAAAAGATAAACATATGCTGTCGCGGACTTTTTTGTAGAGCTTTTTCAGATATTCAATTCTGTGTACATTAATTTTGTGTATTTTTTTATGGTTTAGGCAGCGTAAGCCATTTAAGGGTAAAAAGGGGGACTTTTTCACGTTTTTCACTACAAAGGGTGTTTTTTAAGGGTGTAGGAGTTGAGTATATCAAGTCTCTTATAGCCTATGTTCATCCCGGGAATCTCCTGAACATTTTGCAAAAAAAAACCCATCACAATCGGATCAACGGTATGGCCATGCATGAAGTACGAACAAACAAACATTCATTTCTATATATTAGTTATGTAAGCCGATTATGTTATTAACACTAAACAATACATATAATAATAATAAGTTGAGAGCAATAGCAGGATACCAAAGGACCGATAAAAAGAAAAACGAAGATATAAGAACAGAACTTAATATTGTTTATTTTTTATTATTTCACTCACCTCATACTATGAAGTATGAGGTGAGTGAAATAATAAAAAATAAACAATATTAAAGAACCTCATAGTGTTATTTCCTATCTATAGAACTTAATATATTTAATCTCTGTGAAAGAATAAAATATTATCAAAATGCTTATCTTCAGCACGTATTACGAATTAATGAACAGCGCATACCAAGAATAATATATAATTATAGACCAAAAGGGAGAAGAATGTTGGGAAGACCATTGAAGAGATGGAGGGACCAATTCGACCTATAATGAGATCGGAACAGGGCATTGGGCTTAATCCTTTGTTGATGATGATAATAATAATAATAATAATATGAATAACAATAATAATAATAATAATAATATAATAATAATAATAATAAAATAATAATTTTTAAGAATTTAGGGTTAATAAATTCTATCTTCAAGCCACAGTTAGTCCAATAGCATTCAAGACTGAAAGTGTATAAAACACTGGCTCTTCCAACTCTTTTGTATGGTAGCGAAGTATGGACGTTGAAACAGAAGGATATACAGAGACTTAGATCTGCTGAAATGAGATATCTTCGGAGGACTGCAGGATACACACTACTAGATCACAAAAAAAAATGAAGACATCTTAGAAGAATTACACATGGAATCTTTAGAAAACAAAATTTCTGATTATAAGCCAAGATGGATGCAACATGTTCATCGAATGGAAGATCACAGAATACCCAAACAAATGTTAAGATATCAACCTGCAGGAAGAAGAAGACCAGGACGTCCACTCAAAAGACTTTTGGATGGTGTTTCTCTTGAGGCCGAAACAGGTCAACAAATGGCGTAAATTCGTGAATGTACTATGATGATGATGATGATGATGATGATAATAATAATAATAATAATAATAATAATAATAATAATAACTCACCGTCAGTATCGATCCCGTGGTTCAATGACTTTAACTCCCCATACATCCCTATCCTGAGATTTTTCCATTCATCCCCTGTATAATCTGCTTCCCTCAAATCGTGGTTAATGTTATTCTCCCATCTCTTCTTGGCCTACCAATTGGCGTTTTCCCTCTGGTTTTCTTTCAAGAAACTTCCATGCCATCTCTCATTCCCATTCGTTCCATAAGTCCTGCCCAACGCATTCTACGGAATTTAATTGTTCTTATTATATTTGGTTTTGTATAAAAATCATATAGCTCAGTCTAAGTAGTATTTTGCATTCGCCTGTCTGTTCATCTCTCTTTGTTCCTAAGAGCTTTATTCTCAAATACTCGTAATCCTTTCTCCTTCCTTAATGCAAGAGTCCGCGTTTCGCATCCGTATTATGTAACTGGAAGAATAACAGTGTTATATATTTTCAGTTTGATGATTTTTAGAGAAGTTGGGACAAGAGTTTCTATAATACATAATATGATGCAATGGTATCTTTACCTTGTCGTGGTGGAGTGGCTTGCATGCTTAAATGATCCTGAGAGCTAGGCCGGCGGTAGCATTGCTGCCGATAGGCTTACCCATGCCGGACTGGTCGAAGGTGATAACTGATAAGCCAGACGAAAAAAGTACCTTGGGCGAAAGAGTGACGATCTTTCACCGTAAAAATACAACCGTCAAGAAATGCGGACATGGGTTCTTCTGGGGTAAAATTTTCCGGAGGTCAAATAGTCCCCCATTCGGTTCTCCGGGTGGGGACTACTTCAGGGAACCCATGCCAAAGACTGCGATGGGCAGGACATGTTGCGCGTATGGGGAATGAAAGACGTGCATGGAAACTTCTTGTAGGAAGCCAGAAGGAAACACGTCCAGTTGGTAGACCAAGAATGAGGTGGGAGAACAACATTAACTATGATTTGAGGGAAGTAGATTATACAGGGAATGATTGGAAAGCATTGGCTCAGGATAGGGATTATGGAGAGCTTATGTCCGCGCGGCCATGAACCTACGGGTTCGATAGTGCCAGTGAGTAAGTAAGATGCATTTTCAGAATTGAGCCTATGTTTAATGTCTTTGTATACCTCTTTTTAGTCTTCTTGTTCTTCTTCTTCACTCCACGGCATAGACAAATTGCTGTTCCGCCTCACAGTTGTTCTGTCCATCTTCTCACTGGCCTTCCTACATTCCTTGATCCTCTTGGCTTGTAGTTAAATGTTGCTTTTGGTAATTTTGTTACATTCATCCTCTCTATATGTCTGAACCATTTATTATCTCTGTATTCTTTGACCTTTTTTTTTATTCAGGGAAATGTATTTAACTCTGTTCGTAAATCTTCATTCTTTATCGGATCCAATCTTTTGCAGCCTTTTGTTCTTCTAAGGAAGTTCATTTTCGACTTTTTAATTTTTTGGTCATTACCCAAGTTTCGCTCCCATAAAGTAATGCAGGAACTGCCAATGATTTATAAAACTTCAATCTAGTATCTCTTCTTGTTTTATTCCTTCATGTTTTATGTATAGTTCGCATACCATTTGAAATTTCGACAGTTTCATATTTATGTCTCTTTCAGTTTTAGTGTTTGTAGTCAAATACAACCCAAATAATTAAAATTTGTTACTTGTTCCAGAGGCCTGTTGTCTATTACGATTTTTATCTTATATGTTCATTTCCCCAAAATTCTATTATTTTTGTTTTTCTTTTGATATTTTAAAATTATATTCTTGGGATAACTGATTTAATTGATGTAAAGAGTACTGCAAATTATTTTTTGGAATAATCATCAACATAGATTAGAACCACTTTATTATTATTATTATTATTATTATTATTATTATTATTATTATTATTATTATTATTATTATTCCGTCCGATTGAGGGTCTTTCCACTTTTCAGCGGTTGCCCTTTTACCAGCCGGCTGCTGGCCCTTCACATCCACATGTGTCAATCACAGAGGTAGATGATCAACAGCCAGTGTAGGGGTGACATGTGGTTAGCATGTCGAGTCCCCCAGCCGTTATAGCTGGTTCCTCAACCTGGAGCCGCTACTTATTGTAGCTACCCAATTGCCTCACGATGTTGGGTGGGCACCGGTCCCATTACTGGCCGAAATACCATGAGGAAAATTTCTTCCCCCATGGAGACTCGAACCAGCGCAAGTCCCGTAGCTCTGCGCCAAGGTTCTTACCTTAACCGCTCGGCTACGGCGCGGGACATTATTATTTTTATTATTATTATTATTATTATTATTATTATTATTATTATTAAATTCCCACTACAAAATCTAAAGCAATGGCAGTGTGTGGAAAAAAACACGCAACGAGTGATAACTGAGATTGATGCAAACATTATAGAACAAGTGTCTGATTTCTCATACTTGGAAGTGCATTTGCAGAACATAAGAGTGGCATTGTGCCATAAGATTACAAATTACAATAAAAATAATAAAATGAATGGGGTAATAAGAAGACATTTGGTAAACACATGAGGACAGATACCAAAACTAAGGTTACATAAAATCACAACAAAAGCTGCACTAAAATACAGGGAGTGAAATAAAAGAAATTCTCATAAAACTTCAAGTAAGCCAAATGCGGCTTCTTACGTTCTGTTAGGAGTTAATAGACTGGATCGCCAAAGGAACGCTATTATCAAAGAAAAACTTGCCAGTAACAAGTTTAAATGAAGATATAGAAAGATACCAACAAGAATGAGAAAGAAATTAGACTTACAAAATTGACCGTTCCAATATACCTCAACTGGACATCAGGATCAAGGAAGACCAAAACATCGGTGGAATGATCAAGAGCATCTTCGTTAGATTTACCGTCAGAGGTCACGTGACATAAGAGGGGTTTGTTCGTAATGATATTATTATTATTGTTATTGTATTATTATTATTATTATTATTATTATTATTATTATTATTATCATTAATTATGGATAACATTGAAGGTATAGGCAAAGAGAATATAAAACATAGAATTGAATTGAGTAGCAAAATAATATCATCGTTAAATTCCATATGTGGGGATAAGCATATTTGGAAAGACACAAAAAAATATATATGGTAAAACATTGGTGGAATCTGTTGTAATGTATGAAAGTGGAGGTATGGACAATCAATAAGTACTACAAGAATAGACTAATAGCTCTAGAAATGGATTATTTACGCAGAGAAGTGCCAGAAAGTCTAGATTAAGAACATGTCACAAATAAGGAAACTTAGAAACATAATGGAAGCAGAAGAAAGCATAATTGAAAGAATTGAGGAGGAAGGAATTAAAGTGGTTAGGACATGTCTTAAGAATGGAAGATGAGCGATGGCCGAAGCAACTATATGAATGGCATCCGAACAGAAAAAGAAGAAAAATAGGGAGACCAAGGTTAACATGGAAGGAAAAACATGAAGAAAAGCATAATTGAAAGGAATTGAGGAGAAGGAATTAAAGTGGTTAGGTCATGTTTTAAGAATTGAATATGAGCGATGGCCAAAGCAACTATATCAATGGCATTTCGACCAGAAAGAAAGATAATAGGGAGATAAAGTTAACATGGAAGGAAAACATGAAGACATTAATGCATTGAAGATGCCCAGGATCGTAGGCTTTGAAGGTTTGGCCCGGACTGGAAGACGGCAACAGCTCGTAAAAACCCCGAAGATAGAATAGATATCATCAACCCATATGTCTGTGGAAAATTAGTAAAAAAACGAGGAATCCTTTGTTTCTATCGGTATAACTTAAAGCAATAAAGGCCAAATGTTGATAAAAAGAAAATGCACTTGGGCAGTGTTGCAAATAACAAGTTTGGCTTACTTAAAGTAACATGAAATGTTAACTTAGTAATTAAAATCGTTTCATTGCAAATTACGATCGGCGTCCTGAATTTTTTTGGTTTTCGCTTGTTAAATAGCATTTCAGGTTAATCAGGATCTCCTACATAAGGTAAATGCTAAAGAACTTGCTTACAAAATTAACTAAGTAATTGGCGCATAAAGATGGACACGGGATGGTATTAAAATTTTTAAAAATCCAATCCTTCTGATTCTTCCGATAACAAGAAGAGATTCTGTATCTTACGTTCAGCAGGAAATCTTTGCTTTTTTCTTAAGGATGATTGTTTTACATTTATTTTTTAATTTCAAATTGCATGACAAGCCTTTTTTGTATACAACAGAGGACTGTCATACTTACTTACTTACTCACTCACTGGCCACTATCGAACCCGTAGGTTCATGGCCCGTGCGGACATATAAGCTTCTCCATACATCCCTATCCTGAGCAATGCTTCCAATCATTCCCTGTATAATCTACTTCACTGGAATTATATTTTTATGTTATTCTCCCACCTAATTTTTGGTGTACCAACTGGGCGTTTTCCCTTTGGCTTTCCTAATAGAAGCTTCCATGCCAAGTCTTCATGTCCCATACGCGCACCATGTCCTGCCCATCGCAGTATACGAGACTTAACTGTTCTATTATATCTGGCTTCCTAGTGAACGGACCATGTAGCTCATTGTTATGTAGTTTTTTCAATTCACCTGTCTGTTCTTTTCTTCCTTGTTCCAAAAATTTCCTAAGTACTTTATTCTCAAATACTTGTATCTCCTTTCTCCCTTAAGTAAGAGTCCTGTTTGGCACCCATATAATATTAACTGGTTAGAATAAAGTTTTATATATTTCAGTTTTAACGTTTTTTGAAAGGAGTTGGGACATCCAAGTGTCTCTGCAATGGCCATTTCCAGAATAATACAGGGTTTCAAAAAGAAAGGAAACAGACTTCAAGACATTTATTTCTCTCCACACTACAAAAAATAGAAACACAGTTCCCAACATTCATGGAAAGAGAAAAGTTTGAAGTCTCTGATCACGGCCTTATTGGCTTCGTTTACTTGTCAGTTAATGGGTTGTATTAAAATGGCGTTGGATTGGAAGAGGAGGAGGAGCAGAAGATCAAACTTCATTACCGGTGGCCTTCCAAGTTACCCAACTAACACCGTGTGGATTTTTATTTGTGGGGGTTACGTAAAAGACAGTGTTTTTTCTCCCCTTATGGCTGACACTCTTGAAAATCTGCCACCTATCGAATTGTTTTAGCTGTGGAATTCGACAACTAGAGATCAGCTGATTCGTGTGTGGCAAGAAATGAGCTACGGTTTTGATATTTGTCGTGTAACACATGGTGCTCATATTGAATGCATAAAATAGTGAAATTTGAACTTTTCTCTTTCCAGGAACGTTGGAATTGTGGTTATATTTTTTTGTAGTTTGGAAGAAATAAATAGATTGTTTGAAGTCTGTTCCTTCTTTTGAATAGCCATATATATATATATATATATATATATATATATATATATATATATATCAGTTATATTATATGGGTGCGAAACATGGACTCTTACTTTAAGGGAGGAAATGAGATTACGAGTTTTTGAGAATAAAGTTCTTAGGAAAATTTTTGGACCAAAGAGAGATGAACAGACATGTGAATGGAGAAGACTCACATAATAATGAACTACTAGGTCTTTATAGGAACCAGATATACCGAGAACAGTAAGTTCGTAGACTTGCGATGGGCAGGACAGTTGCACGTATGGGGATGAAAGACGTGGGTGGAAGTTCTTTTAGGGAAGCCGGAGGGGAAAAGCCCGGTTATAGATCAGAATGAGGTGGGAGACAACATAACATAATTGAGGGAAGTAGATTTACAGGGAATGATGGAAGCATAGTCAGGATATGGATGATGGTGAGCTTATGTGCGCCGGCCATGACCTACGGGTTCGATAGTGCCAGTGAGTAAGTAGTAACTATAATATATATTATATATATATTTTTTATTTATTTAAGATATATATATGTATGTATGTTGTCTTGATGTAGTGTTCTATGTCTTGTATGTGGCGGGGCCCGGGTTCGACCCCGGTCGGGGCAGTTTTTCGGTGAGGGTTTTTATCGGGGTTTTCCTCACCGTAAGACAATGTCAGAAAACTTTAAGGCCAAACGGTCCCCGAAATATATGGCATCATCCTTATCATCATATCCCTATCATTATCATCACACCATCATCCTTCAAGGTGTGGAAAGCAATGGGAAGCTACCACACTACACAATTCCCTAGTAAGATGCAAGCATAGCATGAAAAGTTATGATGCAGTGAAGACCTGCTTCGGCAGAATTACTGGATGGATTATATTTATATATATATGTATGTATATGTAGTATCTATATATATATATCTATCTTCTTCTTCAAGGCATGGGCCTGTTTCCCTCCCGGCGCTACATGCGGCAGGCGAGGTCGTCCTTCCAAGACGTTTGGTCTTCTTCATTTCTTCGCCTAGATGCTTAATGAGCAGCTTTTTGATAAACGATTATTTGGCATCTTTGTTATGTTCAAACAATTTTGTTTATATATATATTTATATATATATATATATATATATTATATATATATATTCTTCATGACACGAACGGCCTGATGCGCTGGACTACAGCCACTGTGACCTCAAACCACGTGTGTAATCATCGAGTCGTGTAAGGGTGAATTGTTATCAGATGCGGATCCCCCGATCGTTGTGGCTGGTTTCTCAACCTGGAACGTTATTTTTGTGTTACCCAAAGCCCACGGTTGGCTGGGGCACGGGTCCATGTGGTCGAACTTCCATGAGAAAATTTCTTCCCTCTCGAACAAGCGCAAGTCCGTAGCTCGCTGAAGGCCTAACCATCGACTACAAGCAGGACGGCATATATATTATATATATGTATTTGTGTTGTATGTCATGCGAGTGTGTTCAATGGCCCAATGTTTCTAAAAAATTTTAAGTTGGAAAAATATCGATGTATTTTCCCAGTTATATTATATGGATCGAACATGGACTATTACTTTAAGGGAGAAAAAAAGATTACGAGTATTGAGGATAAAGTTCTTAAAAGCATTTATGACAAAGAGACATAAACAGACCGGTGAATGGAGAAGATTCTTAACACTGAGCTTCATTATGTTTATGGGAACGATATAATAATTTTAAGTTCGTAGACTGCGATGGACGGACGTATTGTGCGTTGGGGAATGAATGAGGGATGGGAACTGCTCATAGAAAACAGAGGGAAAGCTCCGAGTAGGAGACCAGATTGAAGTGGGAATAAAATACCATATTTGATGGAGTAAAATATTAATATATAATTGGAAAACATTAACTAAGGAAGGGGATATGGGAGTTTGTTGCTCAGCATGAACTATGGTTCGCTATGCCAATGCATTAGTTATTTATTTTAAAATATTTTTTATATCCCAGGTTGTCCCTTTGGAATTCTGGTGTTCTCTCTGGCATTGGCGTAATTGTAACCCACACGAGGTTGAGGCGCCTGGGAAGCGTAGTACGTTGCCCGATGATATGGGTGGTGATTGATTAATGAAGTGCTGCCCGAGGAGAGTCCTTTTTCCTCAGCTTCATCTAAGATGATATGAATGATGATGCTTGCGATGGCCATATGGTTTCGGGGACCTTTGAGCCTTAACTTCCTGACATTGTCTCAAGGAGAGGAAATCTATAAAAACCTCACTCAGGAAAACTGTCCGACGGGGATCAACCCGGGCCACGCGTGACGCAGCCGCACCCTCGAGACCACAGCGGTGGACTTTATTTAAATGTGAAATTTTACATTTGCACATTAAGTATTTTTTAATGGTACAGTATAAACCTGTCTTAGCGTACCTTTTAAGAAGGAAACCTGTAGAGACGGAAACATATCTCAGACCGTTACGATTTTTTTATGTAAAATCGTTCTGTATAAGCGG